>SJYQ01001700.1:0-114683 GCA_006410935.1 Redunca redunca
ATGGAAGCTTTTCCTCCTTCTCAATCATTTGTTTTTCAGCCTTGTCTCCATTGTGCAGTGCTGTTCTCGTTGTCTTTTATCTTTTCAAATTGCTTTATTGTTTATCAGTTCTGCAAAGTGTTTGAATGTATCATGTTTTGAAGAGTTTGCACCCTCCCCAACTGCTTATTTTGAAGAAAGTCCAAACCAATAAAAAGAGTTGAACAAATAGTAAAAGTAAAATGATTCTTATCGTCAACCTAATTTACCCATTATTAATATTCTGCCACACTCTCTTTGTCTCTCAGGATGCTTTATCCCTAAATACTTCACAAAGTATTTCTATTTCCGATGAATAAGTACATTCTGCCACATAACCACCATACCATCATCATACCTGATTTAACACCAACACACTATTTTAATCTAATATACTGTCCAATACTCAATTTTCTCCCATTGTCGCAAAAATGTGCCTTCTAATTATCTTCCAATTTTTATTTTTGACCCGGTATCCAATCAAAGGTCATGCACTGCATTTATTTAATATAGAAGAATTTAATCTTCCATATAGAAGAGATTCCCCTGTCTTTTGTTTTGCTTTTAATGATTGACATTTTGGGAAGCTTGTTTTACTGTAAATTGTCTTATAATCTGGATTTACCTGATTGTTTTTCTCATGGTTAAATTCAGGTTAAACACTCTGGCAAGAGCATAGCATAGGTGATATTGTGTCCTTCTCTGTTCATCACAACAAGAAGTTAAAAATATCCACTCCATTATTGACAAGGCAGTTTCATTACTTGGTTACACTGGTGTCCACCAGATCTATTATAAAATCACATCTTTCCTCCCCTCTTTATAATGAATAAGTAATCTGCAGCATGCTATTTGAAAACTGTATAGACTGTTCCCCAATAACTTTTTATTTTGAGTTTTAGCATCCATTAATGAGTCCCACTTATATCAATCGGTGGTTGCAAAATGGTGATTTTCTTACTTAGCATTTCCACTGCATCTGTTGGCTTGTATTCCTTTATATATAAACGCTTTCTCTTTTTCTTCTCCTCTCCTTCTCATTTTTAGAAAAGAACACTATGGACTTATGATTGCCTTTTTATTCAGTGTGTTATAATTCATTAGCATCATTATTCAATTTGATGTTCAAACTGTCCCAAGTTTGGTCAGTGGGAACTCCTTCAAGATGGCTCCTGTGACCTTTACAGCTTTTCACTGCTTTTTTGGTATGAAAAAGTGTTTCAGGTTCCCCTTGTACTTTTTCTGTCCCAGATTTGGAGTCAACCATTTCTCCCACAAGGAAATGTTGGAGGATTTCTGCTTTCTTTTAAATGGATATTGGTATTTTAAAAACCAAGATCTGAGAACTAGATGTATTCATTGCTGCTGCTGCTGCTGCTAAGTCGCTTCAGTCGTGTCCAACTCTGTGTGACCCCACAGACGGCAGCCCCTCAGACTCCCCCATCCCTGGGATTCTCAAGGAAAGAACACTGGAGTGGGTTGCCATTTCCTTCTCCAATGCATGAAAGTGAAAAGCGAAAGTGAAGTCGCTCAGTAGTGTCCGACTCTTAGCGATCCCATGGACTGTGGTAGGAAATAAACATATCATACTGATACTTGTACTTAACACACTAGTACATGGGTAGGCATTGGCTGGCCAAATCGTTTTGTCTAGTTGGTTGTCTCTTATAATGGAAACTCTCTGGTGTGCATTAAGATATAATGTAAAAATCTTCCTTCCACAAGTGTACTTCCGAATGTCCACCCTCATGCTTCTATTCCAGAACGCTTTGTCACTGGTTGTCTTGGCCAAGCCACTGCTCATGAGGCCTCTGCCCACTGAAATAATTTTCTCTCATCACTGCCAAGGCCTTCTCTGAATGAAGTGTGGTGCAGCTGTCTTCCATCTCAGCTTGCATCCACACATAGAGCTGATTCATCCATAAATTGAGATCAGATTTTTTTTTTCCCTCTTTCATCTGAGTGACGGGCACTGGTGTAACAGTGGTGGGTGTCATAGAAATCTGGATTACCTGCACATGCCGCTTGCTCTGTGCCCTCTGTCCCTGATTGCGCTCAATAGTGCTGAAAGTTCCACTTCCATCTTATGAGAGACTGTTGCTGGAACCTGCTCAATTTTATGAATTTGTAAGTTCTCATAAGAGGCAATTCCTGAGGTATGGTCACTTGATTCCCCAAGTGACTCTATAGGGTCCAAGCAGCATGCCAGGTACATAATTTTCTGCTACAGATGGTGTGGCCTTGCTCTGGAACTGCAGGGACCCAGCTTTGTGATTTTCATAGGTTCTAGAGTACACCTGACCCAGGGGTCAAACTGTTTGCATAGAAACTTGGATCTATATATATATACTTACAGATGATTCATGTGGTCATACAGCAAAACTACCACGACATTGTAAAGCAATTATATTCCAATTAAAAGTAAATTAAAAAAATAAAAGAAAGTAATTTGTATCTGCTGCAGATCTCTTTCTTGCTCTGGACTTTATTCAAAATTGGCAGCCATTCATCACTTATTCTATGGCCAGAAGTGTTGTTTCCAGAATGCAAACCTACCAATACTTCTCTTTTCCTGGAAGGAGGCCCAAAGGCAAAAACCTTAACTTTTCTTTTTTAGGGGATAACCTCAACACAACCCTGACCACTGAAACTTTAAACATTTTTCCAGATGTAGTATGCCCTTGAAACTCCATGGTTTATCATCCACACTCTGGAACACATGGATCTTACTAAGGCCTCCAGCACACCAACCACTTGTGTTTATGTAGTCTTATCAACATAATGCCATCTATATAATGGAATAATATGCTTTTCTGTGGAAAGTCTGGATAGTCCAGACCTCTTTGGACTATATTATGATAGAGGACAAGAGGGCTAACAGAGATCTGGGGTAGAAGAGTTCCATGTGATCCTCTTTCCTGATTGGGATAGAAAAGAAAACAGTCACTAAATTGATGGCTGCATACTATATCTATGAGGCCATATTCATCTTTTCTAGCAAAGATACCACATCCAGCATGGTGGCTGTGACTGGGGGTATCAGTTGGTTGAGCTTATGGTAGTTTATAATTATCCTTCAGCATTAATTTGGTTTCTGCAGGGACCAGACAGGTGAATTAAGTGAATGGAGACCATAACTGCTGCATCATTTAGAGTCTTAAAGGCAGCACTAACTTCTGCTGCCTTTGGGAAGCAATACTGTTTTGTATCTAATGTTTTGGCAAGGGATGGTAGGGTCTTTCACCCTACCATTGAAGTAGTGGCCTTCTCTACTCTCAATCCATAGACCAAGAAGCCATGTGAGGGTTATGCCAACTGCCAAGGATATCAATCTCAATTCAGGGACTGGGGAAATGACCAATGGGACTCAGAGAATGCAATGTAAGCCTCGTCTTGACCAGAGCCCCATTAACTGATCCTAATATTTTTCCATTAACAGGGGACCATGACGATACTTCAGCACTCCATATTACAATGTCACCTAGACACTGGGTCCATCAATCCTAGAATGTCTGGGTATTTCCTTTTCTTTGATGCATAATTACTTATACAAATGGCTATAAATCTCTCCAGGGAATGACTGAAGAAATCATCACCATGTGTATTTGGCATGGTGTTACAGGCTGCCTCCCACTGCTAACTTTTAGTCAATGAGTTTTTCATCTGAAACCTCACTCAGGTGAAGAACTGTGCAAGGAATCATATTTCTCACCCCTTGGTCATCTGTTCTTCATTTCTGCTGATATAAGTAAAACAGCTTCCGTGATGGCTACCCATTGACTTTACCCTTGGGGATGCTGTATACTATTAATAATCTCTGTACTTTTGTCTGTATCAGAGCTCTTGGCTTCCAATCTGATCTTGCTCATCATTATAATAATTGTTGTCCTTTGGCTTCTGGCTCTTAAGTGTCACCCTCTGCCTTCTGTTATTTTGGGATTCTATCATCCTTATTTCTGTCAGTGAGCCAAGTTCATTCTCATAGCCTTAGTAAATGACACATCCCCTGGGCCTTCCTGTGGAATGTAATCATCTGCCAAATCTTATCATCATGCTGTATCCATCCACATGCTCACTCCCCCAATCTTTCAAATCCTTTCCTCTACTGTCTACCAGGGAAACTGTGGCATTTCAAGTGTGTTCAGTGTGGGCCATGATATGGGTATCATATTGACAGGCTTTATCCACGCCTCTAGAAGGCATTTCAGAAGCAAGTTCACACTATCTCCTGGGCCCTTTGCAAGACTATTAAATGCTGCATCTTAGTAGAATGCTCCCTAGTCAATAAACATTTCCTTTGATCAGGACCCTCAGAATCCAGTCAATACATATTATCAGATTCTCCATATACGCATTAATGTATAATATTCGTTGTTTGATTTTTGACTTACTTCACTCTGCATGACAATCTCTAGGTCCATGCACATCTCTACATCTGAAAAAAATTGGTATAGACAATCTCATTTACAAAGCAGAAATAAACACACATATATAGAGAACAAATATATGGATACCAAGTGGGGAAGGAGGGTATGGGATGAACTGAGAGACTGAGATTGACATATGTATAAAATAGATAACTGATAAGAACCTGTTGTATAGCACAGGGGACTCTACTCAATGTTCTGTGGTTAATTAAATGGGAAGGAAATCCAAAAAGAGGGGATATGTGTATATTTATAGCTGATGCATTTTGCTCTACAGTAGAAACTAACACAACATTGAAAAGGAACTATACTACAATAAAAAAAAATTTTAGAGGGAAACATTTTACCCCAAATGTAAGTACCTATCTTTAAAATTATAACAAAATTTCTGAAATTCAAAAAAATTTTTTTAATGTTAGATCTTAAAAAAATAATCTCACAGCTCCTAATACCTGCTACCATAGTCTAGCAGCTACTTTAAGGTATAATTTTTATCCCCCATGATCAGGCCCAGATCAGTCCCAGCTGTGTTATTCTGAGACTTAACCCTAACTACCATACAATTGCACTCATTTCACATGCTATCAAAGTAATGCTCAAAATTTGCCAAGCCAGGCTTCAGCAATACGTGAACTGAGCATGTCTAGATATTCAAGCTGGATTTAGGAAATTCAGAGGAACCAGAGATCAAATTGCCAAAATCCATTGGATTATATAAAAAGTAAGAGAATTCCAGAAATAACATTTACTTCTGCTTTATTGACTATGCCAAAGCCTTTGACTGTGTGGATCACAAGAAACTGTGGAAAATTCTGAAAGAGATGGGAATACCAGACCACCTGACCTGCCTCCTGAGAAACCTATATGCAGGTCAGGAAGCAACAGTTAGAACTGGACATGGAACAACAAACTGGTTCCAAATTGAGAAAGGATTACGTCAATGCTGTATGTTGTCACCCTGCTTATTTAACTTATATGCAGAGTACATCATGAGAAACACTGGACTGGAAGAAGCACAAGCTGAAATCAAGATTGTCAGGAGAAATATCAATAACCTCAGATATGCAGATGACATCACCCTTATGGCAGAAAGTGAATAGGAACTATAGAGCCTCTTGATGAAAATGAAACAGGAGAGTGAAAAAACTGACTTACAACTCAACATTCAAAAAAGTAAGATCATGGCATCTGGTCCCATCCCTTCATGGCAAATAGATGGTGACAAACTTTATTTTGGGGGGCTCCAAAATAACTGCAGATGGTTACTGCAGCCATGAAATTAAAAGACGCATGCTCCTTGGGAGAAAAGCTATGACCAACTTAGACAGCATATTCAAAGGCAAAGACATTATTTTGCCAACAAATGTCAATACAGTGAAAGCTTTTCCAGTAGTCATGTATGGATTTGAGAGTTGGACCATAAGGCTGAATGCCAAAGAATTGACGTTTTAGAACTGTGGTGCTGGAGAAGACTCTGGAGAGTCCCTTGGACTGCAAGGAAATCCATCCAGTCCATCCTAAAGGAAATCAACCCTGAATATTCATTGCAATGACTGATCTTGAAGCTAAAGCTCCAATACTTTGGCCATGTGATGCTAACAGCCGAGTCATTGGAAAGGACCCTGATGCTAGGAAAGATTGAAGGCAGGAGGAGAAAGGGGGATAACAGAGGACAAGATGGTTGAATGGCATCACCAACTCAATGGACATGATTTTAAGCAAGCTCTAGGAGATGGGGAAAGTCAGGGAAGTCTGGCATGCTGCAGTCCATGGGGTCACAAAGAGCTGGACATGACTGAGTGACTGAACAACAACAGGGCAGGGGAGAGATGGGGCAGATCGTGAGAGGGATGCTTTCTGACTGGTGCAGAGAGGACTCCAAAACTTCTTCCAATGTGGGTGTATCACTAGTTTTCAACAGGGAGGACCAGGACATTGCTACAGACTCAGAAGTTTCAGGGGAGTATGAGGAGTCTAACCTTTTGGAAGCATTGGCTCAGATGCCTCCATCCAAGAGTTGCCTAAGTTTTCCCCATCAGAGGCCTTACCTTAGTGCAACAGACTACTATTGTTGGACATTAAATTTCTTTGAAATTCAGCCACTTAGACCATAATGTCTGATCTTGAGCCTCAACTTTCTCGGCTCTCCTGCTATAGGAGTTGAGCTTATTTATATGTAAACAAAGAGGCCTTTTGGCTTTTTAATTGTCTGCTACCTGGCTCTCAACTTTCTGTAGGGCATCAGTGGAGCTTAGCAATACCACCCAATACTGCAATCCTCACAGCTACAATTTTTTTAACTTTTTATTTTATATTACAGTATAGCCAATTAACAATGTTGTGATAGTTTCAGGTAGACAGCAAAGGGACTCAACCATTCATATACGTGAATCCATTCTCCCCCAAACGGGGGCTTCCCAGGTGGTGCTAGTGGTAAAGAACCTGCCTGCCAATGCTGGAGACATAAAGATGTGGGTTCAATCTCTGGGTCAGGAAGATCCCCTGGAGAAGGAAATGGAAATCCACTTCAGCCTTCCTGCCTGGAGAATTCTGTGGACAGAGGAGCCTGGTGGGCTACAGTCAATGGGTTCACAAAGAGTCAGACACGACTCATTCAGACACAACTGAATCTCACACACACACACACACACACACACACACATTCTTCCCCAAACTCCCCTCCCATCCAGGCTGTGGTATAACACTGAGCAGAGTTCCCTGTGCTATACAGTAGGACCTTGTTGGTTATACACATTAAATATAGCAGTGTGCACATGTCAATCCCAGACTCCCTAACTATCCCTTTCCTCCACCTCCTGGTAACCATAAATTCATACTAGAGCTACTACTTCCTGTATGCTTCTCAAGAGAGTAGACACAGAGCACCCGCTTGTTAGTGCATGTCCTTTTACTGGTACACCCTTTCAACTCATACCAGTAAACAATTGGACCACTGCTTTGTGCCAGGGTCTGCTGTGCTCCACCTGCCACCAGTAAAGGGGTCCTCAAGACCAGCCAGGTGGTGAATAATCCAGCTCTTGGCTGCAACTATAGCAGTCTGGATTCTTGGGAAACCTGCCTGCCAGTGCTGGAGACATAAGATGGAGATTGAGTTTGGGATGCAAGGTGTTTATTAGAGATCAATACTTGTGAAAAGAAGGGAGAGGGAACAAGATGTAGCAAAAGGGAGAAGACAAACTGTGATGCAAGCCAAACAAAGCCTCAGACAATCTGGAGGGGAGTTCTGGGCCTTTGAGCCCTAGCCTGGCTCATGACAGGATGTGGTCACCCCAGGAAGGGTGTGACTTTGCAGGAGGCTGTTTTGCAGCTGAGGCAAACCCAGAAGGAGCTGACAGCTGGAGGCCTTCTACTGTCTGCATTCCCCCCAGGCTAGGTAGCTTCCTTGAAAGAGGACGTGGGTGGCACATTTTAGTATTTATATATTGTTTTAATTTTATGATTGGGATTATTTAAAATATTTACATATGGTAAAAATTCAAACCATGTAAAAATTTATACTGAGGGAAGTCTTATTCTCATTTCTGTCCATTTGACTACATAAAAAGCATTTTCTTAGTTCCTGCATTTTTTTCATGTTTAACGTGCTTTTATTCATAATATAAATACATATAATACAATGGTTAGGACAAATAAGCAAATGGTAAATTATATTGTATTCAAATTCTTTTTTTTTGGTCTAAGAAAGACTTTATTTCTTTCTTAATATATATTTTATTGAAATATAGTTGACTTACAATGTTTCAGGTACACAGCAAGGTGATTCAGTTATACATATGCACATATATTATTTTTCAGATTATTTTCCATTATAGGTTATTACAAGATACTGACTATAGTTCTCTGTGCTATACAGTAAACCTTTGTTGCTTTTTGCACATCTAATTTTTAGTTAGAAATCTAGCATTCTCTTCATACTAAGCCAAATAAGTGGAATGAAAATGTCATAAATTTTTTAGCTAGGCAAAAATTCATAAATTTCCTAGAATATATATTATATTATACATACTATGTATATGTATAAGAAGGCTTTTCTACTACATTTGATAAAGGCTTGAGAAAGAACATTGTTTAAAAAAAAAGAAGAGATGGAGAAATTGGAAAACAGCTAAACGAAAGGGGGGTCACTGAATATGAAATTCAAAAAGTGAAACAAACTAAGTAAAATGAAAAGATCCTCATATAGTCCAGTTGTTTTTAAACATGACTGCTCATCAGAAACACACCTGGTGTTTGAAGAAAAAAGCCACACCTTGGCATTTGTATTTTTCAAAAAATTCCGGAATAATTCTGATATGTATCTGAGTTTCTGCATTTTTTGCCTCTTTTTTTTTTTGCAAAAATAAACACACACACACACACTTGCATACACATGCACACACTTGCATGAATACACGATCTTTTACTTCCCCTTTCTTCTTAGCATTCTATCAATATTCATTTGCCCCTTGTTTTTCTTAACAAAATTATAAATCACTCTATCAATATATAGAAATTATCCTTTTTAAAAACAGCTTTGTAAAACTCTACTGTGTGCAGGTACTAGTTTATTAACTGATCTTCTATGGATAGACATTTAGGTTGCTTCCAATATTTTGTTATTACAGATGATGCTGCCAATAATTTATGTCTCTCATCTTTATGGAGGTACAACTTCAGGCTGAATTCCCTCAGCTGGGAGTGCTTGATGCAGTAATAAACACATATGCAGTCTTGTTAGCTATTCTCACATTCCCCCCTCCATAGGAGTTTTGCCCCTTTCCCTCCCACCTGAGATATCTAAGAGGCTCCTTTTCACACAGCCTCACCAACACAGGGGGCTGCCAATCTTTGGAATATTTACCAATCTGATAAGCGGGAAACTTAATTTAGTTTTCAAAACCATAAAAATTTGATTTCTTTTCTCACTTAACCTGTTGTTCAGCATCTGTTCTGTGGATTCCTGTTTTGGGAAGCCTACAAGGCCTGAGATAACCTGGCCACCCCCCATCTCTGTCCTCTTCACGTGTCACTCCCACCAAGCCATCCCCACTACCACCACTTTCATTGTGCTCCAGTAACAATGGCCTTCTTTCTGTTCCTCAAACCAGACCTCTGTATCAGTCACGTTCTCCAGAGAAACAGCATCAATAGGTTATACTATATCTTGGCAGTAATTATTGCAGGCTGGGTTCTTCAGAAGCAGATACTGGGATGGAATGTGTATGTCCATATGGATATAGAAACATCTCTCTCTCTCTCTGAATCACTCACATATATTTTGAGGAATTGGCTCATACAATTGTGAAACTGACTGGTTTGAAATTCACAGGGCAAGCTGGACACTTAAGCAGAAGTTAATACTGCAGTCTTGAGGCAAAATTTCTCTCCTTTCCTGGGAAACCTTTTTTTTGCTCTTAAGGCCTTAAAACTGGATGATATGTACTCATATTTTCAGGTAATCTCCCTTACTTAAAGTTATCTGATTGTAGAAGTTAATCATGTTTACGAAATACCTTCACTGCAACCTCTAGACTACTGTCTGACCACAGCCTAGCCAAGCTGATACATAAAACAAACCATCATACACTCCAAATTTGTTTTTGCATTCGCTCTCTCCTCAGCCTAAAATCTCTGCATTCTGATCCCAGAATGAATGCCTTCTTATCATTCAGTCTGTGTTTTTTTTTTTTTCCAGTACTCTGTTTTTAAAATATTTGTTAAATAAAGCAGTAAAAACCCCAACACAAGCATTTTTAGTGCTCTGGAAAAATAATGAGCTAGTTTTGACCTCTTCTCTTGTGGTGGCAGGTAGGAGCTAAACTCATGAGGCCTTTTCTTGACTTATTAGACCTGCCTACTAACCTTCCCATGAACATTATGAAAAGGCAAAAAGATAGGACACTGAAAGATGAACTCTCCAGGTTGGTAGCTGCCCAACATGCTACTGGAGATCAGTGGAGAAATAACTCCAGAAAGAATGAAGGGATGGAGCCAAAGCAAAAACAATACCCAGTTGTGGATGTGATTGGTGATAGACGCAAGGTCCAGTGCTATAAAGAGCAATATTGCATAGGACCTGGAATGTTAGGTCCATGAATCAAGGCAAATTGGAAATGGTCAAACAGGAGAGGGCAAGAGTGAACATCGACATTCTAGGAATCAGCGAACTAAGATGGACTGGAATGGGTAAATTTAACTGAGATGACCACTATATCTACTACTCTGGGCAGGAATCCCTTAGAAGAAATGGAGTATCCATCATAGTCAACAAAAGAGTCCAAAATGCAGTACTTGGATGCAATCTCAAGAACGACAGAATGATCTCTGTTCGTTCCCCAGGCAAACCATTCAATATCATGGTAATCCAAGTCTATCCAAGTAATACTGAAGAAGCTGAAGTTAAATGGGTCTGTGAAGACCTACAAGACCTTTTAGAACTAACACCCCCAAAAGATGTCCTTTTCATTATAGGGGACTGGAATGCAAAGGTAGGAAGTCAAAACATACCTGGAGTAACAGGCAAATTTGGCCTTGGAGTACAGACAGCATAATAAAAAGTAGAGACATTACTTTGTCAGCAAAGGTCTGTCTAGTCAAGGCCATGGTTTTTCCAGTGGTCATGTATAAATGTGAGTATTGGACTATAAAGAGGGCTGAACGCAGAATAATTGATGTTTTTGAACTGTGGTGTTGGAGAAGGCTCTTGAGGGTCCCTTGGACAGCAAGGAGATCCAACCAGTCCAGTTCAGTTCAGTTCAATCGCTCAATCGTGTCCAACTCTCTGCAACCCCATGAATCGCAGCATGCCAGGCCTCCCTGTCCATCACCATCTCCCGGAGTTCACTCAGACCCATGTCCATCGAGTCCGTGACGCCATCCAGCCATCTCATCCTGGGTCATCCCCTTCTCCTCCTGCCCCCAGTCCCTCCCAGCATCAGAGTCTTTTCCTATGAGTCAATTCTTCACATCAGGTGTCCTAAGTACTGGAGGTTCAGCTTCAGCATCATTCCTTCCAAAAAAATCCCAGGATTGATCTCCTTCAGAATGGGGACTGGTTGGATCTCCTTGCAGTCCAAGGGACTCTCAAGAGTCTTCCCCAACACCACAGTTCAAATGCATCAATTCTTTGGCGCTCAGCTTTCTTCACAGTCCAACTCTCACATCCATACATGACCACAGGAAAAACCATAGCCTTGACTAGATGGACCTTAGTCGGCAAAGTAATGTCTCTGCTTTTGAATATACTATCTAGGTTGGTCATAACTTTTCTTCCAAGGAGTAAGCGTCTTTTAATTTCATGGCTGCAGTCACCATCTGCAGTGATTTTGGAGCCCCCAAAAAATAGATTTAAGGGTCTAGATCTGATAGACAGAGTGCCTGATGAACTATGGAATGAGGTTCGTGACATTGTACAGGAGACAGGGATCAAGACCATCCCTATGGAAAAGAAATGCAAAAAAGCAAAATGGCTGTCTGGGGAGGGCTTACAAATAGCTGTGAAAAAAAGAGAGGCAAAAAGAGAAGGAGAAAAGGAAAGATATAAGCATCTGAATGCAGAGTTCCAAAGAATAGCAAGACGAGATAAGAAAGCCTTCTTCAGCCATCAGTGCAAAGAAATAGAGGAAAACAACAGAATGGGAAAGACTAGAGATCTCTTCAAGAAAATTAGAGATACCAAGGGAACATTTCATGCAAAGATGGGCTCGATAAAGGACAGAAATGGTATGGACCTAACAGAAGCAGAAGATATTAAGAAGAGGTGGCAAGAATACATGGAAGAACTGTACAAAAAAGATCTTCACGACCCAGACAGTCATGATGATGTGATCCCTAATCTAGAGTCAGACATCTTGGAATGTGAAGTCAAGTGGGCCTTAGAAAGCATCACTACGAACAAAGCTAGTGGAGGTGATGGAATTCCAGTTGAACTATTTCAAATCCTGAAAGATGATGCTGTGAAAGTNGAGATCAAATTGCCAACATCCGCTGGATCATTGAAAAAGCAAGAGACTTCCAGAAAAACATCTATTTCTGCTTTATTGACTATGCCAAAGCCTTTGACTGTGTGGATCACAATAAACTGTGGAAAATTCTGAAAGAAATGGGAATACCAGACCACCTGACCTGCCTCTTGAGAAATCTATATGCAGGTCAGGAAGCAACAGTTAGAACTGGACATGGAACAACAGACTGGTTCCAAATAGGAAAAGGAGTACATCAAGGCTGTATATTGTCACCCTGCTTATTTAACTTCTATGCAGAGTACATCATGAGAAACGCTGGACTGGAAGAAACACAAGCTGGAATCAAGTTTGTCGGGAGAAATAGCAATCACCTCAGATATGCAGATGACACCAACCAGTCCATCCTCAGGGAAATCAGTCCTGGGTGTTCATTGGACAGACTGATGTTAAAGCTGAAACTCCAGTATTGTGGCCACCTGATGCGAAGAGCTGACTCACTTGAAAAGACCCTGATGTTGGGAAAGATTGAAGGCAGGAGAATGGGACAGCAGAAGATGAGATAGTTAGATGGCATCACCAACTCAATGGACATGGGTTTGAGTAAACTCCAGAAGTTAGTGATGGACAGGGAGGCCTGGAGTGCTGCCGTTCATGGGGTTGCAAAGAGTCAGACACAACTGAGCGACTGAACTGAACTGAACTAACCTTCCAGTCACGTTTCAAAGATGAATCCCTTCCTCTATGCTGAGTACTACTTCTGGGAGGTTGGGACAGGGTTTGGAATCTGACTGTGCCTCATATCAGGATCTTCTTTTCTGGATAACTAGTTTCTTCCATTAGGCTATTTCTTTTCCTGTATTTGTTTGCTGCTGGTTGAATTGGGGGCTGGTGTGAAATGAGAGCAGGGACTTTGGTTTGTTTCACTTCCATAGTCCCAGGACCTAGAACAGTATCTGTTGTATCATAAGAGATGAATATTTGCAGTTTGACTCTTAGACTAATTTTTATTCATTTCATTAGACGGAGATTCTGTGATCCCACTTTGTTCTACCACTTTATATTATTTCTGTAATCCGAAAGTTTTTGTCTCAGTAATAATTAGAGCCATTTTATTTCAATGCTAATAATATTTGTAAACTCTGATTTCACACCAGAAATCAACCCTATCTTAATGCATAAAATAATGGTTTGTACACAATTCTTACAATACCCAGATGTGCTGTAATGTGATGACGAAGGCATGGACTTTGGAGACAGACTGCCTCATCTTGATTTTGCTGCCTTTTCTAGCTGTGCAGTTCCCTTTAGGCCCATTGCCCGTCCTTCCCAGGGTTGGTGTCACGATCTGTATCGTGGTGAATGATAGTAACTAATTACAGGGTTATTGTAATGATTCAATAGTTATGTAAAGTGCTTTGTATAGAGCAGGGAAGACTTCCTTTTGATGAGTGTGTGCCATGAACCCTTTGACTGTCCAAACTTGAAAACTGCTTCTCAGATTATGTTTTGAAAAATATAAAATAGAATACCCAGAATTTCAAAGGAAATAAATGACATTAAACATAGTCAGAAACAAACTTATAAAACATGTATTTTCCTATTAACACCTCAAACAGCAAGATGTAGTGGCAGGTCTAATAACTACTGAAAAAATTTTATTATTATAAAATATGCATTCTACTGAAATTTTGAGCATAAACATTATTTTGAGCTATCTACAGTAACTGTAATATGATATGAAAGTATTTGTGATTTCTACTGGAGACAAAGTCACAAATATAGCTGGTACTTAGGTGGCTTATTACATTAATAATTAGAGAAATTAGTAAATTTCAGCTAGAGATAGTAGTAAAAAAATATGTAATTTTTCCTACCCAAGTTTATGAATCCCTGATTAAGAATCCCAGTTTGCAGAAGTGATTATTGTTGTGATCTTATGTTGGTTTGTGTACCTAACCATCATGTTTAAAAACCTCTGAAGTACATACACTCATCTAGTGTTTGTGGGACTATTTACTATTACAGATATGTGGCTTCCCAGGTGGGACTAGTGGTAAAGAGCTCGCCTGCCAATGCAGGACATTTAAGAGACAGGGGTTTGATCCCTGGGTCAGGAAGATTCCCTGGAGGAGGGCAAGGCAATTCACTTTGGTATTCTTGCCTGAAGAATCCCATGGACAGAGGAGCCTGGCAGGCTACAGTCCACAGGGTTTCAAACAGACACAACTGAAAACTTAGCACAGTTTCAGGAGACAGTAGAATGGAGAAAACCTGTCTAACTAGTGAAAACCAAAAAGGTATTATACCTTTCAGCAGACTAGGGTACATCAGGGATATACTGTTAAGCCAAGAGAACTCATTGTCCCTCTCCCCCAAGGCTAAGTTGTGGTGAAAGCGCTAAAATCGGCAGTGCTGGTCTCAGGCAGATACAAACGTGAGGTGATTCAGAGCTTCACTAAATATGGGCCACCCCACCTAGAGAGAGCCATACTGAATGATGTCAGACAGAGAAGCAAAAAACATTGGTATGACATCCCTTATATGTGAAATCTAAAAAGAAATGATACAAATGAACTTACAAAACAGAAACAGATTGATAGAGAACGAACTACCGGTTACCAGGGGGAAGGATGGGAGTAAAGGATAGTTAGGAGTTTGGAATCTCATGTACACACTGCTGTATTTAAAACAGATAATAAACAAGAGCCTACTACATAGCACAGGGAACTCTGCTTAATGTTACTTGGCAGCCTGGATGGAAGGGGAGTTTGGGGGAGAATGAATATGTGTATATGTCTGGTGGAGTCCCTTTGCTGTTCAACTGAAATTATCACAACATTGTTAATTAGCAATACTGCATTAGGTGACTTCCCAGGTAGCACCAATGGTAAAGAATCTGCCTGCAAATGCAGGCGATTTAAGAAATGCTGTTTCGATCCCTGGGTGGAGAAGATCCCCAGGACTAGGATATGGCAACCCACTATTCCTGCCTGGAAAATTCTATGGGCAGAGGAACCTGGTGAGCTACAGCCCATGGGGTTGCAAAGAGCTGGACACCACTGGAGCATGTGTACATGTGACATAGTCCTTTATAAAATAAAAAGGTTAAAAATAAATAAATATGGCCATCCCACCTGGGTCAGCTGCCAAGTGCTAAGATTCTTGAAACAGGGCTGATATTTGGTTGGTTTATACTAATACAGGAAAGGACTGTTTAAAAATGTTGTAATACGTTGGTAAAAGTTGGTGAATGGCGAATGTCCTGAGCCTCCTGTATGCCCTCTACACTGGCCCTGGCCTCCTCTGGGACCTTCAGGATCTCCACACAGTCCAACAACCAAATAATTAATGCCTGGCCTGGCAGGCAGCCTGGAGGCCCCTGCTTCTACATTATGACTCAGGGCCCTTCAAATTGATCATGATGAGTCCTGCATCAATTATTGAATACATTTAATATCACTTCAAAGTAAAATTATCTGCCTGTGGAAGCCATAAGGAAAAGAATGGGCTAAAGTCAAAAGATATGTTGAAAGAATGGCAGCTTCACTGTGAATTTTCTTCCAGTCAGGAGAAGAAACATCCAGAAGGCCCCAGGAATAGTTATCGGCTCTCGTCTTTTCAAAGCTAAATGTTTAGCTAATAAGTAGTTGACCGGTATGAGATACAAGATGTTGGCATACCAAAGGCATATTTGTAATGACTTCATTGCATTTCTTGTTAACTTTAATGGATCTTCCTGACCCAGGGACCAAACCCGGGTCTCATGCATCGCAGGTAGATGCTTTCCCATCTGAGCCACAGGAGAGCCCTACTTTCTGGGTAGCAGTTGGGAAGTTCTCCTGTGGGCAGAGTCTAGCTCCTGGCCTGACTTCATCCTTGCCCTTGACTCCTGCCAGGAGTCCTGCTCATCCAACCCAGAGAGGATTCTCCAGTGGTGCACAGCAAAGTATAACTTTTTCAGACTAGTCCTTCTGCTTTGTTTTTTTCTCTTTTAAAAAGATTTTCTATATGAAATTTAATAATTTAATTTATAAAGATGTACAGACACATAGCTTGAAAAGTCAGGTTGTTCTACAAGGTACAAGAGGGAAAACAGCAGCTTCATCCTTGATTCCTTCGCCTCAGGGCACTTGATTTTATCTCTTAACTATACCATCTGATGTTTATGTCCATATCTCTCAGTAACATGCATATTCAACCACTACTTGAGTTTTTAGTTTTAGACCCCATGGACAGTAGTCCACCAGGCTCCTCTGTCCATGGGATTTTCCAGACAAGAATACCGGAGTGTGTAGTCATTCCCTTCTCTAGGGGATCTTCCTCACTCAGGGACTGAAACAGTATGGGCTTTGATCCCTGAGGATTAGCACTTATATCCCTGCCCCAACTCTTTCTTCTCCCCATATCCTTTCAATCTAGTTATATCATTTTCAAAGCATTTTATTACACAGAATTTTCAGCTACCCACAGAAGGGATATTGTATAATGAACCCTCATATACTCATTACCTAACCTCAACAACCATTAACCTATAGCTGATCATGCCCTATCCATACTCCACACACTCTCCCCATCATCTCACACTATTTTGAAGGAAATCCAAGAATCTGATTTTGTCACAATTTCTTATTAGATCAAAATTCAGTACTTGCATTATTATAATTGTATTATTTACAACTGAATTATAGTAGACATTATATTACATTTCTTATAGAATTTTATATCTTATTTGGAGTTAGTGATTAACGTATTTTTCATTTACTTTTTTTTTTTATGCATCTGTCACTATGTATCCCCAAATATCTCCAGGCACATATCTACATTCATATACATGTCCCATTCCCCAGAGTCCTCTGTCCTCCTGCTCCACTAGGAGCTGGTGGTTGTCTGGGTCTGTTGCTCAGCTGTGATGTGGGGGCTTCCTTCACCCTCATCCTAAGAATTCTTCACACAGCTCTTTTACCCTTGGATAAATTGCTTCCTGGTTCCTATTCCTTTCTCTTTCTTGGCTTATTTCCTTGTTTGGTGTAGTACATGTCCAAGAAGCTTCTTTAAAGGACATAAAACATGAGATATTTTGAGATCTTGCATGTCTGAAAATTTCCATTCTAATTTCATACTTAATTTTTTCTATTGGTGAGTGTCTCTCAGTTTAAAATTTCTCCCGCCCACACTGGATCACCGCTTCTTCACTCCCTCGTCCCAACATCCTGTATAACTGAGTGAAGTGACCCTGTTCCTCTGTAAGCACCCATCCACAGCTTCTGTACCGGGTATTTGTTGTTTTGCTGACCAGCTTCCTGACCTTCTTATTTGGAAGGAATCCAGTGGCAGGTGGGACACAGCCTGAATTCTTTTTCAAAAAAACGGATGGAGGTGCAGATATTTCTCTCTATTGCTCCGGCAGTCAGAGCACGGACATCTGACCTAAAAGTAGCCAATCTGATGCTTCTGCCTAGAACTTTGGCTCTTAGAGAACTGACTTGAAGGCACAGGGTCAGTGAGAGAGCTTCAGGCGGCTGCTGTGGAGTTTAGAAGCCAGTGACATGGACAGAAAGCCTCCACAGGCAACAGTGGCAGAAGCGGAGGTCTCGAGTAGCCACAACTGGGGCAGATCCTGGCTTTGCCGCATCACCTTTGGGATGCCCAATCCTTGTTTTCCAGTTTTCTCATCATTTCTATGACTACCTCATACCTCTTTCAATAATTCCTTTTTAATGTTTAAATTAACTGAAGCTGATTTTTAAAAATTGCTGTTGATTTCCCATGTAATGAAAAATCATGACAAATGCAGCCTTAAATTTCAGAACTCCTCTCAAACCCTAAAAGACATATTGTGGTTTAATATTCTAGGAAGAATAAGTGAATACAACAAGAGATTCTGACAATATGCTTCCTGATCAGAGTTTTTTCACACTGGTTCAACATAGCAAAACACATCTCCAAAGTGGGCTAAAAGCTCTGTTACTCACAACAAAACCTATTAACTGAGAGTTGTCTATATTTCATTTGTGAGCCTTAGAATTAAATCTTGATTAGTCTAAATTAATCATTGGCTTATACCTGCCTTGGCAGTGATTGATTTAATAGTTGTCATGGGACCCAGTTCCTGAAGAACCAATGCAGGGGACACCTGGAAAATGTCTCCTTCTCTAAGAGACATATGGGAAGAGATGGCCACCTTATCCATCAGACTTTGGCATATCTGCACATGATGCCTGAGGCTTCATTTACAACCAAGAAGGGAGTTGGCCTCTAAGCAAAAGCTGACACTCTAGGATAGTGTAATGAAAGGAACTTGAGTTTCTGATAAGATGATTCAGCCACTGATAACTTCTTTTAACTATGGACTCCTTGTTATGTAAGATAATACATACCTTTAATGCTTGAGCAGGGTGGGATGAACTTTCTACTAATTCTAGCTGAAAGCAACCTAAGTGAAACAGAAATTTCTTGCTTATTTAATACTGTGCCAGCTGGGGAACAGTTGTTAAATCACCAAAATGGGCAAGCATTACCCTCTAAGACTTGAATCATCTAGAGATGATTATAATGATTATAAAATAGACTGAGTGTAATAAATTTCTCATTAGTAATCCAATTAGGAAGAGTCATTCCTTCAATATCAAAAGAGAGTTTTGTGTCACTATCAGATTTGTCTGTTGGTGACTTTAAAAAAAAAAAAAGATTTCCCCCAGAGGAATGTGACTCAATTAAAATAACTCCTTTTGGCATATATAATATTCAATAATGATTACAGGCTTGTACTTTTATGTTTATTCTTCATTCCATTCAGAGTATCTTACTTGAGATGCCACAGTAGTAGGTTTACATTTGAAAAGTAATATGGTGATGATGTAATATTTTATCAATCACCCATTTTAAAGGAAATCAACCCTGAATATTCATTGGAAGGACTGATGCTGAAGCTGAAGCTCCAATACTTTGGCCACCTGATGCGAAAGGTCCACTCATTGGAAAAGACCCTGATGCTGGGAAAGACTGAAGGCAAAAGAAGGGAATGGCAGAGGACAAGATGGTTAGATAGGATCACTGACTCAGTGGACGTAAATTTGAGCAAGCTCTGGGAGACAGTGAAGGGCAGGGAAGCCTGGTGTTCTGTAGTCTATGGGGTCCTAAAGGGTCAGACATGACTTAACAGACAGAACAGTAACAACATATGCATAGCAAGTCACAAGTTGAGCTTTCTTAAAACACTAGTCTAGTCGCTCAGTCGTGTCAGAAATAAATGCCTTATTTAGATTAAGGACTGAATTACTCATCTTCCTCATCCAGTTTTACATAATTAAGTCACGTTGGAATGGATGCGGTAAACTTGGCTATGTAGCTTGGGGGTTAATAGAAGCAGGAAGACTTTTAGTTTCACTGAGAGGAATTGTGGGCACCAGGAGTTGGATAAGTCCTGGCAAAACTTACTTTGAGGTTAAAACTTTAAACGTTTGCCATAGATTCTCTTGACCCCAAAGACTTTTCTGTGGTAGTTACTGCAGAAAAGTTCACGCGACTCTCTGCACGTGAAGCATTTGAGCTCTCTGTGGGCTTTTTTAAAGTTGTTTTTCATAGATACACTTTTTCCTCCAGTGTTTTTTATAGCTGCTCACATGCTGTGTCCATTGTGTACGTCCAAACAGGAACTGTTGCTTCAGTTCCTCACAGTTTGAAGCATTTTTATGTTGTTAGTTCCCTGCAGAGATTTGTTTCTAATTCTCACGAATATCCATTTTCAGGCTCATCTTTTGAAGCACTCCTGTATTCCACAAAAGATAGAGTGAGACATGGGGGCATTTGAGGCCCTGGACCCATACATATCACACAGGAACAGCACTGCCAACCAACGTGGGCAGCTTTCACCAAGGATGCAAATTCATAGAGTCAAGGAATTTCCGTGTTAGAAGGGGACTCTCAGGCCAGGTTCGAATCTGTGCATGCCACAGACTAAGTGGAACCTAACATCTAATGAGATCACAAAAAGATTAATAGCACATCACTATGACAACCTAAGGCAGAGCACATGCTAAACGCTAGACTCTGATAATGTGGTGGGCCAGACTTTTCTTTTTGTTTATCCTTTAGTCCTTATTCCCTACCACCCACTCCTATATAAGGACATTGCTCTGGGTAAGGCAGAATAGAGAGACAAAGGCTTTACTGCAAAATGATGCATCAGTTATGTTGTGAAAGGATAGCAGTATTAAGAAAGGGAAGATTTGTTTGTCAAACAGCCTAAATTGATAGATGATATTTACTATAGTAGTTCCCCACCTCATCTTAAATAAAAGTCCCTCAGCTATGTCCAACTCTTTGCAATACAGTGGACTGGAGCCTGCCAGGCTCCTCTAGCCACAGAATTCTCCAGGCCAGAATACTGGAGTGGGTAGCCATTCCCTTCTCCAGGGGATCTTCCCAACCCAGGGTCGAACCCAGGTCTCCCACATTGTTCACTTCAGCTCAGGTGAGTTGCTCAGTCATGTCCAACTCTTTGCCATCTTACGGACTGCAGCAATCCAGGCCTCCCTGTCCATCACCAACTCCCAGAGCCTGCTCAAACTCATATACATCACGTTGGTGATGCCATCCAACCATCTCATCCCGTCAACCCTTTTCTCCTGTCTTTATTCTTTCCCAGCATCAGGGTCTTTTCAAATGAGTTAGTTCTTCACATCATGTGGCCAAAGAATTGAAGTTTCAGCTTCAGCAACAGTCCTTCCAATGAATATTCAGGACTGATTTCCTTCAGGATGGACTGGTTGGATCTCCTTGCAGTCCAAGGGACTCTCAAGAGTCTTCTCCAACATCACAGTTCAAAAGCATCAATTCTTCAGTGCTCAGCTTCTTTTATTGTCCAACTCTCACATCCATACATGACTAACTGGAAAAACCATAGCTTTGACTAGATGGACCTTCGTTGGCAAAGTAATGTGTCTGCTTTTTAACATGCTGTCTAGGTTGGTCATAACTTTTCTTCCAAGGAATATGCATCTTTTAATTTCATGGCTGCAATCACCATCTGGAGTGATTTTGGAGCCCCCCAAAATAAAGTCTCTCACCATTTCCACTGCTTCTCCATTTATTTGCCATGAAGTGATGGGACTGGATACCATGATCTTAGTTTTCTGAATGCTGAGCTTTAGGCCAACTTTTTCACTTTCCTCTTTCACTTTCGTCAAGAATCTCTTTAGTTCTTCACTTTCTTCCATCAGGGTGCTGTCATCTGCATATCTGAGGTTATTGATATTTCTCCCAGCAATCTTAATTCCAGCTTGTGCTTCATTCAGCCCAGAATTTTGCATGATGTACTCTGCATATAAGTTAAATAAGCAGGGTGACGATATATAGCCTTGATGTACTCCTTTTCTGATTTGGATCCAGTCTGTTGTTCCATGTCCAGTTCTCACTGTTGCTTCTTGACCTGCATACAGATTTCTCAAGAGGCAAATCAGGTGGTCCGGTATTCCCATCTCTTTCGGAATTTTGCACAGTTTATTGTGATCCACACAGTCAAAGAATTTGGTGTAGTCAATAAAGCAGAAGTAGATGTTTTTCTGGAACTCTCTTGCTTTTTTGATGATCCATCAGATGTTGGCAATTTGATCTCTGGTTCCTCTGCCTTTTCTAAATCCAGCTTGACCATCTGGAAGTTCATGGTTCATGTATTGTTGAAGCCTGGCTTGGAGAATTTTGAGCATTACTTTGCTAGCGTGTGAGATGAGTGCAATTGAGCACTCATGAGTGAGATTGAGCATTCTTTGGCACTGCCTTTCTTTGGAATTGGAATGAAAACTGACCTTTTCCAGTCCTGTGGCCACTGCTGAGTTTTCCAAATTTGCTGGCATATTGAGTGCAGCACTTTTACAGCATCATCTTTCAGGATTTGAAATAGCTCAACTGAAATTCCATCACGTCCACTAGATTTGTTCATAGTGATGCTTCCTAAAGCCCACTTGACTTCTCATTCCAGCATGTCTGGCTGTCAGTGAGTGATCACATCATCGTGGTTATCTAGGTTGTAAAGATCTTTTTTGTATAATTCTTCTTGTATTCTTGCCACTTCTTCTTAATATTTTCTGCTTCTGCTAGGTCCACACAGTTTCTGTCCTCTATTGTGCTCTTCTTTGCATGAAAATTCCCTTGGTATCTCTCACTTTCTTGAAGAGATCGTTGTCTTTCCCAGTCTATTGTTTTCCTCTATTTCTTTGCACTGATGGCTGAGGAAGGCTGTCTTATCTTTTCTTGCTATTCTTTGGAACTCTGCATTCAAATGGGTATATCTTTCCTTTTCTCCTTTGACTTCCTGATGGCTCAGATGGTAAAGTGTCTGTCTGCAGTGAGGAAGACTAGGGTTTGATCCTGGGATTGGGAAGATCCCCTGGAGAAAGAAATGGCAGCCTGCTCCAGTTTTCTTGGCAGGAACATCCCATGGATGGAGGAGTCCGGTAGCCTACAGTCCATGTGGTCACAAAGAGTCAAACATAAATGAGCAACTTCACTTTCACTTCTCTTCTTTTCTCAGCTATTTGTAAGACCTTGTCAGACAACCATTTTGCCTTTTTACATTTCTTTTTCTTGGGGATGGTGTTGATCACTGTTTCCTATACTATGTCGTGAACCTCTGTCCATAGTTCTTCAGGTACTCTGTATATCAGATCTAATCCCTTGAATCTACTTGTCACTTTAAGGGATTTGACTTAGGTCATACCTGAATGGTGTAGTAGTTTTCCCTATTTTCTTCCATCTAAGTCTGAATTTGGCAATAAGGTCGGTTTGCAGGTCGGTAGGTGTCCAATATGCTACTGAAGAAGAGTGGAGAAATAACTCCAGAAAGAATGCAGAGAGAGAGCCAAAGCAAAAACAACACCCAGTTGTGGATGTGATGGGTGATGGAAGTAAAGTCTGATGCTGTAAAGAGCAATATTGCATGGGAACCTGGAATGTTAGGTCCATGAATCAAGGCAAATTGGAAGTGGTCAAACAGGAGATGGCAAAAGTGAACATTGACATTTTAGATATCACTGAACTAAAATAGGCTGGAATGGGTGAATGAGATGACCATTATATCTACTACTGTGGGAAAGAATCCCTTAGAAGAAATGGAGTAGCCATCATAGTCAATGAAAGAGTCTGAAATGCAGTGCTTGGATGCAATCTCAAAAACAACAGAATGATCTCTGTTTGTTTCCGAGGCAAACCATTCAATATCACAGTAATCTAAGTCTATGCCCTGACCAGTAAGGCTGAAGAAGCTGAAGTAGAACAGTTCTATGAATACCTATAAGACTTTCTAGAACTAATATCCAAGAAAGATGTCCTTTTCATTATAGGGGACTGGAATGCAAAAGCAGGAAGTCAAGACATACCTGGAGTAACAAGCAAATTTGGCCTTGGAATACAAAACGAAGCAGGTCAAAGGCTAACAGAGTTTTGCCAAGAGAATTCATTGGTCATTGCAAACACTCTCTTCCAACAACACAAGAGAAGACTCTACACATGGACATCACCAGATGGTCAACACCAAAATCAGATTGATTATATTCTTTGCAGCCAAAGATGGAGAAGCTCTATACAGTCAGCAAAAACAAGGCCAGGAGCTGACTGTGGCTCAGATCGTGAACTCCTTATTTCAAAATTCAGACTTAAATTGAAGAAAGTAGGGAAAACCACTAGATCAGTCAGGTATGACCTAAATCAAATCCCTTATGATTANATACCTACAAGACTTTCTAGAACTAATATCCAAGAAAGATGTCCTTTTCATTATAGGGGACTGTAATGCAAAAGCAGGAAGTCAAGACATACCTGGAGTAACAAGCAAATTTGGCCTTGGAATACAAAACGAAGCAGGTCAAAGGCTAACAGTTTTGCCAAGAGAATTCATTGGTCATTGCAAACACTCTCTTCCAACAACACAAGAGAAGACTCTACACATGGACATCACCAGATGGTCAACACCAAAATCAGATTGATTATATTCTTTGCAGCCAAAGATGGAGAAGCTCTATACAGTCAGCAAAAACAAGGCCAGGAGCTGACTGTGGCTCAGATCGTGAACTCCTTATTTCAAAATTCAGACTTAAATTGAAGAAAGTAGGGAAAACCACTAGATCAGTCAGGTATGACCTAAATCAAATCCCTTATGATTATACAATGGAAGTGACAAATAGATTCAAAGGATTAGATGTGATAGACGGAGTGCCTGAAGAACTATGGAGGGAGGTTCATGACATTGTACAGGAGACAGGGATCAAGATCATCCCCAAGAAAAAGAAATGTTAAAAGGCAAAATGGTTGTCTGATAAGGCCTTACAAATAGCTGAGAAAAGAAGAGAAGCTAAAGTCAAAGGAGAAAAGGAAGGATATACTCATTTGAATGCAGAGTTCCAGAGAATAGCAAGGAGAAATAAGAAAGCCTTCTTCAGCCATCAGTGCAAAGAAATAGAGGAAAACAATAGAATGGGAAAGACTAGAGATCTCTTCAAGAAAATTAGAGATACCAAGGGAAATTTTCATGCAAAGGTGAGCACAATAAAGGACAGAAGTAGTGTGGACCTAGCAGAAACAGAAGATATTAAGGAATGGCAAGAATACACAGAAGAATTATACAAAAAAGATCTTCATGACCCAGATAACCACTGTAGTGTGATCACTCACCTAGAGCCAGACATCCTGGAATGCAAAGACAATTGGATCTTAGGAAGCATCGCTATGAACAAAGCTATTAGGGTGATGGAATTCCAGTTGAGCTATTTCAAATTCTGAAAGATGATGTTGTGAAAGTATTGCACACAATATGTCAGCAAATCTGGAAAACTCAACAGTGGCCAGAGGACTGGAAAAGGTCAGTTTTCATTTCAATCCCAAAGAAAGGCAATGCCAAAGAATGTTCAGACTACTGCACAATTGCATTCCCATGTTGTAGGCAGATTCTTTACCATCTGAGACTCCAGGGAAGCCCTTACTCACCTCACCTTATTCACCTGTAAACTGGTTTCTCTGCACACTGATCTGATTTGAGAGAGTTATGTTAAAGAAGACATTGATTTCCTAAATTGTCAAGTTTAGGGCATCATCTCATCTCTCACTCTATTCAACCTCAGAATTTGGCTCCATTTACAATTCCTTCCTTTTTGAGATTGTCTTTTATCTAGATTTTGATGACATCAAAAAGTTCTCTTTGATGTCTTTCTTTTACTCCACCAGTGACATTTTCATTACAAGCATTCTCTAAAATTGGCCCTCTTCACTTATATTTTGTCTTCCTGCTAAATAATCTCATTTATTTCCAAAGTCTCACTTTTCAATAACTCCCAAGTCCACTCTTTTACCATTATTTTTCTTCTGAGTTCTAGGCCTCTATTTTCAAGTGCTGGGCATTTTCCCATGAATGTATCCTTGAGACTTGAGCTCCACAAGTCTAAATCTAACTTTGTCTTCATCTGCAACCCCTTTGCTTCTGTATCTTCTGCTCCTGCCTGTGGCACCACTGCCTTCCTAGTTATCCAGATCCAAAGCTTTTTCCTTTACCTCTACACCCAGTTTCCAAATCCTATTGTTTTACCTCATCAGAGACACTAAAAATCCATTCCATCCTTTCAATATCCATGTTCTCATTGCTCATGGTTTTCTCCAACTCCTATCTCTGTTTCTGAAGCACCCTTTATAGTGCTGCCAGAATTATCACAAATACAGTTCAGATGATCTTACTGCTCAGCTCAAATATTTGCAGTAAAGTTCTTACTAGCCAAAGCTGGAACAATGTATGCATCAAAATAAATAATGATAATAATGGTTTATAATTCATTGGCTAAAATGAGTTCATGTGTATTCTAATTGCTGTTGTTCAGTCGCTAAGTGTGTCCAACTCTTTGTGACCCCATGGACTGCAGCACGCCAGGCTTCCCTGTCCTTCACTATCTCCTGGAATTTGCTCAAACTCATATCCATTGAATCAGTGATGCCATAGACAAATAAATGTGCAAGGAGGGAAAAGGTCTTCCATATAGTAATAAATGTAGAAAAGAATGATGAAATTAGAAAACCACCATTTTGCAATTTCCATAGTAATAATTGTTTCAGGCAAAAATGTTCTATGAGAAAGAAGATATGATAGAGTCTCACTATAACTCCACGCAAGAGAAAGAAAATGTAGAAATTTTACAGAGGAAAAAACCAGTGGATACTACCTTACTAAGAGTTCAAGGTTAATATCGTCTATAATTGGATAAATAGATATCACCTATCTCTATAATGCACTGAGAAAGGGCCAAATGTCACTCTGTGGTATTCCTGCTCCCCATAACCTAATCATGAGGAAATATCATAACCTACAAATGGATGTTCCTCAAAATAAATGGCCTGGACTCTCCAAAAGTGTCAAGGTCATTAGACTGGAGAGTTCAGATTAAAGGAGACTGAAGAGAAAAGGAAGTCAAACAGCAACTTGTGCCCCTAGGTTGGAAGTTAAACTAGACTTTCACCCTTTTTGCATAAAGGATATTTGTGAGACAACTGGTAAAATTTGAATGAGATCTATAAATCAAAGTTAATTTCCCAATTTAACTGTATCAAAGTTAATTTCCTGAAATTGATAACTGTACTGTGGTTATACAGAGAATGCCCTTGGTTTTATGAAATACACACTGGATCATTCAGTGATAAAGGACCATGATGTCTATTACTTACTCTGAAGTGTTACAAAAAACATAATTATACCCACCTGTCTCTGTTTATATTAAGGATAATTTTTCTTCTATTCATTTTATATCAAATGTAAAATGTTAACTTCTGAGGAACATGGGTGGAGGATATATGAAAATTTTTGTCTTTGCAGTGTTTTTGCAACTTTTCTATAAATGTTAAAAATTATTTCAAAATAGAAACTTAAAACCTGCAGTGGTAGATAAGTCACAAAATGCTCTATATATGTTAGGAAGGCTTCATGACATGCAAATTTTAACTGAGGCAGGTAAACAATTTCTGCCATACATCCTCTCTTTTATTGAATATTACAACCTTGGCAGAAGTTCCCCTAACAGCTTAGTAGAAAATCAAGCTCAATGTATTTCCAATAAATTTTTATTAGTAAGATGATATTATGATGAAGAGGAAATAAACTGCCTTACAGCTGTAGCTCTTAGAGATTATTATGGTATTAAATATATATTTTGCCTTTTTTCTTGACAAATTCATTAACATATTACACATGAGAAATTATAGCACATGAAAGCCTAATGGATAATTTGTCTTTGTATTCCATGTAATATTTGGGAAAAAATTACATATCACATTTTCTAACACTAAACTAGTCAGTTCTTGGCTATCAGCACTAACACAAGTAGGGTAGAATGGGACGTATTTAAAAATCTAGGATATTCCAAAAATTAACTGGGTTTTTAAATACGTTTATATATTTATATTTTGATATGGATGTCATGCTTCTGAAAATTCATACAGAAAAATAATGGCTACTATGGCCTAACACAGTAATTTGGGAAACTGCCCAGACTGACCCATTTACACTTATTTAAGGTTTCCCAGGTGGCTCAGTGGTAAAGAATCCGTCTGCCAAGGCAGCAAGATGCAGGAGACTTGGGTTGGAGTCCTGGGTTGGGAAAATCCCCTGGAGAAGGAAATGGCAACCCACTCCAGTATTCCTGCCTGGAAAATTCCATGGACAGAAGAGTCTGGCAGTCAACAGTCTATGGGGTCATAAAGAGCTGGACATGACTGAGCGACTAAGCATTCACACATGCATTCTTAAATCTTCTGGACAACTTACTTCCTGTTGAGAACACCTGGCTATCTTCCAGGTTATCGTAAGTTTACCACTAAAACCTGTTTTGAAGCAGAAAAAGTAGATAGGTTTCTAAAGCATTCTTTGCATGTACAGTAAGCAGAGCAGATACTGTCATTAAACATTAACAAAACAATTCTAAAGTAGAAGCCACTATTAAGGTATGATATGGGTGATATTTCTTTTTTCCATCTGGTAATATGTTATTTTGATTTTCTAGTCACAAGAGCACCAAGGGGTGTAATACTCAAGTATTACAGCTGGGCTTAGGCTAAGAATAAGTCTCATTACGGTGCTTTTGGAAGCGGTAAGCATCCTGCAGGTGACACCTGAGCTCTGAGAATCGCTTAGGGCAGAGGAGTAGCGCTGTCTGATTAGAGGCGAGGAGGAGGAGCTCGTGTCAGCTGCGTTGCACTCAAGAGGCCGCATCTGCAGATCATGCTTCCAGAACGGAAGCATTTTACAATCTAAAACACAGAGAAATCCAGTCAGTGAGCCTGTTCTCTGAGATACCCAAAGGATCTAGATTCACACATCACCTTACAGGCTATGTAATTTAGGCAAGTCATTTAACTGCTTAGAGCAGGGATCAGCAAACTCTGCCTGTAAAGGGCCAGTTGGTAAATATTTTCATCTCTGCCGGAACGTGGAGTCTCCGTTGCAACTTCACAACTGTGCTGCTGCGGTGTGAAAGTAACCTTGAACAATATTGAATAAAGAAGCAGAGTTGTCTTCCAATAAAAGTTCGTTAATGGACACCAAGACTTGAATTTCATTTAATTTCATATATAATTTTCACATGTCATGAGATTCAAAAACTTTTTTTCTCTAACCGTTTACAAATGTCAAAACTGTTCTTAGCTCGCAGGCACAAAAGCAAGAAGTGAGGTAAAGTTGCTACCACTCAGTATCATTTTTGCCTGTAAATAAAATCTACAGACTATTTTCCTCTTTATGTGATGATCAAATGAGGAAGTGCATGCAAGAGTCCATTGAAAACACATGAGTACTATATGTTCGCAGGATGCTGTATTTCCATCAGGAGTATTTTTCTTACCCTCAAGTCACATTTTTACTTTTACTTATTGGATCCAGGNGGCTCCTCTGTCCATGGAATTCTCCAGGTAAGAATACTGGAGTGGGTTGCCACGTCCTCCTGCAGGGGATCTTCCCAACCCAGGAATCGAACCTAGGTCTCCTTCACTGCAGGCAGATTCTTTACCACTGAGCCACCAGGGAAGCCCACATGCATACATACTTACCTTCTATAGCAGCTTTACTCCAGTGAAAGAAAAGGGACCAACCTTTACCAACAGATTAGCTAGGTGCAATTCTTTCTAGGTCATAGTTTGGACATTTATTGAACAAGAACAAAAAACACCTTCTATATACATATATATGTATGTATTTATAAATACACATTTATATATATATATACACATGTGTATTTAAAATACACATGTTATACACATACACACAGAGGTACATGTATTCATGTATGGGTATATATGTATGCACACACAGAAGTCTCGACTTAAAGAAATAAATCTAATAAATGTTGTGAGTGTATCCTAAGTCACTTCAGTGACGCTTTACTCTTTGCAACCCTAGGGATTCTCCAGGCAAGAATACTGGAGTGGTTTTCCATGCCCTCCTTCAGGGGATCTTCCTGACCCAGGGATCAAATCCACATCTCTTATGTCTCCTGAATTGGCACACAGGTTCTTTACCACTAGCACCACCTGGGAAGCCCCTATTAAGTGGTAAACCCATATATAAATATCTATATTATAAAGCAGCATGAATTTAGAGGAATAAAAGGAAATTAACCTATGTTTATTTAACTACTATATTCCAGATGTCTTTTCATAAGCAATTACCTCACTTAATCATTACAACCCTATTCGGTAGGTGTTACCCTCATTAGATATAATGGGAAACTGAGACCAGGAGAATAACAAAGCTTTTCAAGTGGACCCCACTAATAAATAATGGATTAGAAATTCAAATTCTTGTCTACTGATGTTCAAACACAATGTGATTTTTACATGAACTCTTAAAGCCTTCATGTTGAAGATAGCACTTTGGCTGAATTTGGAAAGATGGTTTTATAAGGAACAGAACGAAAATCAAAGAGAGAAGAGATAGCTCCAGAGTAAAATTAAAAAAAAAAAAAAGTATAGAAGAGAAAATCAACAGTGTGATTGTAACAAATAGCAGGCAGATTTCCTGCTTTGCAGGCAGATTCTTTACCATCTGAGGCACCAGGGAAACCCTAAGAGGGAGACAGGAGATGTTAAATATCCAAGAAAAAGGGATTTAAGCCACAGAGAGCTAAAGTAGTCTCAGCAATAGCTGTAAAGCTCCTAATGAGCAAAACCAAACTCAGAAAACAGTGTGTCCTGAGAGCAAGAAAGCTGTGAGGAATGAGCTAACACAGCTTTCTGAGAGAAGGAGAAAGATTTGATTCTGGGAGAATAGATACATGTATATGAATGGCTGAGTTGCTTTGCTGTGTACCTGAAACTATGATAACATTGCTAATTGGCCACACTCCAATATAAAAGAAAAAAATTTTAATGCTAGTAAGGGCTTGGCTTAAAAGTGAAAAAAAAAAAGATTTGAGAGTTTTCAAGGCAAAATTTAAGATATTCTTTTTAACTCCTCTTTATTGCCACTATTTTTTTTTCAAGGCTTATAGTATCTGTGCAGGTGTGTTCTTAGTGGTTCAGTCATGTCTGACTCTTTGTGACCCCATGGATGGTAGCCTGCCAGCCTCCTTTGTTTGGAGAATTCTCCAGGCAAGAATACTGGAGTGGGTAGCTGTTCCCTCCTCCAGGGAATCTTCTTGACCCAGGGATCGAACCTGGATCTCCTGCATTAAAGGAGGTTTCTTTACCGTCTGAGCCATCAGGGAGGTCCTGTTGCATCTTTACTGAAATATGACGCAGCATTCTCATTTGAACTGTCATTAGTCAGCTAACATCTCACCCAGTATCCTGAGATTTGGGTCATGGCAGCTACATTTGTCAAATAATCCAACTAGATAGCCTGTCTCTTCTGCTGTGCCTTGAGCGAGGTCTACAGACTGGCTGTTTTAGTTTTTTATTTCCTTTACCCATCTCGTGCTTTCCAGTGCTCTCCCAGGTCACTCCTCAGACACTGAGTTCTCCTATCTTCTTCCTTTTCTCCCCATTATTTTACTGTTCTACCTGTTACACAGCAAAGCTGTCAATGCAATGCCTCATTTTCTCTTTGTCAACTCCCTGTTCTCAAGATAGTGCTAAGCCGCTTCAGTTGTGTCCAACTCTTTGTTGATCCTATGGACCATAGCCTTCCAGGCTCCTCTGTCCATGGCATTTTCCAGGCAAGAATACTGGAGTGTGTTTCCGTTTCCTTCTCCAGGTGATCTGTCCAACCCAGGGATTGAAGCTTCATCTTTTAAGTCTCCTGCACTGGCAGGTGGGTTCTTTACCACTAGAGCCACCTGGGAAACTCATTACAGCCTGCCACTTAGAATTTGACTACAAGCGAGCTAAACAAAGAACTGACTCTACAAGAGCTGTGGTCACAGCTGTAAACAAAGGCAGCTTGGGGACAAGAAGAAATTTAATTCCAGTCTTTGATTAGGTTTAAGACCATCTAGTAAATGATACTTAAAATGTTCACAACTCATGCTCTGTAAAGCTGACAGAGGTGGAAGGTCGAATGCTGTATTTTTGCTACAGTCAACATCCTTGGACTTTCAAGAGAACTATGAAGCTCAGTCCTTTTCCTCAACTCTGTTGACCTTGGACAGGAGGCTGTTTCTCCATGGGCTGCCGGCTTCCTCATCCAGCGATGAGAAGTGGACTCTTGAGAAAAGGAACCAAACACGGTCACAACAGCACTGATCTCAGCATGAGCCTTTTCCCTTGGGTGTCACTTTCCAAGTGGTTCACATTTTTCTCATGGTTTTAGGAAACAAACAGATTCAATCGTGTTTATTTCCTGGGTAGTATTCTAACATCATGGGAAATGGAAAGTAGGAAATGTCTGATTTCACCTAACTTCTCTAACTATCAGAATAGGAAAAAAAGAATGAGCCCTTCCTAAGACTATATTCTACCTTGGTAAGACAGTCAAGGGATCCTAAACTGACCTAACAGGTATTATTTTCATAATGTCAGTCGTGTTCTGTGACTAATTTACATTCTATTTAAGCAATGTTTATATGAAAATTTTAAATTCCTCAGTTTGGGGGGAAAAAAGCAAATCCTCTAATAGTTGATATGTGAAAACCTGTTCTCTGTTTTCATCTCTCATTATTTCTAATTATCCATCAAGGTCAACTGCTGATGTAATATTAGTTTCACATGGTGGGGGGATAAAATTAGAGAAATTAACTCGTGCTTTATGGTATTAATCAATGCATTTTAGACAATCTCGATTCATTCAAATAAAAGAGTGCTTTGAAAAACTCTTGACATGAGTCAATATCCAGAATGTAGATAATTGCATGAACAGAAGATTAAGTAGAAAATGAGTTAGCAGGAGAAGAGAGAGAGAATGCAAGGGTGAGGCATACAGATCGTTGAGTCAGTTTTTCATGCTGTTAAAGCTTAGTCCAAAGCAGAGATTTTTTGTTTCTTTGCTTGTTTTCAATTCTTATTCCTTAGAAATATTTGTTTTTTAGATGTATTAATAAGACACAAAGAATATGTATTCTACTTCATCTCAGGTATATGAGAATTATATTTTTCAAAGCAATATAGAAGCTTTGTTATTTTAAAGGTCAGCTTCATCATCACTATGATAGGAAAAGCTTGAATAAAGGAATGCAAATCAGGTGTGTTTGGGGCCAAAGGTAGCCACTGTATTTTCCCACTTTCCAGTTGGGTTGTATGGAGAGCAGGATAAATGAAGACAAGAAGCATAGTACTTATTCAACCATCCATCCATCCATCCATTCTTCAATAATTACAGTGGCTCAGACTTTGGGCAATATGCAGATGCAGAATCACCTGAGGGACAGCTAGAGACCAGAACACCATCCGCAGGATGGTACCCAACCCCTGCATATGATTGCCAGTCACACAGTCCACTCTGCTGAGCTTCACTGTGATTATAGTTTAATCTCAGGTTTGAGGAATTATAAATCAAGCTTAGAAGCTATTTTCTATTGCAGAAAATATAGGCCTATCAAACATGATGGATGGAGAAGAACACATGGATTTAAGTGTTGAGGCTTTTTAATATTTGAAGTAATGAACATAGTTACATATCCATGTCTCAATATTGATGGAATTAGTAGTCATGTGTGGATGTGAGAGTTGGACATCCTCTAAGAAAGCTGAGTGCTGAAGAACTGATGCTTTTGAATTGTGGTGTTGGAGAAGACTCTTGAGAGCCCCTTGGACTGCACGAAGATCAAATTTCCTAAAGGAAATCAGTAGTGAATATTCATTGGAAGGACTGATGCTGAAGCTGAAACTCCAATAATTTGGCCACCTGAAGTGGATGACAGAGGATGAGATGGCTGGATGGCATCACCAACTCGATTGACATGAGTTTGAGCAGACTCTGGGAGTTGATGATGGACAGGAAAGCCTGGTGTGCTGCAGTCCATGGGGCTGCAAAGAGTCGGACATGACTGAGCGACTGAACTGAACTGAACTGAGGGCATTTCGGAGATGGACTTGGTTTTCTCTTGGGGTGATCTGATCTAATCTCATTTACAAATTAAGAAGTCAGGGTTCAGACTTCAACTCATAATTCAGCTCTACTCCTCCCCCCAGAATAATTTCTAAAAGGAGGAGACTCATTATGAGAGAGCCAGTGACAAGAACCTGGCCAGCATAAACTCAGAAAGCCTACCACCTTAGCAATGTATGTGATGGGTGAGTTTCCAGTAAGTTTTAGATAATGGGGATTCTGACTTTCCCACCATTATCTCCCAGAAACCAACTGTATTAGCTTCCTATTGTTGCTAAAACTAATTACCACAAACTTACTGACTTAGAAACAATACACATTTATTATGTTATGGTTCTGGAGGTCAAAATTCTGAAATGCATCTCACTGGGCTAAAATTGATGTATTGGCAAGGCTGTGTTCCTTTTGGAGTTTCAAGAGAAGAATCCATTTGCTTGCCTTTTCTAGGATCCAGAGGCTTCCTTTTCAGGCTTATAAATGACCCTAATCTTGGTAAAGACTGAGGGCAGGAAGAGAAGGGGATGACAGAGGACGAGATGCTTGGATGGCATCATCAACTCAATAGACATGAGTTTGAGCAAGCTCTGAGAGATGGTGAAGGACAGGGAAGCCTCGTGTGCTGCAGTCCACGGAGTCACAGAGTCAGACCTGGCTGAGTGACTGAACAAGACGGTTCCTGCTTTCCTTGGCTTGTGACCCTCATTTCACTGGGGCTTCCCTGATAGCTCAATTGGTAAAGAATCTGCCTGCAACACAAGAGACCCTGGTTCAATTCCTGGGTTGGGAAGATCCACTGGAGAATGGTTAGGCTACCCACCCCAGTATCCTTGGGCTTCCCTGAGGATCAGCTGGCAAAGAATTTGCCTGCAGAGTGGGAGACATGGGTTTGATCTCTGGGTTGGGAAGATCTCCTGAAGAAGGGAAAGGCTACCCACTCCAGTATTCTGGCCTGGAGAATTCCAAAGGGGTCGCAAAGAGTCAGGCATGACTGAGCCCACCAATGAGATAATTTATAATTTCCCTATTTTAAAATCTACTTACTAGCAACCTTTGATCTCTTTTCTTTGCAACCTAACATATTCACAGATTCTGCAGATTTATAGGGACATTATTCTGCCTATTAAACCTACCAACAGTAAGTTCATGTTTAGAATAGCCTTGTAGCTCAGTTGGTAAAGAATCCACCTGCAATGCAGGAGACCTGGGTTAGGTTCCTGGGTTGGGAAGATTCCCTGATGAAGGAAATGGCAACCCACTCCAGTATTCTTGCCTGGAGAATCCCATGGACAGAGGAGCCTGGTGGGCTACAGTCCATGGGGTCACAAGAGCTGGACACGACAGCAACTAAACCACCACCACAAAATTAGAGTTTCATTTTGGGAAGTTTTCACTTCCTCTGGATTCTCTAACTTTATGTGACATGCTTTCTGGGAATTTTTTACTGCTGTAAAAGGGAAGATACTGAAGTGAGGACCAATTCCTGATTGTAATTCAAATATGGTATAATGATAGTCATTTACCTTTTAGTAGATCTCAGAGATTTCAGACATTCCTGTGAGGAAATATGATGTTATTTCTACACTTTTGTAAATGACAGAATTGCAACAAAAACATTTCCAGGGTGTGCTAAATAAATCTCTGTGAGGAAAGAAAACTTTTAACCAGGTTCTATAAGCTTCAGCATGTGGTGTATGTATGTTTGATGAAATAGTGAGTTGTCTGTCATGTGCCATTTGTGATAAAGTCAAAAGCAACATTAAAAAGTTAGAATCTCAAATCTAAAATTAACTGGTGAATATAACAAAAAGGCAACAGATTCACATATATAAAGAACAAACTAGTGGTTACCAGCAGGAAGAGGAAAAGGAGAAAGGGCAAGATAGCAGTAGGGGATTAAGAGGTACAAAGTACCACATATAAAATAAATAAGCTACAAGGATATATAGTATAAAATGGGAAATATAACTGATATAATAACTATAAATGAAGTGTAACCTTTAAAAATTTTGAATTGCTGCATTGTACATCTGAAACATAATATTCCACATCAGTTATACCTCAAGAAGAAAATAATGAAAAGGTAAAATGACTTTCATTGTCTGGTATTATCACTAAGGGTCTGTGAATGGCTTACTTCCACTTTTCTGGAAGTGTTATACTCTAATACTTTTTATAGGAAAATTATATGCTTTGTTTTTACAATACAAGGACTTTCAAAAGTGTCATGTAAATGCTATGGATGTACCATATATGAACCCCAGAGGGCACATATATAATCAACTGGGCCATGAAAGAATATAATAGAATTTATATTAATATTTATTTTTATTTTACCTAAAATAAGGAAAATAAGTTTTATTAATTTTATTTATATGGATTAATACTTGGTATATCAAACTGTTATGTATACTGTACATATTGGAGTAGGAAATGGCAACCTACTCCAGTATTCTTGCCTGGGAAATTCCATAGACAGAGGAGCCTGGTGGGCTTCTGGGGGGTCACAAAGAGTTGGACATGACTGAGCACCTACGTATACTGTATGTGTGTGCGATGCCTTTATATGATTGGAGTTTGGGACTGAGAAATAAAAAATATTAAAGTTTAGTAATACACCTACTGATGCATTTTCTCCACTCTGATGTACACATTCTTATATTTTTTCCAATTATTTCCCTTAAAACAAGGTATCTAAATAAATCAAGTTTCGAGGTTGTGAAAAAAAAGTGGAATTCATGCTCTCTTCATTTTTTTTTTCCTTCTCCGCTTCTTTTTCCTTCTCAGCATCCACTGTACGATGTAAAATAATAAGTGATTCTTCAGTAAGGTAAAAATGACTCAAGCAGCAAGCACTGAGGTCTTAATACAGCAGCCTCTTCAGACCAGGCCATTAGTACTAATGTCTTGGCAGGGAGCGTTAGGTCAGCACATTTAAACTCCAGGAGCTTTCAGAACTTTTGGGGATAAAAGAGGGAGTAAGCAGGAGAAGTGCAACTGAGAAACTTAAAGGATGAGAAAAACATCTGGGTTAATTCGGGCCAAATCTGAAGACTTGGAGGTTTTGTGAAAATTTAATTCATGATCTTTAATGGCTGGAAAACTTTGACTCTGCATTTAAAAACATGTTTTACACAGTTTAAATGCTATGAAAATATGTTTTTAAATTAACTTTGCTCTTTTTGCCGAAGCCTGGAACAGGGAAGGAGTAGGGAGTTTTGTCATAGGGAGAAGTTTTGTCCGGAGGCATCGATCTGCCTTATTTTTCTCCCCTTGGCCTCTACGCCTGTGTTCTGTCCTAGATGGGAAGAAAAGCAGGAAGGAAGGGAGAGGAGAAGTGGAGTTCAGTAGTCCAGGCATTTAAGCATACAGTCAGCTTTGCTGCAGCCAAAGAGTTCATGTGCTGAAATGGTCCTGCTTGCTAACACCAGGCCTCTGCCATGTTCTTTGTCTCCGTCCAACATCCTCCTGCAAACAAGGTCTTTGCCTTATTATCCTGTACCTAAGAGTTTGTCTTGCTTAGCCTGCCCAGCACCATTCTTTTTTTTTTTTTTCCTTTTTAAACAAACATTCCTTGTAAATGACAGTCTTGCCTTTCACTTTAGTTCTAAACCAGGCCTTGCCCACCCCATTCCCCATGCAGGGTCTCAGGGTCCTGTTCCTGAAACACTGTCCTATGACCAGACCAATCTGACCTCTCCCCATAGCTGCCCTCCACCAACACCCCTGTCAGGAACTACCTCTCTCTGCATTACCACTGTAACATTTTAAAACAACATATAGAAATGTGCAGAGAATACACTATCACAGTGATTTTCAAACTTCAGTGAGCCCCAGAATCACCTGGAAGGCTTCCCTGGTAGCTCAGCTGATCAAGAATCCACCTGCAATGCAGGAGACCCTGATTTGATTCCTGGGTCGGGAAGATCCCCTGGACCTTTGTTAAAATATAGGTTATTGAGTTCCATCCTCAGAGTTTCTGATTCAGGAGGTCTGAGGTGGTGGCTGAGAATTCACATTCCTAACAACTTTCCAAGTGAGGTTAATGGTTGTTGGTCTGGGGACCATTATCTTTAGAGCCACTGATTTATTACATACATGTGCCTCCATCACCCAGATTTAACAAATATTTACGTTTTGTGTACTTGCATCATTACACCCTGTTTCCTTTATGAGAAATGAACTGTCCTATATTAACAGATATGATAATGGCCTCTCCCTCCCTCCCCCGTCTTCCTTTTCCTGATCATAAGCAGTACCGCCAGGACTGCACTCTCTGGACACAGTGCACTGGCCTGCAGTGGGATTCCCTGTGATCTGAAGCTGGCTCTGCTTCTCTACTGGCAGCTTGACTCCTTAATTTCCATCTCATTATCCCTCCTTTCATCCCATCTTGCCACTCTTGATTTTTCTGTCCCTGCTGCATCACAGGATGTAACAGAGTATACATTAAACTTTCATTAAGAGAAACTGAATTAGGTTTTCCTGTGAGGAAGATTGAACTTGCCAGGCAGGTGTTCACTCTATTAAATTTTAGGTGGTGAGAACAAAGATCAATAACAACTATGTAGACTAAGGAGATAGAGCCTGGATGTAGTTATTTAGGAGACTCAAACCTTAATACTTAAAGGCAGATTCACCCCCGGTTCTGGCATCCTAACTTCCCAGGGAGGATCAAGAGATAACAGTGAAACAGTGCACTGAGGAAACCAAAGATCACATGTACTAATTAAGGGCTCTCAAGTGGGCTAAGCTAACACCATACATACCTGGCTTGAAACAGGTTGCACCCAAGAGTTTTCTTATTTGGTTCTTCTAACACTACAAATGTTTGTCTAAACGGCAATTTTAAATCATATGTAATTATCTAAATGGTCAAAGGTACACATAATTAATATATATATGCATATAATTAATGTATATATACTTAAACATAAATGGAAAGATACTACCATATATAAAAGAGATAACTAATAAAGACCTACTGTATAGAACAGGGAACTCTATTTAATAGTCTGTAATAGCCTATATAGGACTTCCCGGGTGGCTCAGAGGGTAAGGATTCTGTCTGCAATGTGGGAGACCCAGGTTCAATTCCTGGGTAGGGAAGATCCCTTGGAGAAGGAAATGACAACCCATTCCAGTATTCTTGCAAGGGAAATCCCAAGGACAGAGGAGACTGGCAGGCTACAGTCCATGGGGTTGCAAAGAGTCGGATGTGACTGAGCAACTTCACTTCACTTCAATAGCCTAAATGGGAAAAAATCTGAGAAAAAGAGTGGATATATATATATGAATAACTGATTCACTTTGTTGTATACCTGAAACTAATACAATATTGTAAATTGACTAATTCAGTTCAGTTCAGTTCAGTCGCTCACTCGTGTCCGACTCTTTGAGACCTCATGGACTACGGCATGCCAGGCATCCCTGTCCATCACCAACCTGGAGCTTTCTCAAACTGATATCCATAGAGTCGGTGATGCCATCCAACCATCTCATCTTCTTTCATCCCCTATCTTCCTGCCTTCAATATTTCCCAGTATCAGGATTATTTCAAATGAGTCGGTTCTAGGCATCAGGTGGCCAAAGTATTGGTTTCAGCTTCAGCATCAGTCCTTTCAATGAATGTTCAGGACTGATCTCCTTTAGGATGGACTAGTCTGATCTCCTCGCAGTCCAAGGGACTCTCAGGAGTCTTCTCCAACACCACTGCTCAAAAGCATCAATTTTTCGGCGCACAGCTTTCTTTAATAGTCCAACTCTCACATCCATACATGACTACTGGAAAAACCATAGCTTTGACTAGATGGACTTTCATTGGCAAAGTAATGTGTCTGCTTTTTAATATGCTGTCTAGGTTGGTAATAACTTTTCTTCCAAGGAACATGCATCTTTTAATTTCATGGCTGCAGTCACCATCTGGAGTGATTCTGGAGCCCCNCCCGAATAAAGTCTCTCACTATTTCCATTGTTTCCCCATCTATTTGCCATGAATTGATGGGACTGGATGCTATGATCTTAGCTTCTGAATGCTGAGTTTTAAGCCAACTTTTTCACTCTTCTCTTTCACTTTCATCAAGAGGTTCTTTAGTGCTTCTTCACTTTCTGCCATCAGGGTGGTGTCATCTGCATATCTGAGGTTATTGATATTTTTCCCGGCAATTTTGATTCCAGCTTGTGCTTCATTCAACCCAGAATTTTGCATGATGTACTCTGCATATAAATTAAATAAGCAGGGTGACAGTATACAGCCTTGCTGTACTCCTTTCCCGATTTGGAACCAGTCTGTTGTTCCATGTCCAGTTCTCACTGTTGCTTCTTGACCTGCATACAGATTTCTCAAGAGGCAGGTCAGGTGGTCTGGTATTACCATCTCTTACAGAATTTTCCACAGTTTGTTGTGATCCACACAGTGAAAGGCTTTGGTTTAGTCAATAAAGCAGAAGTAGATGTTTTTCTGGAATTCTCTTGCTTTTTTGATGATTCAATGGATGTTGGCAATTTGATTTCTGGTTCCTCTTCCTTTTCTAAATCCAGCTTGAACATCTGGAAGTTCATGGTTCATGTATTGTTGAAGCCTGGCTTGGAGAATTTTGAGCATTACTTTGCTAGCATGTGAGATAAGTACAACTGTGTGGTAGTTTGAGCATTCTTTGGTATTGCATTTCTTTGGGATTGGAATGAAAACCTACCTTTTCCAGTCCTCTAGCCACTGCTGAGTTTTCCAGATTTGCTGGCATATTATGCACAGCACTTTCACAGCATCATCTTTTAGGATTTGAAATAGCTCAACTGGAATTCCATCATCCCCACTAGCTTCGTTCATAGTGATGCTTCCTCAGGCCCACTGACTTTGCATTCCAGCTGGTCTGGCTCTAGGTGAGTGTTCACATCATCATGGTTATCTGAGTCCTGAAGATCTTTTTTTGTATAGTTTTCTGTGTATTCTTGCCACCTCTTCTTAATATCTTCTACTTCTATTAGGTCCATACCATTTCTGTCCTTTATTGTGCTCACCTTTGCATGAAAATTTCCCTTGGTATCCCTAATTTTCTTGAAGAGATCTCTAGTCTTTCCCATTCTGTTGTTTTCCTCTATTTCTTTGCATTGATGGCTGAGGAAGGCATTCTTATCTCTACTTGTCATTCTTTGGAACTCTGCATTCAAATAGGTATATCTTTCCTTTTCTCCTTTGCCTTTAGCTTCTCTTCTTTTCTCAGCTACCTGTAAGGTCTCGTCAGACAACCATTTTGCCTTTTTACATTTCCTTTTCTTGGGGATGGTCTTGATCATTGCCTCCTGTACAATGTCATGAATTGCCATCCATAGTTCTTCAGGCATTCTGTCTTTCAGATCTAATCCCTCGAATCTATTTGCCACTTTCACTGTAAAGGATTTGATTTAGGTCATACCTGAATGATCTAGTGGTTTTCTTTCCTTTCTTCAATTTAAGTCTGAGTTTGGCAATAAGGAGTTCATGATCTGAGCCACAGTCAGCTCCTGGTCTTGTTTTTCTGACTGTATAGAGCTTCTCCATCTTTGGCTGCAAAGAATATAATCAATCTGATTTCAGTATTGACCATCTGGTAATCTCCATGTGTAAAGTCTTCCGTGTGTTGTTGAAGAGGGTATTTGCTATGCCCAGTGTGTTCTTTTGGCAAATCTTTGCTAGTCTTTGACCTTCATTTTGTACTCCAAGGCCAAATTTGCCTGTTACTCTAGGTATTTCTTGACTTCCTATTTTTGCTTTCCAGTTGCTATAATGAAAATGACATCTTTCAGGGATGTTAGTTCTAGAAGGTCTTGTAGGTCTTCATAGATCTGTTCAGCTTCAGCTTCTTCAGCATTACTGGCTGGGGCATAGACTTAGATTACTGTGATATTGAATGGTTTGCTCCATTAAAAAAAAATTTTTAATGCCCTTTTCTAGGTCTTCTTCTCGTTGTTTGTACATCTTATTCTCTCTTAACATCTTTGCTTAGCTTTTGTATAAACACTATCCTTCCTGCTGGTCTTACTCCTTTATACAGGCAATTTGGCTAGCCCCACTTCTAGCATGGTCACTACAACTGCTGTGGCTTGGTGAGAATTTCTATGCACTCTTTTTCTTCTTGGCTTTTGCTCTGGTGGCTGGGATGGTAAAGAATCTGCCTGCAATGCAGGAAACCCAGGTTCAATTCCTGAGTCAGGAAGATCCCCTGGAGAAGGGAATGGCAACCCACTCCAATATTTTTGCCTGGATAATCCCATCAACAGAGGAGCCTGGTGGGCTACATAATTCATGGGGTCACAAAGAGTAGGACACAACTGAGTGACTAACACTTTCTGTTCTTCTTCTCTTTTTCTTTATTGGGAAAACAATTCTTATTTCTCATCGATCCTCCTGCTCAGCTTAACTCCATCCAGGCTGAGTGGTTGTTCAGATGGCTTACAAGTGCAGAAACCCAACTATGCTAACCAGTGGGGCTCCCCCTCTTTCCCATGCCTCTTCAAAGTCTTAGAAATTAGACAGTCAATCATATGCACTGGATGGACAACTAGGTGCCAAGGGAGTTTAATTGAGGGAAGTTAATTCTAATCTGACAGAATTATTTTAATTGGTACAAAATCTAATACAAGCACTGTGTTTACTTAGTGATTCATGTTATTTACATTTAGCCACTCTTGTGAGATTAGCATAATGTTTATGGTTCAGTATTTATATTGTAGTCATCAAACAGTTCTATTATTATCCCATCAGATAACAAAGATAATCATCAAGGCTGAAGATTAAACAACATGAAAAACTCAAAATTAAACACACACACACATGATCCCTCTCTTAAGGATAAAAATCCTCATAAAAATAACAATTATAGAAAAGGCAGATTGATTATTTGAAATGAAACATTTTAGGTTATTTCCTTACTCCATTACTGATGTTAACCCTTTCCATGATAAAAACATTATATATTGTCAATTAGTTAATTTAAGGGGTTGAAACTCTTGGAAAAATAGAAGAAAAAAGGAGAAAAAAAAACAAAACCTTTTACCTAAGTAGGGATTTAGATCTTCTTACAAATTATGTGAATATTGTAGACTAATTTCAAGAGAGGAAAACTGGAAATTCACAGCATTAAAAAAAAAAAATGTCTGCCAACTCTTTTTCTTTTCCCCCTCCATTTTAGATCTAAGTCTGAGCCATAGAGAGTTAGGAATTCAAAACTTGATATGAAGAAAGGAATGTCAATATGTGTTGATGAAGGCATCATTTTTTTCTATATTGAATCCAGTTATTAATATCAGTGATTTTTCCTATGAGATGATTTTACTAACCAAGTGACCATCCATCTTGAGGGAATTATCATAAATAAGACATAAAACTAAATGACCACAGTTAACACAGACTGGATATAAAACATCTAAAGCTAAGGAAATGCAAAATGCTTACTGAAATGGTTAGACTGGAAATCTTTTGGTGTAGAGATCTCAAATCATAAGCCAACGGAATTCAATTTAATATACTTTACTGCCATGAAGAGTTAGGCATATATTGCTACAATCAATAAAGCAAATCACTTTGCCTACTGAAAAGATTTGAAATTCTGAGCCTTTGTATTTTGTTACCATTCACTAATGATATATAGCTTTGCTGCCATCACTATCAAGATCATCTCCTTTACTTCCCAGAGTGAAATAAGAGCACTTTCTCAAAATTTAATCAAACATTTCTTAAAGTTTGAGAAATATATTCACGTTTTAAATTGTGGTTTTTAAATTAGGAGATCTTCAATTCAGGTTCTCATCAGGCACTAAATCATTTATCTTCTGTATTCCAGCAAGCTCTTCTCTCCCTCTCCATCCCTTCTCTACTCTCTCCTTATTTGCTCCTTACTTCCTAATTTCAGCTGATTTATTAATATATATCCCCTTCACAGATCACAGCCTTGTCATGGGGAAGGGGCTTGTGTAACTCAGTGAAGCTATGAGTCATGCTGCACAGGGCTGACCAAGATAAATGGGTCATAATGGGGAATTCTGATAAAACATGGTCCACTGGTGGAGGGAATGGCGAACCCGTCCACTATTCTTACCGCAAGAACCCCATGAACACTACAAAAAGGGAAAAAGATATGAAACCAGAAGAGCCCCTTAGGCTGGAAGGAGTCCAGTATACTTCTGGAGAAGAGAGGAGGGCAACTACTAATAGCTCCAGACAGAATGAAGCATCTGGGCCAAAGTGGAAATGATGCTCAGTTGTGGATGTGTCTGGTGATGTAAAAGTGAAAGTGAAAGTGAAGTCGCTCAGTCGTGTCCGACTCTGTGCAACCCCATGGGCTGTAGCCAGCCAGGTTCCTCTGTCTATGGGAATTCTCCAGGCAAGAATACTGGAATGGGTTGCCATGCCCTCCTCCAGGGGATCTTCCAGACCCAGGGATCAAACCCTGGTCTCCTGAATTGCAGGCAGACTCTTTACCCTTTGAGCTACTCAAGTTAGTCCAAAGTGAAAGTGAAGTCGCTCAGTCGTGTCTGACTCTTTGCAACCTGGATTTCCCAGGCAAAGCCATTTCCTTCTCCAGAAGATCTTCCTGACACAGGGATCGAACCTGGGTCTCCCACATTGTAGGCAGACACTTTATTGTCTGAGCCACCAGGGAAGTCCTCTGGTGATATAAGTCCAATGCTGTAAAGAACAATATTGCATGGGAACCTGGAATGTTAGGACCATGAATCAAGGTAAATCGGACATGGTCAAGCAGGAGATAAAAAGAGTGAACATCAATATTTTAGGAATCAATGAACTAAAATGGATGGGAATGAGCAAATTTAATTCAGATGACCATTATATCTACTACTGTGGGCATGAATCCCTTAGAAGAAATGGAGTAGCCCTCATAGTCAATAAAAGACTCCAAAATGCAGTACTTGGGTACAGCCTGAAAAACAACAGAATGATTTCTGATCTTTATTTCCAAGGCAAACCATTCAACATTAGAGTAATACAAGTCTATGTCCCAACAACTGATGCCAAAGAAGCTGAAGTTGAATGGTTCTATGAAGACCTCCAAGACTTTCTTGGAGAAGTAACTTCCAAAAAGACCATAGGAGATTGGAATGCAAAAGCAGAAAGTCAAGAGATGCCTGGAATAACAGGGAAGTTTGTCCTTGAAGTACAAAATGAAGCAAGGCAAAGGCTAACAAAGTTTTATCAAGAGAATGCACTGGTCATAGCAAATAGCCTTTTCTAGCAACACAAGAGGTGATTCTTAAACATGTCGATTAGCAAAATGGTCAATACTGAAATCAGACTGATTATATTCCTTGCAGCCAAAGATGGAGAAGCTCTATACAGTCAGAAAAAAACAAGACCTGGAGCTGACTGTGACTCAGAGCATCAGTTCTTTATTGCAAAATTCAGGTTCAAATTGAAGAAAGTAGGACAAACCACTAGGCTAATCAGATATGACCTATATCAGATCCCTATGATTATACAGCAGAGGTGATGAATAGATTCAAGGGATTAGATCTGGTAGACAGACAGCCTGAAGAACTATGGACAGAACTTGGTAACATTGTACAGGAGGCAGTGACCAAAAACCATCCCCAAGAAAAAGAAATGCAAGAAGGCAAAGTGTTTGTCTGAGGAGGCTTTACAAATAGCTGAGGAAAGAAAAAAAGTAAAAAGCAAGGGAGAAAAGGAAAGCCAACTGAATGCAAAGTTACAGAGACTAGCAAAGAGAGATAAGAAGTCTTTCTTTAATGAACTTCTTTAAAGAAGTATAGGAAAAAAACAGAATGAGAAAGACTAGAGATCTCTTCAAGAAAATTGGAGATATCAGGGAATATTTCATGCAAGGATGGGCATGATAAAGGACAGAGATGGTAAGGACCTTACAGAGGCGGAAGAGATTAAGAAGAGGTGGCAAGAATACATAGAACTTTATAGAAAGGTCTTAATGACCAGGATAACAATGATGATGTGTTCATTCAACTAGAGCCAGACATTCTAAAGTGTGTAGTCAAGTGGGCCTTAGAGGAGGTGATGGAATTCCAGCTGAACTATTTAAAATCCTAAATGATGATGCTGTTAAATTGCTGCATACAATATGTCAGCAAATTTAGAAAGCTCAGCAGTGGCCACGGGACTGGAAAAGGTCAGTTTTCCTCCCAATCCCAAAGAAGGGAAGTGCCAAAAAATGTTCAAGTAAGTTGTGCTCATTTCACTTGCTAATAAGGTTACGGTCAAAATTTCAAGCTAGGGTTAAGCAGTACTTGAATCGAGAATGTGCAGATGTACAAGCTGGGTTTAGAAAAGAGAGAAGAACCAGAGATTAAATTGCCAACATTCATTGGATCATAGAGAAAGCAAAGGAATTCCAGGAAAACGTCTACTTCTGCTTCATTGATTCACTAAAGCCTCTAACTGTGTGGATCCCAATAAACTATGGAAGATTCTTAAAGAGATGGAAATACTAGACCACCTTACCTGTCTCCAGAGAAACCTGTATGCAGGTCAAGAAGCAACAGGTAGAACTGGACATGGAACGACTGACTGGTTAAAACTTGAGAAGGGAGTATGACAAGACATTATCACCCTGCTTATTTAACTTACATGCAGAGTACATCATGCTAAATGCTGGGCTGGATGAATCACAAGTTGGAATCAAGATTTCTTGGAGAAATATCAACAACGTCAGATATGCAGATAATACCACTCTAATGGCAAAAGTGAAGAGGAACTAAAGAGCCTCTTGATGAGGGTGAAAGAAGAAATTGAAAAAGCTGGCTTAAAACTCAACATTCAAAAACTAAGATTATGGTATCTGGTTCCATCACTTCATGGCAAATAGAAGGGGAAAAGTGGAAGTAGTGACAGATTTTATTTTCTTGGGCTCCAAAATCACTGCAGATAGTGACAGCAGCTGTGAAATTAAAAGATGCTTGCTCCTTGGAAGGAAAGCCATGACAAACCTAGAAAGTGAATTAAAAAGCAAGGACATTGCTTTGCCGACAGAAGTCTGTCTAGTCAGAGCCATGGTTTTTCCAGTAGTCATGTACAGATGTGAGAGTTGGACCATAAAGAAGACTGAGTGCCAAAGAAATGATGCTTTTGAACTGTGGTGCTGGAGAATACTCTAGAGAGTCCCTTGGACTGCAAGGAGATCAAACCAGTCAATCCTAAAGGAAATCAGTCCTGAATATTCATTGGAAAGACTGATGCTGAAGCTGAAGCTCCAATACTTTGGCCACCTGATGCAAACAGCCAACTCATTGGAAAAGACCCTGATGCTGGCAAAGATTGAGGGCAGAAGAAGAGGGCGGCAGAGGAAGAGGCGGTTAGATAGTATCACCGACTCAATGGACACGAATTTGAGTAAACTCCTGCAGATAGTGAATCTCAGGGAAGCCTGCTGTGCCGTAGTCCATGGGGTTGCAAAGGGTCGTACACGACTTAGAGACTGACCAACAACACCAGTTAATTTGTTTAGTATACTATAAATGCAGTACTTGGTGACTAGAATTCATAGACAACATGAAAGAATGCATATTTGTGTTCTGCTGTGTTTTTTCATTTTTGGTTTTCTGTACTATAAGCAAAAGCAGACTGTATCAAAGTCAGTGTCTGGATTTAACCAGCTCACATAAGACCACAAAACCAGTCCTTGGATACTTAACAAGAAGAATGAACATATATATCAAACTGGAAACTGGTGAACATTAATTTGGCATAATATTTTTTACCTTTTCACTGTCTCTTCATCAGGACTTTATTCCAAGCCAATATGAAACCTTATTTTCTGAAAGTATCAAGACGATACTCATTCGTTTATGGCTATTATGCTATTTTAAGATACTGTGAGTGATATATTAAGTGCACAAGAGATGATCTATGAATCAGTGAATTTGTCCAGCTAATGAAGCCTTGAGGCAGAATTAAATGCTGTTTGTAGTAAACACACACACACATACACACATATACACACACATGTTTATGCCTGGGAAGGTATTACTAGGTCTTAAAAGGAGTTGCAAGAAGCTGGGATAGGAGTCAATCCAGGAGAAGGAGAGAGTACTACTATGAGCAAAGTCTCTCCACCTGCCATATGTTGGAAGACTGATCAACAGCCAGATTGACTAGACCCTTAGGCCTGTGAACAAGAAGGGTGGACATCGAGTCTGCCCAGACACTTTGGGGCCAAACCACAGAGTAATCCTAGCAGGTAAGATTCGAGTTGGTAGCAATAAGAAACCATGGGAGTTTGGCAAAGGCCAGTGACACAAAATGGTGCTTAAGAAGATTAATCTGGTGGCAGATTGTTCTCAAGACCTCATTCTGAGATTTAATAACAGGCAAGAAATTCTTATCCTTCTTTTTCCTCACATCCAGTCCTTTTTAGAGGTGATGAACAGTTGGTTCATACCTTCTGTATAATAACCCCTTTCCAGGTCTGAGAAGGAAGTCTCATTTAAAATTGTAGAATTTTAATTGAGGCATAAAAGTGTCTTTGACACAATTTAGCCAACCCCTCTGGAAATGAAGTGGGCACTTGCCCAACAAATCAGTGGTGGCCTGAGGAATTCTGATGCCTAACTACATGTATTTTTTCCTACTTTGTGACTCCTTGGTTCAACCTACGTCCTCTCGGGGCTTTCATGGATCCATTTTCTCTCCTATCTCCCTGAATCATAGGACTTGACTTTGAGCTGGAGGTTTCTTGAATTCTCCAAACTGGAGAGTCACCACATCTCTAAGATTCCTCTGTCTTCCTTTCTTCTGGGAGACCTTTCATCTAGGTTAAACCATACCTTCTACAGAAGACTTTCTGTGAATTAGCCCAATTAAGTCCAAATATACCTTTAATTTGTGTCCTCTCAGCTCTTAGAATTAAACCATTTTCAGTTTTCTGACTTTTTGAGGGAACAATCTGTTCTACACAAGGAAAAAATTGAAGACATAAACTTATTTCCTGACTGCTGATGGTTAGTCACCTAGATTGTTTTTGTAAGGTAAATTTTTTATAATGATATATCACTTATTTATTATGCCTTTTATGACCAAGTCTATTGAATATAAATTAACTTTTTCTTGATGCTAGGCCACCATTATTGGAAAGCATCCATCTTTCTGTCCAAACTCCTTCTCCCACAATCTTTCCATCTTGTTTATTAGCAATACCATATTTATAGTTGCCCAGAGAAAGTTTGGAGTCATCCTTCATAGCTCCCTATTTTGGCCCTACTTCTAACATATATCTAGATTCTAATGAGTTCTTTCTGACTCTGTTATTTTCATTTGGATCTAAGTCTCCATCACCTCTTTCCTGAATAGTTGCCATAACCTCCTAACTGGTTTCCTTACTTCTTCCCCTGACCTCTTCCACCCATGGTGTGTTCTCAACATGACAGGCAGAGTGATCCTGTCAAATGGAGTTAGTTCATATTACTCCTTTGCTCAAAACTCTGCAATGTCTTCTTTACTCCAGAATAAAAGCCGAAGTCTTACAGTATTCTGAACTGAGACTAAATAAGATAGTTGTGGAAATGTGCATATATTTTCTAACTTGTATTTTCATTTGTGCAGAAACTGTTTTGCATATTCAGAATCTAAGGCTGTGTTCCAGAATCGAGATCAGCAGATAAGTGATGGCTTGATAAGGCGTAACTGTATATTAACTTGCACTTGATGTATTGCTTTGTAGAAATGCTTGTCATTTTGTGTTTCACGTTCTACCTCTGCAGTTGGGACTGTTCTTCATGTAACCCTTTGCCTTCCACTATATTGCTTTTCACATAGTGAATGTTGGCTTACTGGCTGTTTACAAACAGTCCTCACACTTTGGAAAAGTAAAAATGAGCAAAGAATTGGAGATTCAGTGGCTTATAAGATGTCTGTTATAATCAGTTTTATCCATTTGAAAAAGTGTTTATCCTTCAGTTTTCCACTCACTTTAAATCACCCAAACATGAATTTGAGAGCCACTTTTTTCTTCCTTGACTCCACTGCTTATCTCCATGGTTTCTAGAACAGGAATGTGATTGGTAAGAGGTCACACTATACAAACATGAAGGATCTCCCCATGCAAACTGCTGACATTTCCCATAATTTACATACCACAAGGCAAGCCCCAACCCATAATATGGCAGTGTTATAAATATAACACCCATACCCACTATCAGTATATAGATTTTTCCTCCAGATAAAACAAGCTCATTTTGTAAAAAGAAAAAAAAAGAAAAGAGGGTATGCCTGTATGTGTGTGTGTGTGTGTGTGTGTCTGAGAGGGAGAGAGAAAGAAAGAAAAGGAGAAGTGGGGAAGTGAGGGAGACAGAGAAGGAGGAAAGGAGGATGCTATGGTACAATGGAAAAAACATGACATTGGATGTTAGGGATTCTATTTTTTACTCTTGACTTTGATATTAACTTGCTGTATCATCTATGAAATAGCTCAGTCTCCTGCCTGCTGCCTGCTAAGTTGCTTCAGTCATGTCCTACTCTTTGCAACCCCAGGGACTGTAGCCTGCCAGGCTCCCCTGTCCAGGGGATTCTCCAGCAAGAATACTGGAGTGGGTTGCCATTTCCTCCTCCAGGGGATCTTACCTACCCAGGGATTGAACCCGCATCTCTTATGTCTCCTACTCTGGCAGGCAGGTTCTTAACCACTACTGCCACCTGGGAAGCCCATATCTCAGTCTATTTGACTTCAGTTCCTCACTATAAAAATCAATTAATTTAACCAAATTAGAGATAGAAAATGGGTGTCTTCCTCCCACTCATTCCCATAATAGGTATTACTTATCAACAAAGTGCTCTTACATGCTAAACAAAGGTTTGTTATTGTAAGCATTATTAACATAAAGCTTTAGAACATACTAACAAGCAATTAAACATTGAATATGAGGTTAAAAACTATTTGCCTCTAGTGATATTTAAGGTCTCTGATTCTATTTTCTCTGTTGTCATAGGAATAATAGGTTTCCATATTAATTACCAAGACTTATTTATAAAGATAAATAATTTACTTTAAAAGGTATTGTCTACTAAGTACATAATAATTATCACTTATTGAGTGTTTATTATGTGTTAAGTTATATATTTTTAATGTATCAATAAATCTAATCTATTATGTACATTTGGTCATCAGAACAATGTTTAAAGATGGGTATTTTTTTTAAATTAGGAAATTGAAGTTCAGAGAGGCTCAGTAGCTTGCTCATGATTACACTGCTACATTTAAAATATATTTAAATTTATCATTTCTTACTTGTAAGCTTGGAAACCTGACAATACACTCCATTGGTCAGGCACTAGGGAAAAAGGAACTTTCATCCATTGCTGGTGGGAATGCAAAATTTTATAACCATTATAAAGGAAAATTTGGCAACATCTAGTAAAACTATTTGCTTTAACCCCAATAAATTTCCCTCCTAGTAATTTACCCTTAATATACATCTCCACAAATTCAAACAGAATATGTACAAGCTTATTCATTGTGGCATTATCTGCAATAGCAAAACACTCTAACACCCAAATGCCCATCCGTCAAAGACTGGTTAAATAAACAATGGAGTGATAGTAGCTATGAAAACATGAGAAAGATCTCTAAAAAAATTTGATATGGAATCATTTCTAGGATATAATATTAAGTGAAAATAAGCAAGAGAAAAATGCATATGGTATGTTACATTCTGTGCAAGAAAGAAGGTGATCTGAGGATATATACAAACATCTATCTATTTGTGTATCTATCTATCTATCTAACTATGGTGGGGAAAAGGTAGAGGAGATTTGGAGAGAGACTTTATTGACTACAGCTTTTTATATAGTTTTTTTTTACTTATCAAACATGTTAATGTTATATATTTTTCAGAATAAAACTAAACTAAAAAGTGAAAAATCAAGCACTAAAATGAAATACAAACAAATGGTTTTAGCAGTATGTTCAATTAAAAACATAACCATTCATTTCCATATAGATAAAAACTTTGAGTAATTTAAGCACACACTCCAGATTGTATACTTTTGTCAAGTATATAAGGATACTGCAAATTACTTTATAATTTTACTTACTAGGTTTATTATTGGTGATAGTATTGTAATTCTGAAACTATTTTGTGTGTATGTTGGATATGACTAATGAGTAAATATTATGATATTTTTGGAAACCTCAGTTGATTTTCACTGAGGGATAAAGAAATACAAAAAAGAGGATAAAGAAAAAGAAACCTACAGTGTTGGATTTCAATTGTACACATAACTATGAACTCATGATTTTAAGATACACACACACACACACACATATACACACACACATTTTTTTCAGTGAAGGGACCTTGAAGAAATAACATCCCTGTTGTAATTGTATCCAAAATCCAGATCTTGATTTCTAAAACTTAATTCCCGTTAAAAAGAATCAGGTTTCCTTGGAGAAATGGAAGATTTCAGAAATCAGGCAAGGAAAGTACAAGTACAAGGTGAGCCCGGAACATCTTGTGCCAAAAAGCAACCATGTGTTCAAAGATTAATGGGGCCATGTCAAAAGGACCCAGGAACCAGCATGAAGTGCCATCCACTGACCAAATTTGGGGACAATTTCAGCATCAAAATAGTAATAATAATAATAATTGTAATGGATTGTAACACACTGAATTTAAAAAGAGAGCGAGATTATACACTTATGGTAATATGAGAGATGAGAGAGGGGCAACAAGAAAGAAAGAGTTCTTTACAGAAGAATGGCAGCTAATAAATGTAGAAAGAATGATAAGATTAAAACCACCATTACAATATCTGATTCAGACATGAATTATTAATGAACTGTTGTCATGAGGGAACAGATTTATTGAGACACAGAATGTTTACATGATCACAAATGATCACACCACAAATTACTTACTAATTACCAAAGGGGAACTGCCCTTGTAATGAAAAATGCCAGTAGTTGGGCCCACCTCACATCATAGCATTCTGTATCTCCTGACACAGTGTGGTCAGAGATAAAAGATATCACCTCACTGTGTTAATGCTGGAAAATTTTCATAGAGAATCAGAAAAATCCAGAATGTGGAACAATCTTCTGGAACAGTGGGCCTGAACTCGTTGAAGAATTNCACACTGAATTTAAAAAGAGAGAGAGATTATACACTTATGGTAATATGAGAGATGAGAGAGGGGCAACAAGAAAGAAAGAGTTCTTTACAGAAGAATGGCAGCTAATAAATGTAGAAAGAATGATAAGATTAAAACCACCATTACAATATCTGATTCAGACATGAATTATTAATGAACTGTTGTCATGAGGGAACAGATTTATTGAGACACAGAATGTTTACATGATCACAAATGATCACACCACAAATTACTTACTAATTACCAAAGGGGAACTGCCCTTGTAATGAAAAATGCCAGTAGTTGGGCCCACCTCACATCATAGCATTCTGTATCTCCTGACACAGTGTGGTCAGAGATAAAAGATATCACCTCACTGTGTTAATGCTGGAAAATTTTCATAGAGAATCAGAAAAATCCAGAATGTGGAACAATCTTCTGGAACAGTGGGCCTGAACTCGTTGAAGAATTCAATATTGTGGGAAAAGACAGGAAAAGTGGAGAACTGCTTCTGAATTAGTGGAGCATAATGAGACAGAAAGAGCCAATTTAATTCAGGAAACTTGACTGATACTGGATGAGGGTGGCATAGAGCTATAACCGACATTTTTTGATGATTAGGGAAATCTAAGTATGGGCTATATATTGAATTAATGTTGATTTTCTTAGCTGTGATGATAGTGATGATAGCTGTAAAGATAGGTTGGTTACAAGAATGTCTTTTTCTTGGGAGATGCATACTGAGGTGTCTAGAGATGAAATACTATGATGTCTGTAGTCTACAATGAAATGACTTGGCAAATGGGAAGAGTGTGTATGTGTGTGTGTGCACTTAGAGGAAAGATGTTGACAATGAATCTAAATGAGGAGTATATGATTTTTTGTTCTATTCTTTCAACTTTTCTTGGGTTTTAAAAATTTCAAAATAAAAAATATATATTAAAAAATCACGCTGCTATTAAGCAGTCAAACCTCTGTTTGAATTCATGTCTCACTTAGTGAAAACCATGCTCTTTCTATTAAATCTCACAGAGTCTATTTGCATAACTAGTTTGTGTACAAATGAGACACTTTTTTTCCAAACTAGTGAGTAATGGAATTTCTAAATGTGAGCCCTGGGAAATTCAAATCTTTAAAATATGATGGTTATTAGGATATAAACACTTTGTGCCACCTGAGGACACATTTCCTAATTTTATACTTGATAGGGTTTTTAACAAGGAGTACTTACTGCTCTCTGGGGCTCTGTTATTGGTGTGTATACTGAAAATGTATCTTCTGCAATTCTTTCTTATTAATGCCTCTAGAAAAAGCCCATTTATCTACTTTTTGTTCTAGCTAAACATTCATAGATTGGTCTATTGGTTAATGGGCAGGAATAAAATAAAATTTAATCATATCCAAAGTTAAGAACTTAGATCCATATGCGAGAGTGCTAAAAACCAGATTCACTGCATAACTGGAATTTATAGATGAAATTTGAGTAAGATAGGAAAAACCGGCACTGAAAAGTCTTCAGTGTTGTGGCTAGCCATGCCCTCAGGAAGACACAAAGCAAAATTAAAACCTGGGATCAGCCTTAGGTCTACCAGATGTAATATTAAATGGATGTTCAGTTAAGTTAGAATTTCAGATAATAAATACTTTTTTGTATAAGTATGTCCCAAATATTTCAGGAGATATGCAAAACACCACCAACTCATTGATTATCTAAAATACAAATCAACTGGACATCCATTCCATACTTTTATTTGTTAAATCTGGAAACCCTAATCATCTCACCTATCACTCATGTCTGAGATAGGAGTTGGGACTGAGAGAGAGGATGGGAGAGTTGGTTAGTAACAAGAATGGATCATGAAATCCTAAAAGTATTACTTTAGAAGATTACCATTCTATGGCTTGCTTCCTTTAAGATAAAAGGCCTAAGAAATACAAAAACCTCTGAAAAAGAAGTAACAGCTATATTGTTATCAAAACTGTAGTCCCACAAAATAAAGATATTACTAATTCAGAATTCTAATCAGTCACTTTCAAAACATAGGGGATAATGTGTGTGAATAGTTTGCAAAAACAGGTATACAAACATGTAAAGTTCTTCATATCCTTCAGTAAATATATAGCCTCTCATTTTATTTATTTTAAAGTGTTTATTATTGTTATTAATTTTAGTGGGAAGTTAGTGTTTTACTGCAACCTTTGCTTTATGGTGTTATTCTCAAACAAGTCTGAATATTTTCATTTGTTTGTTACTTAGAAACTTTCAATTTTACTAAGTATCTTTTCAGCATTTATGAATGTGATGATACAGTTTTTCTCCTTTATTCTGTTGATGTAAAGACAGAATCAGTAGATTTCCTAATATTTGATCAACTTTGTTTGCCTGGCTTAATATTCCAACTTTGCTGTTAACTACCTGCCACTAATTCGCAGTGTGACTATGGATAAATCACTTAATGTTTCTGAGTTTCCTCTTTTATAAAATGACAATAATAAGGACTGTCATGAAGTTTAGATGAGTTAATGCATGTACACTGCTTACGGTGGCCTGGCATAAAGAAAGCACTATATATGTCTTAGATATTATTTCTACTCATAGGTGAGAATGACCTATAAATACGTATAAGAGTGTGAGTATCTGCTACTCCCATCAGTTTTGGTGTCAGGGTTATGTTAGCTTCATAAAAATGAGTCCAAAACTTTTCTATTAAAATCCAGGCTCTGAAACATTTAAAATAACATAAGAAATTACCTATAAAGACATCTAACCTTAGGGACTTGACAAGCATTATGTCTTTGAATAACTCTTCCATTTCTTCCATGACTACCTGGTCTTTGTAGATTTTCTACCTCGTCTTTTTTTTTTTTTTTTCTGAGAAATCTACATCTTCCTATTTGTTGGCATAGGGTTCCACCTCACATATCAAAAGGCTGTACACTGTTGTGTAAACGGCCCAGACTCTGGAGTTTATGGACTGGACTCTGAGGCCGCCAGATTTGAATCCCAGCCTCTCATTTACCAGGTAGATGACCTTGGGCTAATTTCTTATCCCCTTCCCTCCTCAGTTTCTTTATCATAATATTGGGCTAAAAATATACTTACCTCATAGGGTTGTTGTAAGAGTTAAATCAGTTAATAAATATAAAGTGCTTAGAACACTGCCTACAATATGGCAAGTGGTATGTTGTATTTGTTATTATTATTTGCCTATGATTTTTGTAATTTTGTTTATGTCTGTGATTATATTCCTTTTTAATTTCAGATATGCTGTATTTCCTCCCCCTTTTATTGGACCATTTAGCAAATGCTCGTCTATTTTCTTGGTCTTTTCAAAGAACCAGCTCTTGAATTTATCGATTATTTTTTAAAATTAATTTCTCAGTTTATCATTAGTAATTCTTTGTTCCTTTTCTATTTTTTCTTCTCTTTTGCTTTCTGTATTCAGTCCTTAATTCATTTCACTATTTTTTTTGTTTAATAATAGCACTATTTAAGCACTAAAGTATTTTCTGTTGAGTTGTGCTTTATCCTAGTCCTACAGAATTTGAAATATTATAGCCACCATTGCTATTTAAAAACACAATAACTCCATCAATTTCTATCCTATCTACATTTCCATGTAGCATAACACAACAATATAAACATGTTGTAATAGGTTCTATATTTTTAAAAATTCTTGGCAGTTTACCTTCAATGATGTCATCATTTTTCTGCTCCCATATATAGCAATATTCCTCAAAATAGTTGTCCATATTTATTGTTTCCAGTTCTTCACCTTCTCTTTATTTCAGTCAGGCTTTTGAGTCCAACACTATATAGCACTACCTTTATCAGAATCTGCAGTGACTCTCATTTTGCTAAAACCAGGGGTCATTTATTTTTAGTCCTCACCTTACGTGATGAAGCAGAATTTGATCACTCCCATCCATCCGGCAATCTTTCCTTCACTGGCTTTCAAGATATCACTTTTCCTAATTTTCCTACTCTTTGGCAACTTCTTTACTGACTCCTGTTCATCCTCCTACCCTCTAACAGTTGAAATGACCCAGGCTTAGTTCTTGTCCTCTAGGTAAATGACTTGTTTTTCTTATTTTCTTTTTTATTTTTCAAACCTACTCTATTTGCTCTTCCCTCTTGGGTCATATCTGAGGCATATCCCATGTTTTTTTCATAGTCACCATTGAAGTGTTAATGAAGAGCCTCATACCAAGGTATTGAAAATCCCAAAGTGATCTAAATGAAAACATCACCTGCTTTTGTTTGTTTTTGTTTCATGTTAAATGTTTTTTCTTTCTTTATTTTTCTTTTTATTGAAGTATAGTTGATTTATAATGTGTTATATTCTGGTGCACAGCAAAGCAATTCTGTCTTGCATATATATTTGCTCTTTTTCATTGTAGGTTATTACAAGATGTCGAATATAGATACTTTTCTGTGCTATACAGTAGGACCTTGTTGTCTATTTTATGTATAGTAGTTTGTATCTGCGAATCTCAAACTCCTAATTAATCCTTCCCCCACTTTCCCCTTTGGTAACCATAAATTTGTTTTCTAAGTCTGTGAGTCTGTTTCTGTTTCGTTGCTAAGTTCATTTGTATCATATTTTACATACCATGTACTTGGCTTTCTTGGTCTGACATTTCACTCAGTATGACAAATCTCTAGGTCCATCCACGTCGCTGAAAATGACATTATTTCATTCGTTTTTATGGCTGAGGAATATTCCACTGTATATATGTACCACATCTTCTTTATCCATTCCTCTCTTGATGGACATTTCGGTTGCTTCCATGTCCCAGCTATTGTAAATAGTGTTGCCATGAACATGGGGTGTATGTATCTTTTCAAATTAGTTTTCTCTGGATATATGGCCAGGAGTAAGACCGCTGGATCATATGGTAGCTCTGTTTTTAGTTTTTTAAGGAACATTCATACTGTTTTCCATAGTGGCTGCACCAATTTATACATTCTTTTTAATTATGTGATTCCCCACCCCCACCTGCCCTTATAGTGAATAATAGCACCATTCATCCAGTTACTTAGCCACAAACATAGAGTTCCTCCTTAATTCTCCCCTTTCTCACCTGTTAACCCAATGCATGTCACCTCTACATTCCAAATACATCCTGAACTCAACCACTTCTCACTATATCCACTATACTCACAATTGTCCAAACCACGGTCAACTCCAGTAGAGACCACTGCAATTGCATCCAAACAGGTCCTTCTGATTCCCCTGGTGCCTCAGCTTCAAGTTTGCTTCCCATACTGATGGGGCTCTTTAAAAATATGTCGTCTAGTTCACTCATATGTGAAATACAACAAACAAACAAACAAAAACAAAATAAGTAAACAGACCAAATCGAAGCAAACATGCAGATATAGAGAGAAAGCGGTGGTTACCAGAGGGGAAGGGGCAGTGGTGGGCCACACAATGAATAAAGGGGATCAAGTGTATGGGGATAGATGGAAACTTTTGGTGGTGAGCATACTGAAGGGTATACAGAATTAGAAATATAACGTGGTAAACATGAAAGTTATATAAATGTTATAAATCAATGTTACTTCAATATAAATACAATTTTAAAATTAAAATAAATATATCACAGTCATATAACATTCTTTCCCACGCTACATTCATCAGTAGTTTCCTGTTACACTTAAAATAAAACTTGAATTCTTCCAAGGGGCCACGAGCTGCCCTTTGTCTCCTCCCCAGCCATTCTCCCCTTGTTCACTAGCGTTCACCAGGCACGTCAGCCCAGCGTGTCCCCCTCAGGATGGCCACTGGCTGCTTTCTGTTCATGTAGTGCCCTCCTGGTATAGGTGTGTGACTTGCTCTTACACACTGCTGGGTCCCTGCTAAGATAGTAAGTCCTCACAGTGGCTTTCCCTAATCATCATCCCTGTCTACTCCCATTGGTTTTATTTTTCTCTGTTGAAAGTTTTCTTCAATTACCTTTGCCAGGCAAATATCTTTTGGCTTTTTTGCTATTGTCTTCCCTGTGAGACTATAAACCCCACTGTTGTAATGTTGTACTATATACCCCCTGTTCACTGTTGTACTCTCAGCACCCGGTAGAGTGCTTGGCACACAGCACCCAAACATGTGTGTAATAAAGTGTGGTTTTAGTTTTGACTTTTTTCTCTATTCCAAGAGTTATTTAGAAAAGCACAGTATGGCTAAATTCTGTCTTGTGTGCTTGTTAATTTTTTAAGGTTCTAGTTTTACTGTATTGTGATAGAGAACGTGGCCTGTTTTGAGAAATGTGTTGAACTATTGACTACTGTAAATGTTTCATGGACACATAAGTAGAATGTGTATCCTCTGCAGAGTTAAATATATTGGGTAAGTCAAGCTTTTTAGTGGCATTATTTAATAGTTACATATTTTAAAGTACCTTAGTTTACTTGATACATCAAAGTCTAAAAGAATTGTGTTAGTCTTGCACTATAATTGTGACTTGTGTAAAATTTTCCTTTGGTCCTTTAAAAAAAGTTTTGGTTTTATGTACCACTTCTATGTTTGAATAAAAGCTAAATGTTGGGACTTTCTGGTGGTCCAGTGGTTAAGAATTCACCTTCCAGTGCAGGGGACGTGGGTTCCATCCCCCATCAGGGAACTAAGATCCCACATGCCATGAGGCAACTAAGCCCCTGTGCCACAACTACCGAACCCACAGGCCACAACTAGAGAAGCCCGTGTGCCACAACAAAGACTCAGCACAGCCGCCGCCCCCCCAAAAACGAAGCAGCTAAATGCTATTGCAGTTCCTTTTCATATTTTATGTCTTGTCACATTTTCCTTTGACCTCCCTTTTTGTCACTTTATTATTGCTACCCTTCTTTCTTTTTTGTTTACATTTGTTGTTAAGAGAATATCTCTTGCAAACAGTATATACAGGATGCCTTTTTTTTTTTACTAAATCTGATAATCTTTGTTAATCAAGAAATTAGCCACTTTACAATTGTTACAGAATTGATATTTTAAATGTGACTTGTCATCTTATTTGATGCCCTCCCTTTTTTATTATGGGCTTCCCTTGTGGCTCAGCTGGTAAAGAATCTGCTTGCAATGCAGGAGACCTGGGTTTGATCCCTGGGTTGGGAAGATCCCCTGGAGAAGGGAAAGGCTACCCACTCCAGTACTCTGGCCTGGAAAATTCCATGGACTCTATGGTCCATGGGGTTGCAAAGAGAAATGGAGAAGGAAGTGGCAACTCACTCCAGTATTCTTGCCTGGAAAATACCATGGACAGAGGAACCTGGTAGGCTGCAGTCCATGGAGTCACAATGAGTTTGACATGATTGAGTGACTTCACTTTCACTTTTTTAGTATTCTCTTTTATCCTTCTGAGTTTATTGTAATGATTAAATTTTTCTTGAACATTTTCACCCTTCTTTTACTTTAGGAATTCTGCATCCTATTTATCCTAATAGTGGTTAGTTAAGATTATCACTTGGCTAAGAAGAATTGTAAAAATGGCAGTTCTCTCAGTCGAAAATGAGAGGAGTAAAGCAATAGCGTTTAAAAATGTTATTAACATGTTGATTTCCTTTAAAGCCAGAAAAGTAAAATGGTGGAATTCTGGCTTGGGTATAAATAAAATATATAAACAAAATAATATTGTGAGTTTTAATACATATACTTTTCAATTTTTTCAAATATTTTAATGTTATAGGGGAAAATCAATCATTAAAGCCCTGACAATGCACAAAGCATTTATTTTGGGCCACATAGTTATTCTTTTGCCTCAAACTCCAGTAAGGCTTAGCACTGCCCTGGTCTTCCTTTAAAATTTTGATATACTAAAACCATCATAGATTTTGTGTGCGTGTTAATATTGATATTTTAAGACTACATTAAAGTATTCTTTTTCTTGATCACTGAGGTTTTTGGTTCCTCCTTAAACTCTGTGCCTGTGCCTCACCCTAACCCCAGCCATTTCAGAATTAAGTCTGGTGTTTACTGTTGGGTTTTGGCAGCTAGTCTTTATCAGGTTAAGGGTGTTTCTTGGTTTTATAAGAGTTTATTTCATAAATGGATGTTGAATTTAATCAAAAGCATTTTTGGCTTCCCTTGAAAAGTTTATATGAATCCTCCTTTAATCTCTTCTGAAATGAGTTACAGAAATGATTCAAACCTTGTCTAATGCTGAACCTTGTTAGTCTTCCAGGGGCAAATGCCACTTGGCTTATTTTTAAGAGACACAAATCCCACTTTTAATGCTTTATATGATTTAGTTTGGGCTTCCTGGTAATGCAGATGGTAAAGAATCTGCCAGCAATGCAACAGATGCAGGTTCAATCCCTGGGTCGGGAGGATCCCCAGAAGAGGGGACTACAACCCANCATAGTGGTGAAGAATCCACCTGTCAGTGAAGGAGATGCAGGACACACAGGTTCGATCCCTGGGTTGGGAAGGTCCCCTGGAGGAGGAAATGGCAACCCACTTCAGTATTCTTACCTGGAGAATCCCATGGACAGAGGAGACTGGTGAGCTACAGTCCACGGGGTCACAAAGAGTTGGACATGACTGCTTATTTTGCATATATTTGCATCTTGAGTTGAAAGCTTTGTTCATTTATTTTACTTATTACTTTTAATATTAAGAGCTTTTAGTTCTGTTCTGAATTATTTGAATTTTCCATTTTGATTTCCTTTTTCAGCTGATACTTATCTTTAAATGTTCTTATTTTTTAATCTACAGATGCGGATTTTCTGAATATATTTTTGTTATTAATCTCTATTTTGCATTGTGGTCGATAAACATGTCCTATATAGTATAAACCTTTGGAATTTGTTGATATTTCTTTTGTTAATACATGGGCAATTTGGAGGAATGCTCCAAATGTGTTTGAAAAGAATGTATATTCTTTCTCTTTTGGGTATAATGTTTTCTCCCTATGCATCTACTAGAGAGAGTTTGGTATCTGGGTCATCCAAATTCTCTATATTCTTATTTACATTTTGTTAACTTCATCTGTTCTTTTCTGAAAGGTATGCAAGAATCTCATGGTAGGATTGTGGACATGCCTATTATTCTTTGTAGCTTTATCAACTTTTACTTAATTTTGAAGCCATGCTGTTAGAGAAGCATAAACACTCATGGCTATTATTCGTTAGTTATGCTTTTTGCCTATATAAAACATCCCCCTTTTCCCCCCTTCTAAAGCATTTCACATTGAATTCTACTATCTCTGATATGTGAATTCTACAATATCTTTCTTTTGGTTAGTATTTGCCTTTGTCATGGAAAAGTAAGATTCTGGATTGTATTTTGAAGCTAGTATATTACAATGAAAAGTGGTGCATATGTTAGAAAGGAAAAAAATAAGAATGCCGGTACTAATATTTCTTAGCATTTGCATCTAAAATACTAGGGTTAATAAGAAAATATTAACCTGACTACACATTTGTTAAAAATCAATAGGTAACTAAGCTCAAGGCTGAGGCCACATATCGCCATCACAAAATGACTTCTGGAACATAAGTATATGAAATATATTTAAATTTATGCTATAATTAAAATTTTATTATTAAAATTTATTAGCCATGTTTTACAAGTTTGACTTTGTAGTGCAGAGACAATAATTCTTTTTCAGCACCACCAGCAGCTATGGAAAACTACACTGGGCATTTTTAATACCCATAGTTTCATTCTTTCAACTGAAGTGAGTTTAGGTGCAAGAGACTTTCTTGGCCAGCTCTGGAGGTATAAGGTCCTACTGATGGTGCTGTTGCCACTATACTATTAAATTTGCCTTCTTGCCTAACAGCAGCTAAAATGAAGACTTAGTTTCTCTTAAACTCATGGACTTGGAGATTTGATGAATGGTAATAGTGCATTCTCAACGAAGCAGCAACTTAAAGTCTATATATAGACTTCAGATTATTACCCTTACTTACAATTTTATTCTTAATATATATTTTTCTTATGTGAGAAGAATTTGTCATTAAATGTTGAATCTACAAAGGTAGTATTTGAACAACAAAATTGTCTTATGAGATGATTAAAATTGCCTCTGAATTTCCATCTCATATAGTTTTCATTTTATGCATACCAATTTCAGAAATCTCCCTGGGGTAGAAAAATACATGACATGGAAATAGGTATGTGGTCACTCTGCCTCCACACTACTAAGGCCCAAGCAAGAGGTGAAAAATCATATGTTGGCTAATATTGAAGCCCAAGGCAAACCTTGGCATGTCCTCATATAAAGCTAATAAAAGTAGAACTTTATATATGTACTGTTTAAAATTTTTTAATTAATGAAATATTTTAAAAGTTTACCTGATTTACTTATTCACTCTACTTATAAAAACAAGCTTTGTTTTTTTAATTGTTACTTATTTACCTGTCAAAAAAATATTGCCTTTATCTATACTCTTAATCCTGACAATGGTTGTTAGTCCTAACAAGAAACAATGAGACACCAGTAGTGGTATCACAAAGTTATCACTTATCATGAGATTAGTGACTAAAATGTATGCCTAAAGTTCACAGTATTAGGTGAGCAAGCATGATTTTCAAGACTAACATTTTAACACATCTGTCTCTATAGAAAATCGCACTAGTTTTCATGGTCTTAAGGTCATAGCTCAACCATTTTGCGTGTGATTTAAACAAATTGTTCAACATTCTTAGAAACCTCTTCACCTCTTGTAAATGAACTTAGAAACTCAATTTTATGTTGGCAAGATATACACTAAGCATAAAACTGACAAGAAAGAATGTTCACTTTAACTTGACTAATATTTATTATCTTAGTGCCTTTAAGGTAAATATGTTGAAATTATTTTCAATTTTTAAATTTATTCATATTACAGTAGGCAATGACTAGTTCAGCAATTTGTATTCATTTTCATAGCATCTGTTAATAGTCTTCCTTACTTTCAGGTTCTTCACTAAATTGCCATTTAATCAAGAATGAAATAAAAATAAATGGTAATTATTTTCTATTTTCACAGTATGTGATATCTATCTTACATCTTTATTTTCAAACTTCCTGAATTATTTTTATAAATATTTCTCTTATAAACAGATTGTTCAGTTCAGTTCAGTTCAGTTCAATCCATCAGTCGAGTCCAGCTCTTTGCGACCCTATGGACTAGAGCACGCCAGGCCTCTCTGTCCATCACCAACTCCTGGAGTTCACCCAAACCCATGTCCATTGAGTCAGTGATGCCATCCAACCATCTCATCCTCTGTTGTCCCCTCTCCTCCCGCCTTCAATCTTTTCCAGCATCAGGGTCTTTTCAAATGAGTCAGCTCTTCACATCAGATGGCCAAAGTATTGGAGTTTCAGCTTCAACATCAGTCCTTCCAATGAACACCCAGGACTAATCTCCATTAGAATGGGCTGGTTGGATCTCCTTGCAGTCCAAGGGACTCTCAAGAGTCTTTTCCAATACCACAGTTCAAAAGCATCAATTCTTTGGTGCTCAGCTTTCTTTATAGTCCAACTCTCACATCCAGACATGACTACTGGAAAAACCATAGCCTTTATGAGACAGACCTTTGTTGGCAAAGTAATGTCTCTGCTATTTAATATGTTGTCTAGGTTGGTCATAACTTTTCTTCCAAGGAACATGCGTCTTTTAATTTCATGGCTGCAGTCACCATCTGCAGTGACTTGGAGCCCCCCGAAATAAAGTTAGTCACTGTTTCCACTGTTTCTCCATCTATTTACCATGAAGTGATGGGGCTGGATGCCAAAATCTTAGTTTTCTGAATGTTGAGCTTTAAGCCAACTTTTCCCTTGCCTCTTTCACTTTCATCAAGAGGCTCTTTAGTTTTTCCTCGCTTTCTTCCATCAGGGTGGTGTCATCTGCATATCTGAGGTTATTGATATTTCTCCCTGCAGTCTTGATTCCAGCTTGTGTTTCTTCCAGTCCAGCATTTCTCATGATATACTCTGCATATAAGTTAAATAAGCAGGGTGACAATATACAGCCTTGATGTACTCCTTTTCCTATTTGGAACCAGTCTGTTGTTCTATGTCCAGTTCTAACTGTTGCTTCCTGACCCGCATACAGATTTCTCAAGAGGCAGGTCAGGTGGTCTGGTATTCCCACCTCTTTCAGAATTTTCCACAATTTGTGGTGACCCACACAGTCAAAGGCTTTGGCATAGTCAATAAAGCAGAAATAGATGTTTTTCTGGAACTCTCTTGCATTTTCAATGATACAGCGGATGTTGGCAATTTGATCTCTGGTTCCTCTGCCTTTTCTAAAACCAGCTTGAACATCTGAAGTTCATGGTTCACATATTGTTGAAGCCTAGCTTGGAGCATTTTGAGCATTACTTTGCTAGCATGTGAGATGAGTGCAATTGTGCGGTAGTTTGAACATTCTTTGGCATTGCCTTTCTTAGGGATTGGAATGAAAACCGACATTTTCCAGTCCTGTGGCTGCTGATGAGTTTTCCAAATTTTCTGGCATCAATCACAGAAAACTAACCGATCTTATCACATGGACCACAGCTTTGTCTAACTCAATGAAACAGGTGGTAGCTGGAGTCATTTCACAGTCTTAGAGTCTCTTTCTTTTAATAAGCAAGGTTACATTCGTATTGCAGTTTTTTGATTATGTTTAGAATAATTTCTCTAATTTTTTTCCATGCTTTGTATTTACTGTAATTTCTAGTTGGTTATTTCCCCTCACTCACTACTTTGGCTTTTATTGTATTCAGATTTCTGCAGGTTAGGAAGCAACAGTTAGAACTGGACATAGAACAACAAACTGGTTCCAAATAGGAAAAGGAGTACACTAATGTTGTATATTGTTACCCTACTTATTTAACTTATATGCAGAATACATCATGAGAAACGCTGGGCTATCACCTCATGCGAAGAGTTGACTCATTGGAAAAGACTCTGATGCTGTGAGGGATTGGAGGCAGGAGGAGAAGGGGACGACAGAGGATGAGATGGTTGGATGGCATCACTGACTCGATGGACATGAGTCTGAGTGAACTCCAGGACTTGGTGATGGACAGGGAGGTCTGGCATGCTGTGATTCATGGGGTCGCAAAGAGTCAGACACGACTGAACGACTGAACCGAACTGAACTGAATCCAACTTTTTGTTACATGTATTTGAAATTGTAAGGAAAACTGAGATTACATTATATTTATATGAAATAATTAGAGATCACATATTTTTCAAGTCTGATTATTAAACAGAAAAGAATAGATGGCTTGAGTATCAGGATAGATATAACTGAAGAACGAATTAATGAGCTTAAAATCAAGGCAAGAAATTCTTCCAGAATACAGCAAAAGGATAAAAATATGGCAAATTGAACAACAAAAACAATGTTAAGACTTCTTCTGATACTGCTGTATATCAGTACAGGGAAGAGTGCCTCCTAAAGTATAGATTCAAATCTGCCAAACTTTTGGTCTAGCTAAAATTTCAGAAGGACAGAAGAGGGAGACAATAGTCAAAGAAACAGTAGAAGAGAATTTGCAGAATGAAGGAAGATATGTGCTTATGCTAAAAGAACCCATCGAATGCCAAGTAATTTAATTTCCAAAATTGACACAAAACACTACAACCACCAAGAGCAAGCTCTTTATATCCAGACACACTATATAAAAACTTTAGAGCATCAACAAATTAGAGAAAATCCTAATAAGTTCCAGAAAGGAAATCTTAAAAAGAGATTAGAAGACGATTGGTATTAGATTCCTTGTCAACAACTTTAGATGAATGATGATAGTAGAACAGTTTATGAGGCTATTATTATACTGACAAAAAAAACAGACAAAATATCAAGAAACAAGGATGTTAAAGGCATATTACACACAGATGCAAAAAATTGCAAGCACAGTACCACCATCAAACCAAATTAAGAATTAGTTAGCATTAAAGAAATCAACAAATGTAACTCATTATAAATATTTTACTAAAGGAGCACCATTTGTTTTTTTTAATAAATAAGAAACACTTTAAACAAATTAAAAGTAATGGTTGAATATGCTGCCAAAACAGGAATGAATAAAAGGAACTTCCTTAATCAGAAAGAAAAAGATAAAATAAAAACCTATAATAAACACTAACCTAAATAATAAAATGTTAGACATATAACTTGTAAAATCAGGACCAAGACAAACATGATCACCATCACTACTTGTTCTCAATGTTGTATTTTAGTTCAGTAGAACCAGAAAAGAAGTGAAAGATACTACAAAGGTGTAAGAATGGGAAAAAATGTCCTGTTCACAGAGATAAGTGGCTATACAGAAAATCCCAAAGAATTTACACCTTAAAATTAACAACAGATTTTAGAAAGATGGCTGACTATAAAATGAAATATACAAAAATTAATTGGATTTTTATATACCAGCCATACACAGAAAAAACAATAATATATAATTTTTTGAAACTTACCATTAATGGTAGCAGAAAAAAATATAAGGTATCTAAGAATAAATACAAGAGTAGAGGAGCCTGGCAGGCTACAGTCCATAGGGTTGCAAAGAGTCGGACCCAACTGAAGCGACTGAGCATGCATGCATGTAGACATGCAAAGGCCCTTCACAGAGAAAAAGTTTAACTTTCTCAAACCGTATTAAGGAAGATTTTGGAACGGATTGTTAATTAAAAAATTATTAATTAATTCCAATTTAGTCTATAGGTTCTGTGAGATTTCATTCAAAATCTGAATAATTTGTTTAAGGAACTCATTTATCTTACAGGAAACCACAAGGGCCTAAAAATTAGTCAAGAAACTCCAGCATAAGAACAAAGTGGGGGGAATTATCCAACTTGAACCCAGGTATATTATGAAGTGATAGTAATGAATTATATGGGCAGTGCAAGGAGAGCCAAGCTGACCCCTGAAACAGCGTTGAAAGCCCAGAAACAGATTCAAACTTATTTCTGTTGTTGTGTTTAGTTGCTAAGTCATGCCTGACTCTTTTGTGACCCCATGGACTACAGACTGCCAGGGTTCTCTGTCCGTGGGGTTTCCCAGGAAAGAATATTGGAGTGGCCATTTCCTTCTCCAGGGGATCTTCCCCACCCAGGTACGGAACCTACGTCTCCTGCATTGGCAGGCAGATTCTTTACCACTGAGCGACCAGGGAAACCTTATAGAAACTTGAAATATGATATAGGTAGCACTGTATACCAATGAGGAAAGGAAAGACTAGTCAATAAATACTGAGACAATAAGAGTGAAATAGAATTTTCTGTGTATTACTCCATATACAAAATCAACATGAGATCCAAAGATACAAGACTGAATATTAGAAGAAAATAAATGGGGATATCATTATGCTCTTAGAGTGGAGAAGATTTTAAGTAAGATTAAAAATGAATTAACCTTTGAAGATGAGATTGATAAATTTGACTATACTAAGAATTTCTCTTCATAAAAAAATCATAGTTTTTTAAAAGCCATAAAATATATTTATTCATGTAAAATACAGTTATACAGGAATATGCAATATAATGAGAAAAGGATTTACAAAAAGATATCAATTATAAATCACTATAAAAAAACATGAGATCAAATATAAAGAAGAACAGGGGAAAGACGTAAAGGCACTTCAAAAGAAGAGGAAACATGAAAACTACTAAGATAGATGAAAAGATGTCCAATCTCTTGAATAATAAAGGAAAAGGCAAATTCTAACCATAAGAGATATATTTTATATCCCCCATATTAGGGGAAAATTAGAGTTCTGATAACAACAAGTGTGTTAGTCACTCAGTTGTGTTCAACTCTTGGTGACCCCAGGGAGAAGCTCGCCAGCCTCCTCTGTGGAATACTCCAGGCAAGAATACTGGAGTGGATTGCCATGCCCTTCTCCAGGGGATCTTCCCAACCCAGAGGTTGAACCTAGGTCTCCTGCATTGTAGGCAGATTATTTACTGTTTGAGCCACCAGGGAAGCCGAAATAACACCAAGGTTGGACTAAAGGTGGAATAGTGAGAACTTTCATACATTGCTGTAGAGGTCTGAATTGGAAAAAATTTGGTGTTGTCTAAGGTTGCAGATCGGAATCCTTCATGAGCCAAGGATGCCAGTAGTGGGTATATACCTTAGGGGGAATCTCCTGTACATATACTTGAGTTCAGTTCAGTTCAGTTCAGTCGCTCCATTGTGTCCAACTCTTTGTGACCTCATGAATCGCAGCACGCCAGACCTCCCTGTCCATCACCAACTCCCAGAGTTCACTCAAACCCATGTCTATTGAGTTGGTGAAGCTATCCAACCATCTCATCCTCTGTTGTCCACTTCTCCTCCTGCCTTCAATCTTTCCCAACATCAGGGTCTTTTCAAATAAGTCAATTCTTCACATCAGGTGGCCAAAGTATTGGAGTTTCAGCTTCAACATCAGTCCTTCCAATGAACACTCAGGACTGATCTCCTCTAGGAAGGACTGGTTTGATCTCCCTGCAGTCCAAGGGACTCTCAAGAGTCTTCTTCAGCATCACAATTCAAAAGCATCAATACTTTGGCACTCAGCTTTCTTTATAGTCCAACTCTTACATCCATATATGACTACTGGAAAAATCATAGCCTCGATGAGATGGACATTTGTTGACAAAGTAATGTCTCTGCTTTTTAATATGCTGTCTAGGTTGGTCATAACTTTCCTTCCAAGTAGTAAGTGTCTTAATTTCATGGCTGCAGTCACCATCTACAGTGATTTTGGAGAACCCCAAAATAAAGTCAGTAACTATTTCCACTGTTTCTCCATCTATTTGCCATGAAGTGATGGGACCAGATGCCATGATCTTAGTTTTCTGAATGTTGAGCTTTAAGCCAACTTTTTCACTCTCCTCTTTCCCTTTCATCAAGATGCTCTTCAGTTCCTCTTCACTTTCTGACATCAGGATGGTATCATCTGCATATCTGAGGTTATTGATATTTCTCCCTGCAGTCTTGATTCCAGTTTGTGCTTCATCTAGTCCAGTGTTTCTCATGATGTACTCTGCATATAAGTGAAATAAGCAGGATAACAATATACAGCCTTGACGTACTCCTTTTCCTATCTGGAACAGTCTGTTGTTCCATGTCCAGTTCTAACTGTTGCTTCCTGACCTGCATACAGATTTCTCAAGAGGCAGGTCAGGTGGTCTGGTAGGCCCATCTCTTGCAGAATTTTCCACAGTTTATGGTGATCCACACAGTCAAAGCAGGTACTATATATATACATATATGAAATAGTACCTAAATAAAAATATTTTTAAATGGTTCCGAGGGAAAAGAACAATGACCACAGAATTCTACATCCAAAGCAATCCCATAAGTAAAGGTGAAATAATGATATTTTCAGACATCCAGATGCAGAAGATGTATCATTCACAACACCTCCCTGGGAAAATTACTGGAATATATTCTCCAGGAAGAAGTCAAGTGAAAAGAGAAAGAACAACTGGGCTGTGATAAGCAATGTGAGCAAAGACATTACTGTGCTGTGATGTGGTCAGTCACATAAGGCCAATATCAAGTATGAATAAGAGTAGATTTGGAAAATTAACTATCTGGGACAAAATTTCAGATGTGATTCAAAGAACAGATGGAAGAGAAGAGAAAGGGAGCAAAGTGAAGTAATAATTTCACTTTAGGGTAGAGAAAGTGGATATAAATAGAAAATTTAATTTTATGTGTGTTGAAAATTTAAGGTTGAAAATACAATTAACGAAACAGGATGTGCAACCTTTTAAGCCACCGGAGGGAGAAAAACCATCTAAGGACACTCAGTCTACCAAAGTCTACCAATGTGAAAAACTCACAGTGGCTCACAGTGATCTTTTTCTAAGAGCTCACTATCAATCTAATGATACATCCAGAATTTTGCTGCTGAATAATAATAATGATAAAACAACAACCACGCTAATAATAATGTTACTGATGAAAATCATAGTTGTTTCCTGAGTATATATTATTTCCCAAACATCATACTACTACTATGGAGTCATTTTTCATTTAATCCTTCCAATAACTCCACTGACTAGATTACATTAGTATTACAGTTTTTCAGACAAGAAAACCAGAGCACAAAGTTTAAGTTATTTGCTGAAGTTCTTGCAGCAAGGGTTCTAATCTGGGTCCATTTGACTCCTGAGCTTAAGTTCTTAACCATTTACTGTATGTCATGGTACCTTTAAACTGAAAATCAAATGTTACATGTTCTAGCCTCTTCCTTTCTTCTGAAATACCATCAACTCACCATCTCATACTTGGATTATTCCTCATTCTTTCTGTTGCTTTTCCAGTCTCTAGTTTTCTCTCATTCATAACCCAGTTGGTCTATCTAATGCTCAATGTCAGATTAATCTTAAAAATTTTATCATGTCACTGCTCTTACAGTTTGAATGAAGTGGGGTGGCTTTTCAAAAGCCTCTACAAATTACAACCACATGCAATACTTCTTGACATCGTTATCCAATACACATCCTGCTCATGAGATCAGTACCCTCGCACTTCCCCAAGCACCTATTTCTGCGTTTGTTATTTCTGGCCAATTTCACCCCATTTTCCACCCCATCATACTCACCCTGTGTACTTCCCTCTATTCCCTGTAACTTTACATCCATTAGCAAATCATGTTGACTTCAGCTTTAAAAATATGCTCAGAACCCACTACCTTTCATCACTGATGCCATCCTGATCCCAGCAACCAGCAACCATCATCTCTGGCAAACTATTTCAATAGCTTTCCCCTCTGCATCTCCCCTGCTCCACTTCAGTCAGTTCACCACCATAGAATGTCCCTTGTAAAACATGTCAGATTATGTCAAATTTCTCCTTAATATATTCAAGAGGCTTTCTATCCCACTTAGGATCAAATTACAAATCCTTACTATGACCTACAAGGTCAAAGCATGGACAAACCAAGTATTTAATGCACAGCCTTTGTACTGCTATTTCCTCTGCCTGACACTGTCTTCCCCAGACAACTGCATGCCCACAGCCCTCAGGCTTTGCTCAAAAATCTCCTTGTCAATGAGGCCTTTCCTATGTGCCGTACCTAAAATAGCACAACCCTCCTCCTGGCCCTATCACACTCTGTTCTCTTCATGTTTTTTTGTTGTGCTTACCAGCTCTTGACAGTATTTTGAATTTTTTTTCCCTTGTCTAGAATTCAATTAGAGTGTCAGAGCTGTAATGGCAGTGACTGTCAATTTCATTCACTGCTCTATTCCCTAGAGTGCCTGGCACATAGTAGGCTCTCAATAAATACTTACTGGATGAAAGAATTAATTAATAAGGGTATATATGTTTTGTGCATTTTATATTTTATTTTATATTAAATGTATAATGTCAGAGGTATGCAGTTGGTTAAGATACATCAAAGTTACAATTAATGTGTGTGCATTTATGTATGTTATTCCTTGGTAAGTCAAATCTTTAACAAAGTAATGATGGACCCAAAGAACTAATTTTCATGAATATCTGTTTTTTGGACTGTAATTAGGAACCTATTATTATTCTATAACTAGGATTTTATCATTTTTAACAGTATATTATTCTCTGTTAGTTTTAATTCACCTCATTTTTATAAACTATAAAAAGGGAAGATGAAAGCATTTTATATTCAGATATAGAGAAATAAGTTACATTATCATTTCTGTGCCTCCAGAGTTTAACATGGTGTCTCACACAGAGCTCAGTAATTGTGGACTTAAATGATAGAAGAAAAAATGAACAGGGTCAGCAAATGTCCCAGTAAACACAGCTTCCAGGAGCCTCTCTCCCTCCCTCTTCATTTCCTAATGAGGAGACAGCAACAGGGTGTGTGGAGAAGGCTCTGGGGTCACAGTGCCAAGTCCAAGTTATAGCCAACCACTTGTGAGCGGTGTGACCTTGAGAAGTTACTTAATCCTTTCCGGGAAACCTCAGTTTTATTCTTTGCAAGACTGAGTAGGATAGTCCCTAAGCTCTCCATTCAGCAGGAGTTGTAAGGAGGAAAGGAGCCAGTACACAAGTCCTCATGCACAGTGTGAGACACCTAGTAAGTGCTAAATGAACACAAGCTCCTTTTCAATGGGGATTTCCTTTTTGTTCTCCTTCCTGTGCGTACAGGGATGAATAGGAGTTAGAAATTTCCTAAGAGACACAGAGGTCTGAGACCTGGTTTTCCTTGTTAGGAGGGGAACAGGGAAATGCTCCTTCAGTGGAAGCAAGGAGAAATGGGGGGCAGGGAGGAGAGAGTAACCCTTTCTGGCTCCCTTGTGCCTTTTTCTCATTTTGCCCAAACAAACACCCTGAATCAGGTTAGAGCTGCCAAAGTCTCCCCCAAGAACCTAACTACCAGTGAGGGTGAGGCAGGTAGGACCTAGCAGAGGGAAAATAACCCCAAACTTTCCTGTACACACATGTCCCAGTCTGTAGTTCTTAACCATACATGTCATGTTATTAAACTGATGATCTGAGCCTAGGAGGCTGTGTGAGATTATTTGTGCATGGATCACTCTACCAGGACAACCTCAAGGGCACCATGTAGGATCACACCCCAAGAACTCTCTCCTAACACCACGGAGTCTACCTCCAAGACATGTTAGACACAGGTCCTGCTTTACTCCAGGGCACCAGAGGAGGCAATTTTCCAGGCATTTTAGAAAAACAATTTTGTTTCAGAATCCATTCACCATGAGGTCAGGAATTAGCAAGGAGCAGAGTCCTAAAGGGGCTTCCCTGGTGGCTCAGGTGGTAAAGAATCTGACTGCTATGTGGGAGACCTGGATTTGATCCCTAGGCTGAGAAGACTCCTGGAGAAGGGGAAGACTACTCCATCCAGTATTCTGGCCTGGAGAATTCCATGGACAGTATAGCCTGTGGGGTTGCAAAGAGTCAGACATGACTGAAAGACTTTAACTTCACAGAGTCCTAAAGGGCTTTCCTGGTGACTCAGTGGTAAAGAATCTGCCTGTAATCTGCAGGAGATGCAGGTTCAATACCTGGGCTGGGGAGATTCCCTGGAGAAGGAAATGGCAGCCCACTCTAGCATTCTTGCCTGGACAGAGGAGCCTAGCAGGCTACAGTCCATAGGGTTGCAAAGAGTCAGCGATGACTAGTAACCAAAACAACAACAAAACAAAAGACTCCTAAAACTGTTAAGAATTACTTAACAATTACAAAAGGGATATTTATATATGCTGCTTAAATTTTCATTTCAGTGGATGAAAAGCTAAAGTGTCCAGCCTGAAGCTTGGCATCCATAGTCAGGGTTTGTCTGTGTGTGTTAGTCGCTCAGTCATGTCTGACTCTTTGTGGCCCCACAGACTGTAGCCCACCAGGCTCCTCTGTCCATGGAAGTCTCCAGGCAAGAATACTGGAATGAGTTGCCATTCCCTTCTCCAGGGGATCTTCCCAACCCAGGGATCAAATCTGGGTCTCCCGCATTGCAGGCAGATTCTGTACTGTCTGAGCCACCAGGGAAGCCCAGTCAGGGTTTACTGGGGTCTAGAAAGGCTCTGGAGCTGCCCACCACTGCACTTGTCGCTTCATGAATTCGAATCTCCCTCCTGCTAGACTAATAACCTCCTCCTCAACTATAGAAATACTCTTCTGCTTATTCTTGGCTTATTGCATGTAATCCTGCACAGAATGTGTAATTGCATTTTGCTGGTTTTAAGCAGACTGAAGGTGACAGTGTGAGTTAAGAGGAGTATGAGTGGCTGTGACTAAAAGTTCAGAGTCTAAAGTAAAGTGGGTCAGATTCTGACTTTACACTCAAGACCACTGAGAGAAGCTCTGACCTTAGAGTCTAGTGCTCACATTTCTTAGTACAGGCATTGGCCGGGCTCACAGTCTATTATTACAACAAAGCTAGAGAGTTAAAAAAATCTACTGTACCTTTTTTCGAGAGTTGAAACCATTTTTAGAAAGATTTTGCTCCTGAGTTTTGAATATATTTAGAATTACATGAAGGCCTTACATAGACCTTTAGGTTGTCTTTGAAAAAAAAAGAAATCACTGGTAGGACCCCATGGGAAGATGTGGCATTGATAAGTAACACTCTCCTAGAGCAGCATTTTGAAATAGCTTTCACTTATATTTTCTTCTCTTTCCTTTTATTTCTAATATTTACATTTTTATACTTTGTTTTTGGCTTTCTTTAATTTGAGATTCATTTTAAGGAAGAGGAAATTTTTCACTTTGTTTTGATGTTGCACTTTTTTTGAAATGTACTTTATACTAGTTCTTTAGGAATGCTTGTAGCTCTTCATGATGAAATTTTATGAGTACTATTAATAAAGTAGAGAGGCAGTGAAGAAGAGTTATAGAGATGTTTATTTATTGCACATATCTTTTTATGCTTCAGCTTATGCAGATCATTTTTCAAAGTCATGTACACAGAAGCATTTGCTTCATGAAAATTTTATCATAGGCACTATATATATTTGGATAATATATATGGGATAATATTTCTGTCATATTACCTAAATTTTTACCATTTTGAGATATTCTCTCATTTTCAAGAAGATCATACTTTTATTGCAAAGTGTGTGAATATGTGTATGTTTAGGGAGAAACATAGAATAGAATACAAGTCAAAAAAAAATCTGTTTCCTTCTGGGGCAGAGTCCCAGGGCTGCAGCAGAAAAACCCAGGTAAGGAATGAATGCATGCACTTCTAGCTACATAGGCCATGGACAGCTTTACAGAAATTTCCATGCTTCACATGGCGACAGAGCAGTAAAAATATGTGTGCATTCTCAAATTGTGAACTAGTTTCTGGTGGTCCTGAAAATCCTGCTGGACCCTTTTTTTCTGAGAAACAGAAATGAAGAAATAGAGACGTGAGGAAAGTATTTAAGTAGTGACCTGTGTATCCCAGATTGTGCCATTCTCCCATGTCTTGGCATTGTAAAGATCCCTAAAATGAGACCCCTCCAAATGAAGAGGGTGTAGGGAGCAATGAGTTGACAAGGTTAAAGTGCTGCTGTTCAAGTGGAATTAAGGGTTAAGAAAGAAAGTTCAGTGGAATAATTGAAACGAAATATAAACTCTTGTACAATTGAAGTTGGGGCCTGAGATTTATATCTACTGGATGTATTTTAATTTTTTTTAATAGATATGCTCTTAGAGCAATTTCTTTTCAAGTAAGTTTTAAATTCACATAAAGTTTAGAGAGTATGTTCCATGAGGGTAGGAACCACGTTTTTCTCACTCTACACTTTTCCTAGCATAAGAATAATATCTGACACCTAATAGTGCTCAATAGCTCTTAACTTGAATAAGCTAGATATTTAAAGAATGAATTTCATTAAAATGAATTCATTTTGTAAAAATAATCACTCTCAAATTTATTTAATTTTAATTCTCTGCACTAAGTTTTTTTGAAGAGATACATACTTAAATAAAGGGGTTTCAGGCAACCTAGAAGAAATGTAAAAATTCTTATAAACATATAACTTACCAAGACTGAATTGGGAAGAGATAAAAAAAAATCTGAACAGAGCAAATACTAGTAAGGACATCCAGTCAGTAATCAAAAATCTGCCAACAAAGAATAGCTCAGGACCAAATGGCTTCACTGGTGAATTCTGCCAAGCATTTAAAGAAGAATTAATGCCAATCCTTCTCAAACTCTTACAAAAAATAAAAAAAAGAGGGAATAGTTTCAAACTCATTTAACGAGATCAGTTTAAGAACACTGCTAGAAAACTACAGGCCAATATCCATGATGAATATACATACAAATATTCTGAATAAAATATCAAATCAAATTCAGCAGCATATTAAAAGAATCTTCATCAGGATCAAGTGAGATTTATCCCCAAGATGCAAGGATGGTTCAGCATATGCAAATCAATCAAAATAATACATCATATTAGTAGAATGAAAGAATCATATGATTATCTCAGCAGACACAGAAAAAGCATTTGACAAAAGTCAACATCCATTTATGATAAAAACTTTTTAACAAATTAGACATAGAAGGACTGTATCTCATCATAATAAAGGCCATATATGACAAGCCCATGGCTAAACATCATACTCATCAGTGAAAGGTTGAAAGCTTTTCCTTTAAGATCAAGAACAAGACAAGGGTACCTATTCACACCAATCCTATTCAATATAAGACTGAAAGTCCTAATGAGAGCTGTAAGGCAAGAAAGAAATAAAAGATATCAGGATTGGAAAATTTTACTCTATAGTAAAATTGACTACATTTGTAGGTGACATGATTTTATATATAGAAAAACCTAAACTCAATCAAAAAACAGTTAATCAATGGATTCAGTAAAGTTGCAGGATACAAAATTAACATACAAAAATCAGTAGCAATCCTCTACACTAACTATGAATTTTCTGATAAAGAAAAAAAATCAATACCATTTATAAGCATCAGAAACAATAAACTACTTAGGAATAAATTTAACCAAGGAAGCAAAAAATCTCTACTCTGGAAATTACATGACATTGATGAAGTAAACCAAAAAGACAAATAAATGGAAAGGTATCTTGTTCATGGATTGGAAGAATTAATGTTGTTAAAATAGCAGTATCACCAAAAGTCATCCAAAGATTCAATGCTATCTCTATCAATATTCCAATGGCATATTTTATAGAAGTAAAAAAAGCACTCCTAAAATTTATATGGAAATACAAAAGACCACAAAGACTCTGACTAGCCAAAGAAATCCTGAGAAAGAAGAAAACAAGAGATATTTCATTCCCAGATTTCAAGTTATACTAACAAGTGATAGATACTGGCATACAAACAGACAAATAAACAAAGGGAACAGATCAAGATCCTGGAAACAAACCCAAGCATATACAATTAGCAAAGGAGGGCTTGGCAACCCACTCCAGTATTCTTGCCTGGAGAATTTCCATGAACAGAGGAGCCTGGCAGGCTACGTTCATGGAGTCACAAAGAGCTGGACACAACTGAGCAACTAAGCACATATTCAGTTAACATATCTGACAAGACAGCCAAGAATACTCAGTGGAGGAAAGGCAATATATTCAATAAATGGTGCTAGGATAATTGTATATTCAAATGAAAGAGAGTGAAACTGTAGCCTCATTTTACACCATTTGCAAAAGTTAAACTCAAAATGGATTTAAGACTTATATGTAAGACCGAAACTCCTAGAAGAAAACATAAGAATAAACCTCTATGACATGGGCTTTGGAAATGATTTTTTGGTTATGGCACATAAAGCACAAGTAACAGAATCAAAATTAAACAAGTGGGACCACATCAAACTAAAATACTTCTGCACACACACAAGAAACCTTCAGTGAAGTAAAAAAACGCTATGGAATGGGAAAAAGTATTTTCAAACCATGTGTCTGATAAGAGGTTAACAGCTAAAATATATAAAGAACTCATACAACTCAATAGCACAAAACAAATAATCCAATTAAAAATGGGCAAAAGATCTGAATAGACATTTGCCAAAAAAGATACAGCTTAAAACTCAACACTCAAAAAACGAAGATCATGGCATCTGGTCCCATCACTTCATGGCAAATAGATGGGGAAACAATGGAAACAGTGGCAGACTATTCTGGGGGGCTCCAAAATCACTGCAGATGGTGACTACAGCTATGAAATTAAAAGATGCTTGCTCCTTGGAAGAAAAGTTATGACCAACCCAGACAGCATATTAAAAAGCAGAGATATTATTTTTCTTTTTTTTACCTTTAAAATTTTTATTTTAACTTTAGTTTACTTTACATTACTGTATTGGTTTTGCCAAACATTGACATGAATTCACCACGAGTGTACAAGCGTTCCCAAACATGAATCCCCTCCCACCTCCCACCCCATGCCATCCCTCTGGGTCCTCTCCTTGCACCAGTCCCAAGCATCCTGCATTCTGCATCTGACATCAACTGGCGATTCGTTTCTTGCTTGATAGTATACATGTTTCAATGCCATTCTCCCATCTCATCCCACCCTCTCCCTCCCTCTCTCCCCCAGAGTCCAACAGTTCACTCTATAGATCTGAGTCTCTTTTGTTGTCTCGCATACAGGGTCATCATCCCCATCTTTCTAAATTCCATATATATGCGTTAGTATACTGTATTGGTGTTTTTCTTTCTGGCTTACTTCACTCTGTATAATCGGCTCCAGTTCCATCCATCTCCTTAGAACTGATTCAAATGTATTTTTTTTAATGGCTGAGTAATACTCCATTGTGTATATGTACCACAGCTTTCTTATCCATTCATCTGCTGATGGACATCTAGGTTGTTTCCATGTTCTGGCTATTATAAACAGTGCTGCGATGAACATTGGGGTACATGTGTCTCTTTCTATTCTGGTTTCCTCGGTGTGTATGCCAAGCAGTGGGATTGCTGGGTCATAAGGCAATTCTATTTGCAATTTTTTAAGGAATCTCCACACTGTTCTCCATAGTGGCTGTATTAGTTTGCATTCCCACCAACAATGTAAAAGGGTTCCCTTTTCTCCACACCCTCTCCAGCATTTATTGCTTGCAGACTTCTGGATCGCAGCCATTCTAACTGGTGTGAAGTGGTACCTCATTGTGGTTTTGATTTGCATTTCTCTGATAAAGGTCTTGTCTGGTCAAAGCTATGGTTTTCCAGTAGTCATGTATAGATGTGAGAGTGGGACTATAAAGAAAACTGAGTGCTGAAGAATTGATGCTTTTGAACTGTGGTATTGGAGAAGACTCTTGAGAGTCCTTTGGACTGCAAGGAGATCAAACCAGTTAATCTTAAAGGAAATCAGTCCTAATATTCTTTGGAGGGACTGATGCTGAAGCTGAAACTCCAATACTTTGGCCACCTGGTGTGAAGCATTGACTCACTGGAAAAGACCCTGATACTGGGAAAGACTGAAGGCAGGAGGAGAAAGAGACAACAGAGGATGAGATGGCTGGATGGCATCACTGACTCAATGGACATGAGTTTGAGCAAGCTCTGGGAGTTGATAATGGACAGGGAAGCCTGGCATGCTGCAGTCCATGGGGTCGTGAAGAATCAGATATGACTGAGCCACTGAGCTAAACTAAACTGAAAGAAGATATATGAAAGGCCAACAGATACATGAAAAGATGGTCAATATCACTAGTCATTAGGGAAATAAGAGTTAAAACCACAGTGAGATATCATCTCATGCCATCATCAGAAAGACAAGAGATAACCAGTGCTAGCATGGATGTGGAGAAAGGAAACCTTTGTGCACGTTTGTTAGGACTTTATACTGGTCCATCCACTGTAGGAAACAGTATGGAGGATCTTCAGTTGAAAATAGAAGCACCACATGATTCGCACAATGTGATCCAGAAATTCCACTTCTGGGATTATATACAAAGAAAACAAAAAAAAACTAACTGGAAAAGATACCTGCACTCCCATGTTTATAGCAGCATTATTTACAACAGCCAAGACACAGAAACCAACTAAGTGTCTACTGATGGATAAATAGAGAAAAGTTTGTAGTATAGACATCTATAATAGAAAATTAGCCCCCAAAGTGAGAAAATCCTACCATTTTTGAAACATGGATACATCTTAAAGGTATTATACTAACTGAAATAAGTCAGACAGAGAAAGATACTGTATGATCTCACTTATATGCAGAATCTAAAAGACAAACAAGCAAAAAGCAAACTCAGAAAAAGAGATCAGATATGTGGTTACCACAGGTGGAAGGCAGGGAGGGGGAGTTGGAGGAAGGTGGTCAAAAGGCACAAATTTCTAGGTATAAGATAAAAAAGTATTAGGTATATAATGTACAACATGATGACTACAGTTAGCACTGCTGTATGATATTAGGAGCATAGTTGAGAGAGTAAATCCTGAGTTCTCATCACAAGGAGAACTTTTTTTCTTTTTCTCTCTTTTCTTCTTTCTTTTCTTTACATAGTATCTATGTGAGATGATGGTGGCTGTTAGCCAAACCAATAGTGATAACCATTTCACCATACTTGTAAATCAAACCATTGTGCTGCACACTTTAAATTTATATAGTGATGTACATCAGTTATTTCTCAATAAAACTGGAAAAAGTTAATTAAGAAAATACAGTTCATTTTGTAGGGTAACAATGATTAATTTACAGCACTATAAAAAATTTGGGGGAAAGTACATGAAGAACAATTTTAAATACATATATGTATATATATACACATACACACATACACATATGGGCTTTCTTGGAGGTTCAGACAGTAAAGAATCCACCTGCAATGCAGGAGACCTAGGTTTGATCCCTGGCTTGGGAAGATGCCCTGGAGAAGGGAATGGGAACCCACTCCAGTATTCTTACCTGGAGAATTCCATGGACAGAAGAGCCTGGCAGGCTATAGTCTATGAGGTCGCAAAGAATTGTACATGACTGAGCAACACACACACACACACACACACACGCTTTTAGGACTACAATGTAATTACACTAGTTCAACAACAGAAGTAGTATAAAGATTTCCAGTATATGCATTTATGGAATTAAAATATTTTGATTTATAAAATTTTAATTGATAATTTTGCAGAGTGGATGATTTGAGGAATGTTTCTAGGATAGAACCCTAGAACAGAGAAAGAGAGAGAATTTAGGAAGAGCAGCGCCTAGAGGCATCAAGTTTTTTCAAGATGAGCTTTGAAAACTTGAAATAGTCTCCAAAAAGTGAAAGAAAGAAAGGAAATAGTCTCATGTTGGTCCTCTGTGATGGTTAAGTTTATGTGTCAACTTGACTGAGCTGAGAGATGCCCAGATAGCTGATAAAACATTATTTTTGGTTTATCTCTGTGAATGTGTCTCTGGAAGAGATTAACAGGGAATCAGACTGAGTGAAGAAGATTACCCTCACCAGTGCATATGGACATCCTCCAATCTGTTGAGGATAAGTACAAGCAAAAAGAAGAAAAGCAAAAAGAAGGGCAAATGTCCTTTCTATGCTAAAGCTGGGACATCCACCTCCTGCCCTTGGATATCTGCACTCCTGATTCTCAGGCTTTTGGACTCAGACCAGAACTTGCCTCTCTCCTGACTTCCACTCTGCCCCAATCTGTAGGCCTTTGGACTGAATGACACCAAGATCTTTCCTGATTCTCCAGCAGAAGGTGGATCATGGGACATGTGAATCAATTCATCTAATAAATCTCCAACATCTTGGCTCTGTGTCTCTGCACAACCCTAATACATCCTCCTAATACTTCCGACCATGTGTGTACTGTGCTAAGTCCATTATATGTGCATGCAAAGTTGCTTCAGGACAGCCCAACTCCTTGCGACCCTATGGGATCGAACTCAGGTCTCTGTGCTAGCAGTAAAGAACCTGCTTGCCACAGCAGATGTGAGATATCTGGGTTCAATACCTGGATCGGGAAGATCCCTTGGAGGAGGGTAGGGCAACTCACTCCAGTATTCTTGCCTGGAGAATCCCATGGACAAAGGAGCCTGGCAGGCTACAGTCCATAGCATTGCAAAGAGTCAGACACAAGAGAAATCCATTATGGTCATGTTTAAATTAGTCTTAGCTTGAGTGACTCACTCAAGGCTACACACTAGCAGGCAATAAAGACAGGGCCCAAACCTAGGCCATCTTACTCCAGAGGCTTTATCAACCTGATATTAACCTGATATAGTGGCTTATATATTCAAATTTGATCACATATATCAGGAAAATTCTTATTTTACTCAAAATCGTACTTCAAAAGCATGTCTCACTGGCCCCATGAAGTAAGTTTAATGTTTCCTGACATGGCACTCAATGACTCACATTTTTCAGCTGTTAGTACAGCTCAACAGAGCTGTTGTACAACATTTCCTCCCAACTCCACATTCAGTCATGTCACATAGCTTGAAATCAGCCATCATGGGAGTATTTACCACAGCAATCAACAAATGGTGGAAATCAGGGCTTTTTCAACAATTTTTTTTTTTTTCCTCAGAGAGCTGGTTGTTAACCATTTACCAGCTTACCATGGGACTGATACCTGTGTTTGTCCTGGTTTAATATATAGTCTTCTATAAAAACTATCCTAATTTCCCAAATGGGAAAGTTAATGATTAACATTGAAAAAATGTTGGTGCCAGGTACAACTAGTTTTGTTTTGCTTTGTTTTGCTTGAATATTACCTATAACTCAGGAAATGTCAAAGAAGTTAGGGAGATGACACCGATTAGCTTGTTCACAAAGAGCTTAGAAAGCTTAGGCCTGGCCTGGTCACTCCACCACCTCTACCTTTACTATATTGGGTGCCAACTGCCAATGAGGTCCAATGCTTTTGGCAGTTTGGCCTTTAGCGGTCTTTTTATTCAGCATCTCCTATCATCATGTTTGTGAGAACATTTACTAACAAGGTCCAAAGGAAGTGTCAATAACATGTCTCCTCTTTTGGAGAGATGATAAAAGGGCTGCATCGGAGTCTCAATGCTTTAGGATCTAAGGATAAAGAAAGTAGATATTGTGGGATATCTGCAACTTTTAAGTTTATTGATTTAGTTGAATAATGGAGTAGAATAATTTATAAGAAAATCTGTACCTTAAAAGAGGAGACCTGACTGAAGAGAGACCTGACTAAAGACTTGACTGAATAAGAAAAGTCAGTAGGGTACCTAAAAGTTAAAAACATACCTTAATTGGCTCTTTCCGGAATAGGTTTATGGTCCGCTGAACAGACATGATATCTTTAACCAATTGTAAATCCATCACTATTTTATCAGCTCCATTGCTTTTAATTAACTAACAGAATGATAAAGCAGAATGAAGGCTTTATCCTTAGCCTGTGTTGTTTCATAATACTTTAGCCATTTTGAAAGAACATGTAGATCTGTGAAGTCAGTATTCTGAACAGGGTTAGCCTTCAGAACAAACAGAACCACTGCCCAGTGGTCTTGCAACCTGATAATCTCACTAAAAACATACATGGCTCCAAGCAGCTCCCTTTCCCCTCAAGGATTTGACCATCAAAAATGAAGTAAATTTACATTTAACTTAATCGGGACAAGGAAACATTTAGTAGACATTCTACAATTTGGCCCAGAAAAAATGGAATTCCATCTGAATGGCATCTGTAATTCTGTGGAAAAACAGATGAAGATACAGGTAGAATTCCTCCAGTCAGTCTTAAAATTGGTGAGAGGTATTCCATGTGGACGTTGTTGAGCAATTTGTCTGCTGTCTTAGGGGACTCTGTCACAAAGTTCTAATAATTACTCTTGTATGTTTCTGTGCCAGGCATTGATCTGTGTGTTTTATAGATATTAACTAAATCAATTTTCAAACTACCCTGTGAGATAAGTACTTTGTGTTTCTCCATTTTACTGATGAAGAAATTGCAGTTCAGAGAGGTAAAGTAACTTTTTCAAAGTCATCCAATTATTAAAGAGGTGGGGTTCTTATGGAATTATAATCTATATAAGTTTCACTCCAGGACTAAGACTCCAGGAACAATGCTCTTCCAAGCCTGTTTCTGCCCCATGCTGGCACCTTCTGACTCTGTCTTGGGATGACCCACAAAACCGCTGATACACACAAACAAAAGGTAACAAGATAAGGAAAGTAAAAATTATCTCTTACTTGTCTTCAATGTGCTGTGACTTTAACCTTTTACATATTTTCAAATTCATTAAACAACAGTTAAATCAGTAATACTGCCATCTCAATAGCAACTCAATAAGTAATTTTCTATGGCTGAGAGTAAATGTTAAACAATCAATTCTTATTTACATTCAGCTTTTCCAATAACAGGATTTTCCAGTGTCAGGACTTGTGGAAACTAGAGTAGCAATGGAAGGAGCAAATTCATAGCATCACACGATGTCAGAACTGGAGGTGACCTTAGAGTTCATCTAGTACAACGTTCTCATCAACTCACAAAAATCCAGACCAGGAAAGGTGAAATGACTTCCATTAAGTCACAAATGAAGTTTGTGCTAATCTTCCAAAAATCAATAGAAGTAAAATTTCAATGTTTCCAGACTGAGGTTTTCCAATTTCAGCAAATTGACATTTTGTTCTTTGTTGTGGGTGATGTGCTGTGAATTGTAGAATGTTATCAGGGAAGGATAGAATAGCCACTCCAAAATATGCTCTTTAGCATAAAGATCATTTTGAGAAACAGCAGACACAGGAGAAACAATGAAAATAGAGTAGATCCCTCTCTGGGCTTCTCTGATGGCTCATAGGTAGAGAATCCACCTGCAATGCAGGAGACCTAGGTTTTATCCCTGGGTTGAGATGATTCCTCAGAGGAGGGCATGGCAACCCACTCCAGTAATCTTGCCTGGAGAATCCCCAAGGACAGAGGAGCCTGGAGGGCTACAGTCCATGGGGTCACAAAGAGTCAGACATGACTGAGCGACTAAGCACAGCATATCTCCCTCTCTGCATGAGAAGAATGTGACTAGATCACAAGAAACTCTTACCAACAGAAAACGCACAGACTTACATCTAACAAACCTTACTCTCATTCACCCTAGTTTCTTGGTCACCCCCATGTAACTGGCTTTCCCCACACCCTTGTCTCTTTTCTTTTTTGCTGAAGATAAAATTTAAGCCTGGATTTAAGCTACCTCTGAAAATTACTCATTTTTTTCTTGGGTATTTTCCACATATACATGAAATATACATGTTAATAAACTGTTTTTCTCTTGTTACTCTGTCTTTCATTATACAGGCCCTAGAGAGAACTTAGAAGAATAGAAGGAAAATTACTTTTTCTTCCCCTATGCAGCACCCTGGCCTCTACCCACTAGATATCAGTTGCTTCCCCACAAAGTCATGACAATCAAAAATGTCTCCAGACATTGTCAAATGCTTCTTGGAGAGGGGAGCAAGATTGACTCCAGTGAGAACCAATGGACTTGACATTGTCTAAAAAGGAAAGTTCTAGGCCTTACTTCAAGATAATTAGTCAAAGGAAGGTGTTAATTATATAAATCTTGTGAGGTTCACAGAAGTCTTTGCTACTAGAAATTTGTTCACATTAGCTTAAATGCAACTGTAGCCCACACAGTGATGGACATGAAATAGTTAAATACTCTCACCCTTGGGATGTATTTTGTCAGGGTATAACGCATTGTTCTGGTGCTTCCCAAGGAATTAAATCTATTCTCAGCTTGGATTCCCACAAGAAAGTAAACCTTCTTGGGTGAAGGAATTTAAAACTCCTTCCCTATATATTAATAGCTGCTCTTCCAGGGCATGGAGTATGCTGATTGAAGCAAAAAGAATATACAGCTGACACACTGTTAGGGAGAGTCTCTGATGAGAGCTGGGTATGGAGTCCTGTACATTATTTAGCCACTGTTGAAGTAGGAAACTAGCATTTTACAGAGCACTTTGAAAGAAACCATAGACTTCTTTAGTTAACAAAAAGTCAGAACTCAAAGACTTCATTTTGAGAAGGTCATAGCAAAGGCTGAGAGCAGAGGTCTGAAGTGGTGCATGTCTCATTGTGGATACTGGGGGCCATCAGAAGAGACAGCCAGATGAGAAGGGCTCTCCTCTGAGCTCTGGTGTCTAATGGCTGCCACCCATCACTCAGTAAGGAGGAGCCGGCAGCTGCTTACAGAACCCCTGCAGCAGACCTTTCCCTGTTTGTGTCTCATCCCCCAGGCCTGCTTCTGATGATGCATAGCAGCTTTGGCAGACAGTTCCCTCACTCGCCCTGTTATATTCTGCTCCGGCGTGTTATATGTTGGAGATGAGATCCTCTTCCTTCATGGAAGTACAAGACCCCAACAGGCGGGAGCATTAGCAGCCCTACACACAACCCTCAAACAACATGGGACACAGAAGGTGGATAAATCTTCCAGTATCCTGTCTTCAAGTGGAAAATTTTGGAATGCACTCTGCAGATGTCCCCAGGGAATCAAGTCTCCTGTTGCTCATAGCAGTGACCTCTACAACTTGCTTTCTTTATTGGGTTTTCCTGCTTCCTGGGATCACTTCCAAATAAACCACCTAGACCAGAATTCTCATCTCAGGCTCTGCTTTCAAAGGAACCCATACTATAGACACCCATTATGTGGTATCTATTTCATTGCAAATATTTCAGTCCAAATTAATAATCAAAGATATCTGGTTCTCACTCTAGATTCTGAGTTCATTCATTCTCAATAGTCATTTTGTAATTCTTATATAGGGCTCGATTACAGATATAAATATCAGTTATTGTTGTGAGTTAGTACTCAGAATGGGTGCCTCCTATATTATAGTCTACATTATGGCTAACAAAATTTATTTCTGTCTGGGTGTGCTACACATTAAATAATAATCTTGATATTATATAAGCTTTAAAGTCATAGATGAGCTTAATTCTTAAATCCTTTAGCCCAGAGAAGTCAAGATTGGTAGTACTTTGTATCAAAGCATATGACTGGGTGTGCCCTCTCAGACTGTCCAACTTAGTCATTCTGAAATAACTGGGGTCCATGTTAATAATGAAGAAGGCAATGACACCCCACTCCAGTACTCTTGCCTGGAAAATCCCATGGATGGAGGAGCCTGGTAGACTGCAGTCCATGGGGTTGCGAAGAGTCGGACATGACTGAGCGACTTCACTTTCACTTTTCACTTTCATGCACTGGAGAAGGAAAGGGTAACCTACTCCAGTATTCTTACCTGGAGAATCCCAGGGACAGCGGAGCCTGGTGGGCTGCTGTCTATGGGGTTGCACAGAGTCGGACACAACTGAAGTGACTTAGCATCAGCAGCAGCATCTTAATAAGGAAAATGATTTCCATGCTATCCCTTGAGAATTAAAAGTATACAAGAAAATTAGTCTGTCCTTGAGGCTACCTAAAGAATTTGGGGCTGGTGCACTGGGACGACCCAGAGGGATGGTACGGGGAAGGAGGAGGGATGGGGTTTCAGGATGGAGAATACGTGTATACCTGTGGCGGATACATGTTGATGTATGGCAAAACCAATACAATATTGTAAAGTAATTAACCTCCAATTAAAATAAATAAATTTATTTAAAAAAGAATTTAAGTATTTTCCCCTATTATATTTATATAATTTGAGTTTTGTACAAAAAGTACAAATCTAGGCAAAAACCTTTTTATCTTTGAAAATTCTTATAATTAACAATAGCATGATGGGGTGTGTGTGTGTGTGTGTGTGTGTGCACTGCAAGAAGGGTGGTTGTAAAATTGCTTAGGAAGAGGATGGAGATGCTTGTAGCCTGTGATTTCCTCCCTCTTAAGAAAATCTTCCAACTTTCAAGGTTATGGATAATGGACAGAAAATGGACAGAGGTCAAGCTCAATGCTTTGGGGCCTCCTATAGTATAATATATGAGTAGAGAAGTTAATTGCCTTCCATGGAGCCCTAAGGTTTAAATCTCCAAGCGCTCAGGCCCACGTCTTGCCCTCTGTCTATATAGCACAGTACAAAGTTGAATGCATTAGCCTGAGAGTTTCCTAAGAGCTTTGAATGTTAACTCTTCTACTGAGATGTGCTCAATAACTATTTTAGGGTATTGAATAAACAGACAATAATTGTTTGCCTACAATGTTTAGGTAAAATCTGAAGCAAGTTTAAAAAAAAATTTCAATAAATTTTTGAAGCTGGCTCAACTCTATAACACTATCAGCAAAGGATATGATAGATAACATTCTTGTTTTCTCTTATCAGGACATTTTTTTATGACTGTTATGTTTTGACTCTTCTTCTACCTCCTCTTCTCTCTCTAGGAGGTTCCAACTTTCCTGGGCAGGCAAAGTGATTGAATCTGCCAACTGCTTCAGTTGCATTAAACTAAATAAAATTAGAGTGATCATCAGAAGACAGAACTTTAAAAAAAAAAAAAGAAGAAGAAGAAGACAGAGCTTTCCTACTTTTCTAAGCTCATTCCAGTTAGTAATACCAGTGTTAGAAGAGAGAAGATAGATATGCAACTATATCCTTTATTACCTACACTGGTTTCAACTAGTCAGTGAGAACAATAAAAGGTGAGTGCTTGCCCCACGTTCTCCCAAGAGAGCAGCCTCACTTTAACTGTTTTGTACACAACTCTGATTCCTTCTCTGAATTTATACTTTATTTCCTCTCCCTCCCAACTCCTCCCAAAATTTTCACCTAAGCAAACTATGTATGAGTACGTGCTAAGTCGCTTCAATTGTGTCTGACTCTTTGTGAGCCTATGGACTGTAGCCTGCCAGGCTCCTCTCTCCATAGGATTCTTCAGGCAGGAATACTGGAGTGGGTTGCCATCCTCCTCCAGGTATCTTCCCAATCCAGGGATCGAACCTGCATCTCCTGCAGCTCCTGCATTGTAGGCAGATTCTTTACCCACTGAGCCACCAGGGAAGCTCAGACTATGCATGACTCCATCTCTAATTACTATTTACTAATTCACATGCATTTTTCCCATTATAATATGAATACTGTGTGGAGTCAGTCATGTTGGTAGGGTGTCCAGGAATCATGCAAGACCACAACTTTCAGGTGGACTCTCTTCTCCTTTGGTCAAACCTCCTTTTGGTCAAACATGGGTCACTTTGCTCCTGGGATCATAAGAATGTAAACTTTCTGCAGTTTCTCCCTTAACAGCTATTTTTTTCACATCATATTGGTGCCCTGTGAACATTTTTTTTGAATTCATTTAATTTGACACAGTCTTTTTCTGCAAATTAATTTTGATCCATTTACTTCCTCAAATACAGTATAATATTATCTTTTCAAGAGAGGCTATCTTTTCTTCTCTGAAAGATACTTCCTCTCAATGAAAGTCTTAGAGACTCTCTGTTTAAAGGAGTTAACCATGCTTATCATAAAAATAAAGAAAAGAAACAAGTTACTCGGCTAGTATGGGATGTCTAATGACACTTGATTAAAAAAAAATTGTTTGTGTTTTCTAAAGGATATTTAGAGCTTATGACTTTTGATTGTGATGGGAGCAAATGAAATGGATGGTGACCAGCTGTTTCTTATGGAGACTATGAGACTAGAACAATAAGAAACAAATTAAACTGAAACTTGGAGTGGTTAGGGTTCAATATGAGGAAATACTTCCTGTGAATAAAAGATGCATAAAATTAGAATGGGTTTTCTAAGGAAGATAACATTTCTGGATGAATTCCAAAATGGAATAAATTTGACCTTGGATAGTTAAAATAATTTCTTTTTATTGTGATATAATACCTCAAGTTTCTTTCCATGACTGAGATTCTTTGACCCCTTTTAGGAGAAAACATAAGGTAGACACTATTGCAAAAATTACAAAATAGCATTTTAAAATAAAAACAATATTATTTTCAACATTTAAAATATGATTTGATTCTGGTTCAATAAATTTAACAAATTATTTTTAGATATTTACTAATTAGATGAAGATAGCAATAATTGAGACAAAGTCCTCATTTTCAGGAAGCTCTCTATCTACTCAATCCACAAGGTAGGTTGTGAAACACGCTTTGATTAGAGTTTTCAGAGTACTATGGTAGAGGAGATTAATTCTTACTGCTGTGAGATCTGGGAAATCTTCATGGAGAAACTGACCCTTGATCTGATCCTTGAAGGATGGATAGGACTTTGGGTAGAGTTAAAGCAGAGGCACATTCCTTTTAAGGGGATTAGAATTAATAAAACTCTGAAATTAGTAAATGCTTGAGTTGGGTGGAGAGGCATCCCTGGTGGCTCAGAGGTCAAAAAGCGTCTTCCTGCAGTGAGGGAGACCTGGGTTTGATCCCTGTGTTGGGAAGATCCCCTGGAGAAGGAAATGGCAACCCACTCCAGTATTCTTGCCTGGAGAATCAAATGGACACAGGAGCCTGGTGGGCTACAGTCCATGGGGTCGCAAACAGTCGGACACGACTGAGCGACTTCACTTTGACTTTTCACTTTCTCTTTGAGTTGGGTGGAGGGTAGAAGTACATGGCAAGAGAAAGTGCTGGTGGAAAAAAAAAAACCCAAGCAAGAGCATGGTACTCCAATTCTTTGTCATGGAGGCAATAAAACTCAGAAAACAAATGGTCCAATAAAACCAGGATAAGGATGTAACTGGAAGGACAGTAGGTAAGTTAAAATGCCATATTCAGAGCTATTCATCTTGGACAATCCATCTGAGATGAAATACGAAAGAGATCCTAGTAAACAGTCAATGGAAAGCTATATTCTAGCTAAGTGGCTGTGGTGTATGCAGGGAGTCTTCACCTTTTGTGCCCCAGGAGTTTATCAAACATCCTAGGCTGGTACTGGGCTGCAGTCCGTGGGTCCCTAGGAGTCAGACATGACTGAGCGACTTCACTTTCACTTTCATGCATTGGAGAAGGAAATGGCAACCCACTCCAGTGTTCTTGCCTGGAGAATCCCAGGGACGGAGGAGCCTGGTGGGCTGCCGTCTATGGGGTCGCACAGAGTCGGACATGACTGAAGCGAATTAGCAGCAGCAGCAGCAGCAGCAGGCTGGTATTCCCCAAACTTCAGCTGTCCCTGGGCCACCTTCATAATTTTTACCAGGTCCATGCCCTAACTACACCACTGTTTACTTAACACTTACCTTTAAATAATTGACTTAAAATGTGAAAACCGTTACTACTATAAATAGAAAAACAATATCATTTACCACTAATAGGATGGAACCATAAAAGTAAATTCAAATAAAACAACTAAAGCAAAATATGAATAAATTCTAGCTAAATTCCATTGTCTGCCAATTACTTTGAACTTGAGGCCAGCTCTATGTTAAAAATTTAGGCTAGAAACTCTTAGATGTTAAAGATATTCTAGCACCAAAGTGAGAATTTTCATGTTGATGTATGGCAGAAATCAAACCAATATTGTAAAGCAATTACCCTTCAAATAAAAATAAATAAACATTTTAAAAAGTGAGAAATCCTTCTAGGCCAAATAGAAGAACTGAAATAAATTGAAAAGGGATATTATCTAAAACTATCTAGTGTGGTTAATAAGGACCAAATTTTTTTATATCTTTTTTTTCTTAAAAAAATGAAGATATACTTTTTAAAAAATGTTATTGGAGTATAGTTGATTTGCAATGTTGTGTCAATTTCTGCTGTAAAGCAAAGTGAATCAGTAATGTGTGTGTGTGTGTGTGTGTATCTGTCTGTCTCCATGCTTTGGAACATATGTCATATGTTAGTTTGTGTTACTCAGTATTGTAAAACTGTCCTCATTCTAGACACTTGACATTTCTTTGCTTTCTGGTTTCTTGTCTTTTTGGCGGGGGGGCTTCCCTTGTGGCTCAGCTGATAAAGAATCTGCCTGCAATGCGGGAGACCTGGGTTAGATCCCTGGGTTGGGAAGATCCCCTGGAGAAAGGAAAGGCTACCCACTCCAGTATTCTGGCCTGGAGAATTCCATGGACTGTATAGTCCATGGGGTCACAAAGAGTTGGACATGATTGAGTGACTTTCACTTTACTCACTTTCTTGTTTTTATGCAAATGTTGTCTTAAGCAAGAAAACACAGATTATCAGTTGAAATGTTTTTAGCTGTAAGCAAAAGGACAAAACCCTGACCCTACATATTAAGAAAATGAAGAAAACTAGTTTCACACAATTGGCTCCTAGATAGAGGGGCCTCAAGGATGGTTCAGAGAAGGCAATGGCACCTTACTCCAGTACTATTGCTTGGAAAATCTCATGGATGGAGGAGCCTAGTAGGCTGTGGGCCATGGGGCTGCTAAGAGTTGGACACGACTGAGTGACTTCTCTTTCACTTTTCACTTTCATGCATTGGAGAAGGAAATGGCAACCCACTCCAGTGTTCCTGCCTGGAGAGTCCCAGGGGCAGGGGAGCCTGGTGGGCTGACATCTATGGGGTCGCACAGAGTCGGACATGACTGAAGCGACTTAGCAGCAGCAAGGATGGTTAATTCAAGCAGCTCAGTAACACTATGAAGAACCCAAATACCTTCTATCTTAATGTGCTGCCAACCTCAGTATACTGGCTTCATTTTCAGACTGATTTCCCTCCTTGTTTTATGACAGCTGTCACAGTTTTAAAGCATCACTTGAAGATATGGCAAAACAAAAATATCTTTTCTGTGTCTCTCTTTTAGGAAAGAATAAATTCTTTCTGAAGATCCACTCATCCCACCCTAAAAGGCTTCCTCTTGTAATTCACTGGCCAGAATTCTGTCTCATGTCCATACTAACCACTCTGTAGAGGTGCTGCAGTCTTACAGCCCCACCTGAGATCCAGGCTGGCAGCCAGCATCCAGCATGGCAGTGAACCTTCTTGAGATTGGCTCCTCCAGCTCTAGGTGAACCATTTAACTGTGGGAAAGAGATAGGTTCTTCCCATGAGTTCCAGCCAAATCACAAAATCATGAGCAAATAAATTATTGTTGTTTAGGGATTCTGATCTTTGGGGTGGTTTGCTATGCAGCAATAAATAACCAAACAGAAACATGCATTTTTTAAATATGCAAATTCCATGGGCTTATGAATTTCACATTTTGACATTAAAATGCTATTTTCAACTATCATCGTCATTTCATGAATAAAGGAAAAAATTTAACATCAAAACACACACATGCACAATGAGAAGACAATCTCAGACAAGAAACTGGTTCTTAAATTTTTATTATACAGAGTGAAGTAAGTCAGAAAGAGAAACATCAATACTGTATAGCTTCCCTTGTGGCTCAGAGGTTAAAGCGTCTGCCTGCAATGAGGGAGACCTGGGTTTGATCCCTGGGTCAGGAAGATCCCCTGGAGAAGGAAATGGCAATCTACTCCAGTATTCTTGCCTGGAGAATCCCATGGACTGAGGAACCTGGTGGGCTATAGCCCATAGGGTCACAAAGAGTCCGATATGACTGAGCGACTTCACTTTTTTCACTTATGGAATTTAGAAAGACGATAACAAAGATCCTATATGCAAAGCAGCAAAAGCGACACAGATGTAAAGAAAAGGCCTTTGAACTCAGTGGGAGAAGGCGAGGGTAGGATGATTTGAGGGAACAGTATTGAAACATATCTATTACCATATGTAAAATAGATGACTTGTGGAAGTTTGATGCATGAAGCAGGGCACTCAAAGCCAGTGCTCTGGGACAACCCAGAGGGATGGGGTGGGGAGGGAGGAGGTTGGGGGGTTCAGGATGGGGGAACACATGTGCATCCATGGCTGATTCATGTCGATGTATGGCAAAAACCACCACAATATTGTAAAGTAATTATCCTCCAATTAAAATAATTAAAAAAAACTCTCACAATATTGTCCTTATTTTCTCTTTTTTTTCTGGGCTTCCTGATATATTATTTGGAACTCATACTTAGAAATTATTGCTCTACCATTTCACAGAAGGATATCTTTGGGCGTGATGCAGTGAACTGGAAGGCAGATAAGCTATCCACGTTTTCATGCTCTGAGCCCACTAGGAAGAGCCTGTTGGATGTTCCAGAGCCTGTGACAGTTCCAGTTTCTCCCTGCCCATATGTGGCTGGTAAGATGCATATATATGTGCCCACAGGTCTGAGGTACCACTTAGTGGTTAGACATTCCTGAAAACGACAGCACAGTGGAATACAGAGAAGCCTGCTGGCTCCTTTCTATATCTCCTAAGGAAATTAATCGGACATAGACTTTTTGAATTTTTCAAGTTACGTTCATGGTCAACATTTTGGACTATCATACCTTAGAAGGATATAGGTTGACTATCATGTTTTAACATTCAAGCCATTTTACTCTTAACATTTGTTTCTAAGTTTCTGTCATTATTTTTGAGATACTGAGAAAGTTTTCTCACTCAGTAGTGGAACACTTCTGCTTATTTTTGGTGTCTTACAGCAGTTCTGTAGAAAGTAAAACAAAAAGTGCAAAAACATTTTGAAATAAACACTCAGAAATCTTTGATAAAACCAACCTAAGAATGCTTAACATATAATGTGGTGAATGTCTTTCTTTGGCTCATTTTAAATATAATTGAAAGTTACAAATGTATCCTGAAAATATTCAAAGACTTCCACAAACTCATTTAAATTACAAGTTGGACTGGTGATATTTAAGAGTAAGTACATCTCCTGATTTGAACAGACCAGCCCTGAAGGGCTTCTTTGGGACAACTGAGGGAAATTGAAAATTAAATATTATTAAGGAATAATTATTACTTTTGTAAGGTGTGATCATGAAATTGTGAATATGAGGAAAATATCCTGTTTTTTCAGGGATACATGTTAAAGCACTTAAGGGTAAAGTGTCATGATATCTGTGTGTGTGCTCACTCAATTGTGTTCGACTCTGTGACACCTGGATCATAGCCGCCAGGCTCCTCTGTCCATGGGATTCTCTAGGCAAGAATACTGGACTGGGTTGCCATTTCCTACTCCAGGGGATCTGCCCAACCCAGGGATGGAACCCATGTCTCTTACATCTCCTACAATGGCAGGCGAATTCTTTACCACTAGCGCCATCTAACTTGTTTCAGAATATCAATACTTTATGAAACAAATATATAAATGGTAAAAAATTATGTTTCAAGGTGATGGCATGTATTTATTTGATAGTACCTCTACTTTTCAGTATGTTTAACATTTTTTGTAATAAACATGAAAACCAAAAAAAAGGATACAGGAATTATATTATTATGTTTTCCTTTCAGGAGTACAATGGAGGGAATTTAACAAATCTTGAATTGCACTTTAAAAAAATAGATGTTAATCCTGAAAGAAATCGCTTCCTACCAGAAAGGCTCTCTTTCTAATTCTGATTTAATCTTATCTTCTTAACCACTGTCCATAGATTGACTTCTAGCAATCAGAATAATTTTGTATTGCTATAATCTGAACTCAAACAAGCAGACGATTCAAATTTTATTTTCCTTAATTTGATGAGTTTCAAATGTGTGCACTTTGATTAAGCAGGTGATTTAGAGAGCAGATAATGGAGCTGACACAGCCTTCTGAAGGAGGAAAAGCACAGCATAATTGAAGTCAGCTAACAGGATTTCCAGCAGGGAACGATTTCCCTGAGTGTGTGATCTGATTTTCTTTGATGTTTGTATTACAGTAATAGCATTAACAGCATCCCAAACACCACTTAATGAGATTTTAGACTTGCTATACGTGAGGACTCCTCTGTCATCAAATTTGGCTGTCTTCCATACAGTTTCTCTCAAGTGTACTAGCTCAACCTGTGGGGAAATGAGGACAGTATAGGACACATGTCAAATTCCAGACCAAATGTGTCTGTTTTTAAAAATAATCCTATGTGTTATCCTTCCCTAACCTGTGCAGACATCGAGGTGAGAAAGTATCAAATAGTCAAACTCAAAGAAGTGAAGAGTAAAACAATGGTTGCCAGGGGCTAGAGTCTGGGGGAGGGGGGAGAGGAAGGGAAAATTGGAGAGTTGCTAATGAAAGGGGATAAAGCTCCAGCCTGCACGACGTATACATTCTATAGATTGCTGCAGAACGCTGTACCTATAGATATTATGTATTGTACACCTACATATCTGTCGAGAGTAAATCTCATTATCACAATGAAAAGAGAAAGAACAAGGATAGATCAACATCAATCAATACATGAATACAGAAATAATGGTTGGGTAAATCCTGTTACTGGTTAGAAGCAATGGTAGCTAATGTACAAGGAACAGAGATCTTTCACATTTTCAGAAAATTGCTTCTATCACCTTAAAGTTGATTTAGGATTATAACAAATGTTAAGTGCCTTTATAAGGAATCAAGGACTCCAACTACTACTTGTAATCTTATTTACAGTGAGTCAATAAAGAAATGTTGAACTGTATCTTTAAAAAGCTTTTCAATGAATAATTAACATTCAGAGAAAGAGAGTCGTCATCCTGACTTTTCTGTCATATAATTTTGGAATCTGAAAATTCATCTCTCCCTGAAAATGTCTGAAAAATGGGAGAATAGGTTTTTGCTTTCCATAATTCAGGCCTGACTATTTATCCATAGGAGTGAACGGTACGTAAGTACCAAGACTAAATTCTGTCTAAGATTGTTCAGGTCTGATGGAAATGGCTTTATTCTGTGTATATATTTGAAAGAAAGGTCCTGGTTCTTAGGTCAGAACTAAAAATAGGGTGGGAGAAGTAGAGGAGAGTGGGAATCTATAGCTGATTGATGAGCAAGTATATGTATTAATAACTTCACAAACTTAAGTTACACTAGAATTAAGCAAGTAATTATAAGAAATGAGTCAAAGTAGGCAATTACACAGAGAAGGTGATGGCACCCCTCTCCAGTACTCTTGCCTGGAAAATCCCATGGACGAAGGAGCCTGGTAGGCTGCAGTCCGCGGAGTCTCGAAGAGTCAGACACGACTGAACGAATTCACTTTCACTTTTCACTTTCATGCATTGGAGAAGGAAATGGCAACCCACTCCAGTGTTCTTGCCTGGAGAATCCCAGGGACGGGGGAGCCTAGTGGGCTGCCGTCTATGGGATCACACAGAGTTGGACACGACTGAAGTGACTTAGCAGAGCAGCAGCAGGCAATTACAGACAATTGCCAGTACAAACAAGGGCATTTGGCCACTTATGAGTCCTAACAGTGGAGTTAGAATCCATGTGTACCCAAGTCACAGAATTTCAAGAGACCCTAGGTATAGGAACATTTTGTATTCTGATATTTGTGATCATCTACAATTTTTATAAAAGGCACTTAGTTCACTGAATACAAATCAGGGAAATGCTGTTGCTCTAAGATGTCTATCTGATTTTAAAGTTCAGCAGACAGGAGGATGTGGTCTTGGTTTCATAACATCTTCCCCTCACTACAACAGGTCTTTCTAGGACTCTGATTCCAAACCCAATCACAATAAAGACATTAATTTGAAAGTTCTGAAAATCACTTTTGTTTTTCTCCTGTTAGGATCAACTACCTTCTCATTTTAAAAATTCAGGTTCCATCTACATGTATTAGCTAAATCAGAAAGCATGAATGTAGTATGGATGATGGCTTATTTTGGATAAAACTAGAAGATAGATTACCAGATTACTTCATAATTTTCTTATATGAACTTTGTTCATTTGGGGACTAACATTTATTGAACTCTACTCTAATCAAGGACTGTGTTTTGCTGGCCTTGTGGTATGTACAAACACAACAGCCAGAAAGTCAGTTCCTGTCCTCTAGGTGACTTTAAGAGATCAGTTCTTGATGATTTGCAAATATTCACAAGTATTTATGTTAGCTATTTAATACTTTTGTTGTCAATAGTGGATTACATATTTTATAGAAGTTTATCATGTCTATCAAAAATTGATGAAAGGATTTTTAACATGGTGTATAACGTAATAAAATAAAAGTGACCCACAAGAATAAAAGTTCCCAAGTACCTAAAGAGAGCAAAAAACTTGGATCTTGATTTAGGCTCTAGTTTTCTGGTAGCTAAAATGAAAAATGGGAATATAGATCCTTTCTTGTTATTTTTTTGTCTGTGGTTTTATGAGAAAAAAAAGAACCATTTATGTTTTTTTTTTTTTTGCAGTGGCAATGTTTTTGCTAGAAGTTCAGTTCAGTTCAGTCACTCAGTTGTGTCCAACTCTTTGTGACCCCATGGACTGCAGCACACCAGCCTTCCCTGTCCATTACCAACTCTCAGTTTTGCTCAGACTCATGTCCATTGTGTCAGTGATGCCATCCAAACACCTCATCCTCTGTCATCCCCTTCTCCTCACACCTTCAATCTTTCCGAACATCAGGGTCTTTTCCAACATGTCAGTTCTTCGAATCAGGTAGCCAAAGTATTGGAGCATCAGCTTCAGCATCAGTCCTTCCATTGAATATTCAGGACGGATTTCCTTTAGGATTGACTGGTTTGATCTCTGTGCAGTCCAAGGGACTCTCAAGAGTCTTCTCCAACACCACAGTTCAAAAGCATCAATTCTTCGGCGCTCAGCTTTCTTTATAATCCAGCTCTCATATGACTACTGCTCATATGACTAGTACATGACTACTACCATACCTTTGACTATATGGACCTTTACTGGCAAATGTCTCTGCTTTTTAATATGCTGTCTAGGTTGGTCATAACTTTTCTTCCAGGGAGCAAGCATCTTTCTTTCATGACTACAGTCACCATCTGCAGTGAATTTGGAGCCCCCCAAAATAAAGTCTCTCACTGTTTCCATTGTTTCCCCATCTATTTTCCATGAAGTGATGGGACCAGATGCCATGATCTTAGTTTTTGAATGTTGAGTTTTAAGCCAACTTTTTTGCTCTCCTCTTTCACTTTCATCAAGAGACTCTTTAGTTCTTCTTTGCTTTCTGCCATAAGAGTGGTGTTATCTGCATATCTGAGGTTATTGATACTTCTCCCAGCAGTCTTGATTCCAGCTTGTGCTTCATTCAGCCCAGAATTTCTCATGATGTACTCTGCATATAAATTAAATAAGCAGGGTGACAACATACAACCTTGACGTACTCCTTTCCCGATTTGGAACCAGTCTATTTTTCCATGTCTAGTTCTAACTGTTGCTTTTTGACCTCCATACAGATTTCTCAGGAGGGCAGGTAAGGTGGTCTGGTATTCTCATTTCTTGGGTGGCCCTACTCAGCATGGCTCATAGTTTTATTGAGTCAGACAAGGCTGTGGTCCATTCGATCAGTTTGGTTAGTTTTCTGTGATTATGGTTTCCTTCTGTCTGCCCTCTGAGGGATAAGGATAAGAGGCTTATGGAAGCTTCTGGATGGGAGAGACTGACTGGGGAAAACTGGGTCTTGTTCTGATGGGCAAGGCCATGCTCAGTAAATCTTTAATCCAATTTTCTGTTGATAAGTGGCTGTGTTCCCTCCCAGTTGTTTGACCTAACACCAAACTATGGTGGAGGTAAATCCTATGGTGGAATTAAATCTTATTAATCATGAGTAACTTACCAAACAAGTAATTCAACAAAAATAGGATCCACTTTTACCAACACAACTGGATTTATTTTTATCATACCAGGTATTTTTACAAAAGATTATGGTCAACCACCATCACACACAGCAAAGGTGGTGATTAGTCTGTTTTTCAGAATAAGTAGCAGGATCATTCACATGTCCAAAAGATTTGTGTCACCAGTCCTACACTAAGCCCCAAATTGTGAGGATATAATAGTGGGTAAAACAGTCTCTGGAGAAGGAAACGGCAATCTGTTCCAGTATTCTTGCCTGGAGAATTCCATGGACAGAGGAGCCTGGCAGGCTAAAGTCCATGGAGTTGCAAATAGTCAGACACAACTGAGCGACTAACACATACATAAAACAGTCTTAACCTTGTGGTGTTTAAAGTCTACTGGGAAGGCAGACAGTCAAAACATCTCAGAAATATACAATTACAAATTGCAATAAGTGCTATAAAGGCACTTCTATTGCACAGAAGATGCAGTGAGAGTATCATAAGCAGACCTGAGTAATATGGAGGTCGGAGGCTCCCTAGAGGAAGTGGCATTTGAGTTTCTATTTGATGGATGAGTATGTGGTAACCTGTTGTAAAGAAATAAGTAAGGGAAGTACACCAGGCAGAAAGAAAAGTATGTACAAAGGTCCTGTGGTAGGAGGTAGGGAGGAGCCAAGAAAAGAAAGAAAAGGTCTGTGGGACTGGGTCACAGGAAGTATATGGGGGAAGTGGCATGAGAGGGATCAGGGAGGCAGGCAAGGTCAGATGCTAAGATTTTGGTGTTTATTCTAAAAGTAATAGGAAACCTTTGAAGTTTTTTAGACAAGAGGGTGATGTGATCAGATTTGCAGGGTTTAAAAAAATTTACTTATTTTTAAAAATCCCAAAGTATAATTGATATACAACAAAATGTACCCACTCTAACTACAGTTTGATGAGCTTTGACAAATGTATGTATAATGGTAACCACTACTAAAATCACGATATAAGTGTTTCTATTACCCCAGAAAGTTGTCTCATGCCCCTTTATAATATCAGTGATACCTCCCCAGCCCTAGGCAGCCACTAATCAGCTTCCTCTCACTATTTATATTATTTGATATGTGTTTCTATTACCCCAGAAAGTTGTCTCATGCCCCTTTATAATATCAGTGATACCTCCCCAGCCCTAGGCAGCCACTAATCAGCTTCCTCTCACTATTTATATTATTTTTGCCTATTCTATAATTTTATGTAAATGTTATTTTATTGTATATACTCTTTTATGTCTGTCTTTTTTTTTTAACTGGAATGTTTTTGAGATTCATCCATGTTGTTGAGGGAATCAGAAATGCCTTTCCCCCCACCTTTTTGCTGAGTAGTATTCCATTCTTTGGGGTTCCCAGGTGGCACTAGTGGTAAAGAACCTGCCTGCCAATGCAGGAAATGTAAGAGGTGCTGGTTTGATTTCTGGGTCGGCAAGATCCCCTGGAGGAGGGCATGGCAACCCACTCCAGTATTCTTGCCTGGAGAATCCCAAGGACAATGGAGCCTGGTGGGCTATGGTCCACTGGGTTACAAACGGTTGGTACAACTGAAGCAACTTAGTATGCATGCACATTCCATTCTTGGGGGCTTCCGAGGTGGCTCAGCAGAAAAAGAATCTGCCTGCCAATGCAGGAGACATAGGTTTGATCCCTGTATTGGGAAGATCCTCTGGACAAGGAAATGGCAGCCACTACAGCATTCTTGCCTGGAAAATTCCATGGGCAGAGGAGCCTGATGGGCTAGAGTCTATGAGGTCCCCAAACAGACATGAATGATTTAGTGACTAAATACAACATTCAATTCTTTGGATATATTTCACCTTGCTTATCCATTAATCTGCTGATGGACATTTGTGTTGTTTCTACTTTGGGGCCATCCTGAATAAAGCATCTATGAATATGAAAGTCTTCTTATGGACATATATTTCCTTGGATAAATGTAAGAGTGGGTGGTGAATATATGTTTACTTTGTAAGAAACTGCCCAACAGTTCTCCAGAGTAGTTTTACATCCCCAAATACTTTTTACTTCAAAGTACATTTTACATTCTTGTAAACAGTGTATAAGAGTTCTAGTTCCTCCATTACCTTACCAGCACTTGATATCATCAGTCTTATTAATTTTAAACATTCTATTGGGTAGGAAGTAATGTTTACTTTAAACAAATCATGCTGACTTCAGTATAGATAAGGATTGGAGGGAGGCAAAAGTGAAATCATGGAGATTAATAATTAGGATGATCAATTCATCTCATTTTGACTAGAATTGATCCTTTTTAAAACTGAAAATCCCCTATCATGGGATCCTTCTTAGTCCTGAGCAAACCTGGATAGTTAATCACCCTACCAATAAAGGAGAAATGATTTTAGTTTTGACTTATAATCTATCCAAAGAGAAGTGGATAGATTTAATGTTTAGGAGAGACAACAAAACCGAGGGATGGAGTACATAGATATGGGGACAGGGGAAAGATGCCAGGGGTAACTGCAAGGCTTCCATCCTGCACAGCTGAGAAGATGGTGGTGTTTTCCACTGATCACTGAGATGGAGAATACTGGAGGAGGACCAGGGCTGGGGAGCGTGACCTTGTGTTCAGCTTTGAACATGTAGGATATGAGGTGTATATGAGACATCCAAGTAGTGCTGTCAAGCACACACACAGCCTGGAGCCTAGAGGGCACGTCGAGACTAGAAATACATTAAGGAGTTACGGGCAAATACTTGTGAACATTACTGAAGACATGGGTTTGAATGAGACCAGAGGGAACTTTAATGGAAGTTTCTTAACTGACATTTTCCAAGTGTTTTTCTCCGTAATTTATGTAGTATATACTACTTCAGTATAAAAACACAAATTGAATTTTATCATTAACATGCCACTTTATACAACAATTTTAAAATGACTTGACTTTCCTTTTGCCACTGCAGCCATGAGTATGCTTGGGCTTCAGAAGAGGCTTGCCTCCAGTGTCCTTCGCTGTGGCAAAAAGAAGGTCTGGTTGGACCCCAATGAGACCAATGAAATCGCCAATGCCAACTCCCGCCAGCAGATCCGGAAGCTGATCAAAGATGGGCTGATCATCCAGAAGCCTGTGACTGTCCATTTCTGGGCTCGATGCCGGAAAAACACCTTGGCTCGCCGGAAGGGCAGGCATATGGGTATAGGTAAGTGAAAGGGTACTGCCAATTCTCGAATTCCTGAGAAGGTAACCTGGATGAGGAGGATGAGAATTCTGCGCCGGCTGCTCAGACGATACCGTGAATCTAAGAAGACTGACCACCACATGTATCACAGCCTGTACCTGAAGGTGAAGGGTAACGTGTTCAAAAACAAGCAGATTCTCATTGAACATATCCACAAGCTGAAGGCAGACAAGGCTCGCAAGAAGCTTCTGGCGGACCAGGCTGAGGCCCGCAGGTCTCAGACCAAGGAAGCCCGCAAGCGCCGTGAAGAGCAGCGCCAGACCAAGAAGGAGGAAATCATCAAGACTCTGTCCAAGGAGGAAGAGACCAAGAAATAAAGTTCTCTCCCTCTTCTCTGTACAGTTGCCTCGGCAATTGCATAGATCACTCATTCAGTAAAAGACAAGCCTTTATCTGCCTACCTCTCTGCTTCCAAAGTCTTCAGTGGGGTCTTCACTGTTTATAGGACCAGAACTGAGGACTGGGATACAGACCCTTCCCTGGGTTCCTACTTTGTTGCTTCCTTGACTCCTAGCCTCTGATCAGGCTCATGCCCCCTCCATCCATGGCATGTGGGACCTACTTTGAAGGGAGGGGAAGCTTTCCATATTGTGCCTCAAAACTTCCCTTTACAGCAGAGTATGAGTGGTACCTCAGACATGGTCTCAGATGTTGGTTTTTGGTGGTATTTAGTTGTGAGTTGTTAATTAAAAACAACAGAAAATAGTATGCTTGTGCTCAACTGCACTGAGGTTCAGAGTTGCAGTCTGCTGCCTTGGAACCCCAGGACAGTGGGGATTGAACCACCACTGGTCCAGAAGGTATGATCTGAACCTGAACTGCTGGCTGCTGCCTGAGCTCTTTAGACAGCCTTATTGAGATAGAACTGAAGCCATGATTTTGAGCATCCCTATTTTAAATTTCTAAACCTTTTTTCCTTTCCTGTCCTTAACAGTACTGTTTCCTATTTTGTTTTTTGCTTTATAACCATCTAAAGGGGTCCAAAAAAGACTTTCTTGGCAAGAATTGGAACAAAGGCACATAACACACGCTTGTCAAAGCCATTCTGGGTTAACTTTATATTCTTTGCAAATGAGAAGTAGGTTTTATTTTCCCTGTTATATGGTAGTAATAGCCAATAAAATTTTCAATAAAGTATGTGCTCTATGAGCCAAAAGAAAAAATAAATAAAATGACTTGATTTCTTAATATCAAAATGTACCATCTCAAACTCCCTCTTAAGATAATATTTCCAATTTGGCATGATAACCACTCATAATTAGATGGATTAACAAATAATCTTTATCTGCTGCTGCTGCTGCTGCTAAGTCGCTTCAGTCACGTTCGACTTTGTGCGACCCCATAGACGTCAGCCCACCAGGGTCCCCGTCCCTGGGATTCTCCATGCTAGAACACTGGAGTGGGTTGCCATTTCCTTCTCCAATGCGTGAAAGTGAAAAGTGAAAGTGAAGTAGCTCAGTCGTGTCTGACTCTTTGTGACCCCATGGACTGCAGCCTTCCAGGCTCCTCCATCCATGGGATTTTCCAGACAAGAGTACTGGAATGGGGTGCCATTGCCTTCTCCAAATCTTTATCTAACATATGTAAAACTACACTACAGTTATTACAGTATCATTTAAGAAAACATGTTTTAATGATGTCAGATTTCTGACAAGCCTTAATTTAAAGGTCTTCTGCTGTTTGAAAGGAAATTGCTGGACTATTTTAGAGTTGAAAATCTCAAAACTTAGATATCATCGCTTTGCTTGAAAGATGAGTATATCAAGAAGCAAAGACACAAGGGTATAGAAGAAAACATGTCCTATGATGAAGTTCCAAATACTTCATCTTAATTAGGTATGTTATTTCCATTTAAATGCAAGCTCCCTAGAGCCCATGCTCCATCACTTGAGAACTCACTGCGGTGAGAAGCCTGTATACTGCAACTATTAATAGAGAATAGTCCCTGCTCACCAAAACTACAGAAAAGCACATGCAGCAACAAAGACCCAGCACAGCCAAAAATAAATAAAAAAATAAAATTATAAATGCATATTCAATATCTAGATTATCTCCTATCCAGGCTTCAGAGAATGCACCAAAATCTCAATCTTAGCAATGCCAAGATTAGTAAATTATCTGGATAAATGTTAACAGAGTTGTTTTTTTTTTTTTTAAAGGTTTTAGGGACCTAATAAAGAGCTGAAAAAAAGTGTATTATATATAAATATATAAAGTATAAATATAGCTAGGAGAAAAAGCATGAGCAAGAGGAAGCATTGAAAAACGCAGATTATATGTTTGAGGAAGGATGATTTAACATAAGGATATGTAGCCACAGAACAGATCAAAGAGAACCTGGGACAGAAGGAGACATGATTGGGAAAACTTCAGTACCACACTGTGTTGAGTATCAGAACATCTATTTCAACAAACAGAGAAGAACTCTTGTTATGTCACATGGGCTATTAAACTACATCTGAGACACTGCACTTAAATCTATATTTCTGGAAGCCATACTTAAGCATCCAGTCCAAAACTGTTCTTAAAGATGTTTCATTATTTCTCCTTTATAGGATTAAACACAAGTGCCAGAAAGTTGAAGAGAAAGAAAAAAGTTCAGAGAGAAACACAGGAATAGCTCAAAGGATGTGCTGTGTGTTTAGTTGGTCAGTCATGTTAGACTCTTTGCAACCTCATGAAATGTAGCCCACCAGGCTCCTCTGTCCATGGGGTTCTCTAAGGCAAGAACCCTCCAGGAGATCCTCCCAACCCAGGGATCGAACCCAGGTCTCCCACATTGCACACTGATGCTTTACTGTCTGAGCCACCAGGGAAGCCCAAGAACACTGGAGTGGGTAGCCTATCCCTTCTCTAGCAGATCTTCCCAATACAGGAATTGAACTGGTGTTTCCTGCATTGTAGGCAGATTCTTTACCAGCTAAGCTACCAGCTTAAAGGATGCTAGGTTTAAATAGTGTGATGAACAGAAATAGACTCACAGACACAGAAAGTAAATTTATGATTATCAAAGAGGAAAGGAGGAGCAGGGATAAATTAAGAGTTTGGGATTAACAGATACACACTACTATATGACACACTACTATATGTAAAACTGGTAAATAAAGGCCTATTGTGTAGCACAGGGACCTATATTAAGCATCTTGTAATAACCTATTCTTAAAGAGATCGGAATACCAGACCACTTTACCTGCCTCCTGAGAAATCTATATGCAGGTCAAGAAGCAACAGTTAGAACCAGACATGGAACAATGGACTGGTTCCAAATTGGGAAAGGAGTACGTCAAGGTTGCATATTGTCACCCTGCTTATTTAACTTAAGTGCAGAGTACATCATGCAAAAGGCTGGACTGGATGAAGCACAAGCTAGAATCAAGACTGCAGGGAGAAATATCAATAACATCAGATATGCAGATGACACCACCCTGATGGAAGAAAGCAAAGAGGAAGAGCCTCTTGATGAAAGTGAAAGAGGAGTGCAAAAACTGGCTTAAAACTCAACATTCAAAAATTAAGATCATGGCATCTGGTCCTATCACTTCATGGCAAATAGATAAGGAAACAGTGGAAACAGTGACAGACTTTATTTTCTTGGGCTCCAAAATCACTGCAGATGGTGACTGCAGCCATGAAATTAATAGATGCATGCTCCTTGGAAGAAAAGCTGTAACAAACCTAGACAGCATATTAAAAAGCAGAGACATCTGCCAGTAAAGGTCCATCTAGTCAAAAGTATGGTAGTAGTCATGTATGGATATGAGAGCTGGACTATAAAGAAAACTGAGTGCCAAAGAATTGATGCTTTCCAACTATAGTGTTGGAGAAGACTCTTGAGAGTCTCTTGGACTGCAAGGAGAACCAACCAGTCCATCCTAAAGGAAATCAGTCCTGAATATTCATTGGAAGGACTGATACTGAAGTTGAAGCTTCAATACTTTGGCCAACTGATGCAAAGAACTGACTCATTTGAAAAGACCTTGATGCTGGAAAAATTGAAGGCAGGAGGAGAAGGGGACAACAGAGGATAAAATGGTTGGATGGCATCACCGACTCCATTGACATGAGTTTGAGCAAGCTCTGGGAGTTGGTGGACAGGGAAGCCTGGCGTGTTACAGTCCACGGGGTCGCAAAAAGTTGGATATGACTGAGCAATTGAACTAAACTGAACCTCAATTCTAGAAATCCTGTGTTTAGGGCAAGCATTTGTTGTTGTTTTCCTCTTACTGTAATTTGATGGCATGTCTGTAAGGAGCTGAATGCATTATTTAGAGTGCATTGAAAAGACAGTGAATATTTTCTGAGAACTTCTGTGTTCTGAGTTATTTTCCAAGGGGCTGTTTAATACTACAAGATGCTAATTTATAGATACAAAACACACAAAGCAGAATGGAGCATGCCCTTCTCTGTATTTTTTCCAGTTCCTTGAATGACAGCTTGCTGTGATGATTACTTTTTGTCCTCTTCCATTTTGCCCACAAGAAACTTCCAACGGAGTGTAAATTTATGTATGATTTATTTTTGTTTTATGCAATGAATAGAACACGGAACTCTAATTCAGAAGACCCTGTGCCTTTCTATACATTTGTCCAACTAGACACTATTTTAGGCTGCCTTCGAATATGTATGCCTTCAGGGCAGGAAAAGGGGTTTGAACAACTTGGACTGTATTCAATACAGAGGCAGTTACATTAACAAACGGCACTCGATACCACTGATTTCATTTCATAAAAAATGTTCTCATTTAAGTTGTCCATTTCCCTATGAAATAAGATGAAATATTTCCCTCCCCATCTAATTCTAATTTGGATTAATATTTTTTTTCACAAATACAGAAATTCAAAATTTAACAAATGAACTATAATGCTAAGAAGAAAGAATGGGTTGAGTTCTTTAGTACCACTTAAGAAGCAGTATGAATAGCAGCAGTTAACTGGGGTGAGATTTCCATTTATCCACATTCTTACACTAAACTTTGCTGTTCCCTGCCACCCTCTGATCAGTTCAAAGTGTCCAATAGGCACCTACCAGATTGTGTTTATTTCTGCTTCTGTGCCTTTGTTAACATAGTTCCCTTTTCCTCTCAGCTTAAAAAAAAAGATTTATGTACTTTTAATGGCATATTTCCTATTTACAGAAGAAAGCAGGAAATAAAATACATAATAATCATATGTATGTATCTATGAACAGCTTTAACAGACATTAATGTTTGGTCCTACTTGCTTTGGTCTCTCTGACTTTATTTTTGCTTTTTCAGAAATACATTTTTGCTCCAAAAAGCCTTCCCATTGCTTTCAGCCTAACAATTTTGTTATTCAGCAAACATTTCTTTTTATTATTATTACTTTTACTTTACAATATTGAATATCTACTACATGTAAGGTTCTTCCAGGGTGAGGAGAGATGGGGAGACTAAATCAAGCGGCCTTATTTTCTGAGAATTCAACTTAAAAGGCCTCCTTTTATGTAAATCCTATCTTCCCCCACTAAGGTCTTCCTAATAGGAGTCTAACTGGCTGATCTCCCTTCTCCAGACATCTAAATACCATCATTTACAGTGTTGCTAAGGAAGCCTGGCATCCACAGGGTTGCAAAGAGTTGGACATGAGTTAGCAAGTGAACAACAAGGTGTTGCTCATGTAGACAGATGACCCACATGTGCTGGAGCTGGCTTGGATCAGCTTGTGAGAGACAGGTTTGCACACCCCTTTCCCATTCTACATTCAGTGAGGGCTTTGGTGGGAGTAGTGCAACACAGAAATTGGCAAACACAACAAGTCAGAATTTTATGTTTTCTATGACAGCTGATTTACGAGTTCACCACTGCAGGTAACTCACTCACTTGCTAGCATACCTGTCTTGTATACTTAAAATGTTTTTATAAATAAGTCAAAGATAAATCCTACAATCTCCTTTGAGGGATGGAATCATGTTTTATATGACTTCCTAATCTCACAAGTGTTGGGCAAATAGTAGGCTTTCCATAAATACCTTCTGATCACTTTAAAAGAGTGTTTTCATTTCTCCTCTTGCCATAGTGATTCATTAATGACATCCACTTTGACCTGTTTCTGTTACCCTGAATTTTAAAATGTATTTGAAATTACTCTGATAGTTAATTGCTTTCTCTCTCCCTGTGAGGTAATTTCATAAACACTGGAACATCATGTCCTTGCTGCCCCCGAAAGATCCACTGCAGTAAATGATCGTCTCTCTGGCCCCATGCATCCCCTGGCAGTGCTGAGCTCTCTGACCTGAGCACCTGTTCCGTCTGGGTCTCAGCTGTGTTCTCTGCACATCCCGCATTGTCCAGCAGGTCTCTTTTGGACATGAGTTAGCAAGTGAACAACAAGGTGTTGCTCATGTAGACAGATGACCCACATGTGCTGGAGCTGGCTTGGATCAGCTTGTGAGAGACAGGTTTGCACACCCCTTTCCAATTGATGGGAATCAGTTATTATAAATGTTGAGAAAGGGCAAGGGGTGGTGTGAGGTATGTGCTTCTGGGCCAGCAAAGGGTCCTTAGCAGGGACCACAGGATTTACCAGAGTGCAACGGAGTCAGATGTGAGCAGAAACAGTCACGTAAAAATTTCTGAGTCCTGGCCTTTTTATGCCTTAATTTGTCATTCCACTATCTAGACAGCAGCAGAGCTCATTGGAGAGACTGAAGCTCATATGCTCAGATTGTGGCCAGTGCTCCTTACAGTTCTTACGCAAGGATAGATTCTCACAGGTCAGGGCTGCAGCACATACTGTCTGTCCTACCTGAGGGGTTCTCTAAGAGACCAAGGATAACTGAATCGTTCTTTTGTTTTGCCTTTTACTTCAGTTTTAAACCACTCTTGTGTTCACTTTGTCCATTTTTAAATGGTAAAACATAGTTATTTCCTTTACTCTATAAAAATGAAAATAAAGAGTAGACTAAGATTATACCCTGTATCCTGATAATTTAGAGAAAGTGACTGACCAGCTTTCTTTCCCCACATCATATTTACGGGTTGTGGAAGGGTAGAAGGTAGAGGGTGCTTTATGCTCTGAGACATGACTGTTTACTTAAGTTTATGTTACACTAGGAAATGAAACAGCAGCATTTCCTTTTCCCATCTTGCTAGAATTCCCCACGTCCAGACTATTTAGCTTACTCTCAATCTGCGGATGCTGCCTCAAATTTATTCCCCTGATCTTTGCCCCTTTTCAGTGCCCTTTAATAAACCCTCAACCCTAGGAAAGAGAGCGAAGGCTATCAACTAATTTCCCCTAGTTTTGCTTGTCAAATGGCTTCAAATTCTCACTTTAAAAAGAAAAGGCTGAGCTTCCCTGGTGGTCCAGTGGTTAAGAATTCTCTTGCCAATATGCAGGGGGGACATGGGTTCCACCCCTGGTCCGGGAAGATCCCACATACTGTGGAGCAACTAAGCTCATGTGCCCAAATTGCTGAGCCTGTATGGTCCATAGAGTCCATGTGCCACAGCTACAGGGCCCGCATACTGAAAATACTGAAGCCAGTGTGTCTTAGAGCCTGTACTCTGCAACAAGAGAAGCCACCAGAATGAGAAGCCCATGCACTACGACTGGAGAGGAGCCTCTCCGCTCACCCCAACTAGAGAAAGCCCGCGTGCAGCAGTAAGAGCCCAGTGCAGTCAAAAGCAATAAATAAATGTAATAAGAAAAGAAAGAAAAGTCTTTGCAGAGGTGGTGGCTTTTTTCTCTTTGTGTTAATGGCAAGGAAGGAAACTCTCCCTTCTCACCACCACACCTAGTATGACCATGGCAGCTTCAGCCAATGCGGTACCTGTTGTTTTCCTCCCTAGCCTCTGTGATGACATACACATACACTTTTCTTATCAGTTAAAGAATGACTGAATTTAACCACACTCCACAGGTCCATCTATAACAAGTTTTTTTGTTTGGGCTGAAACTAAAGAAGTAGGCAATATCCATCTTTCTGAACCACTGATTCGCACAGGGGTTGAGGAGCTGTTCAGGAAAAACACTAACATTTTCTCTGGTTTGAGTCCAGATATGTCAAGTAGATGAGGGGCAATGGAAACCAGACTAACAGTTCTGAGGGTGACAAGAGAAATCTCTCTATAAGAGAGAATAGAGACAAAAAAATAAGCCAGACCTATTAACGGCACAACCAACATTTATGCCAATATTTAATTCAATAAGTGTTTATTGTATACTTACCATATGCCACCCTGGAGAAGGCTACCTACTCCAGTATTCTGGCCTAGAGAATGGAGTCACAGAGTCGGACATGACTGAGCTACTTTCACTTCACCATATGCCACACCCTGCACCAAGTATCAGTGTTATTTTGCATGTTTTATCATCTGTGAATACAGAGAATAAAAAGACTGACCCATTTGGCTGCTTCTACATGTGCTTTTGGTAGTCAAGATAATTTTACTATTGTGGTTTCAATAACCTTGGCACTTTTAGAGAGATTGTTAATTTTGACAACTGCAGATATTCAAATCAAGTTAGATTTTAAATATCAACTAATGCTACCTGAGATACTGAAGACCAAAAACTGTTAAAATATTTCAAAAAAAATGATCAATGTAACCTAATCATTTTCATGTGAAATACTATTGTTTCAACAAAAGTTGGGCATTCCATTTTATACAGTTACCTGACAGTGGTTACTTCCCATCTTTTTCAGTAAGATGCTTAATTAGATATGTCTGAATCCCTGAATGCAATAAATAAATTAATGTGTTCTATATAATTCCATATTCATGTACTGTGTATAACTGTGTTGACACTTCTATGTTGCCATCCCATCTCCAACAAAGGCACCAAACGCTCAGAATCTGGAACGAAAACATTGGTGGATCTGAAGAGAAGTGGAAATTCATGAATCTTGAGTTTTTGCCCCACTGCAAATTTGATCACCTGACTTTGATTCTCAGGATAAACCCTGAAATGATGAAGCAGACAGTGTGTGATGGAAAAGAGGTACAGGAGAGTTGAGATGCACCCATTCTGAATTTCAGGCACAGGTGACCCCAAAGGGCAAAGTTGTAAGAGCATTGGTGAGCACAGACCACTCAAGCCATACTGCTCATGTTAAATGAAGAAATAATATGAAAGCTATCAAGAACCTAGGTAACCTTTGTTAGTCTCATATCCACCTCCTCTGGTTTTGGGAGCAAATCCACCTGCTTCTGGAAGTTTTATGGAATGGGTAATAGGCAAAGATCCACAAAAAGAGGGATATTGATATAAATAAGATATGAACAAGCTTCTAGCTACAGAGGAATAAGATCTGAGAATCTAAGGTAAAACATGGTGACTGAAGTTGATCATACTGTACTGCATAACTGAAATGTGCTAAGAGAATAGAACTTACTTTTTAAAATTGAAGTAGAGTTAATTTACAATGTTGGTGTTAGTTTCAGATAAACAGCAAAGTTATTCAGTTATATATATATGTATATATATAATATATATATTCTTTTGAAGCTTCATTTCTATTATAGGTTATTACAAGATATTGAATATAAGTTCCCTGTGTTGTACAGTAGGCCTTTGTGGTTTATCTGTTTTATAAATAGTAGTGTGTATATGTTAATCGCAAACTCCTAATTTATTCCTCCCCCCATCTTCCCTCTTTGGTAACCGTATGTTCTCTATGTCTGTGGGTCTGTTTATGGTTTGCATATTAGTTCATTTATGTCAGTTTTTAAGACTCCACAAGTAAGTGATATTGTGTAATATTATAACTTTACTGGTCTCTCACTAAATAAATAAGTAAAGTAGTGGATGTATTACTATTATTTAACTAGATGAGGGGGATCCTTTAATCATGTTATGTATATCAAATCACCATTTTGTACACTTTAAATATCTTACAATTTTATACATCAATTATGCCTCAAGAAAGCTGAAATTTAGGGCTTCTCTTATGGCTTAGTGGTAAAGAATCCGCCTTCCAGTACAGGAGATTCAGGTTTGATTCCTGGGTCAGGAAGATCCCCTGGAGAAAGAAATGGTAACCCACTCCAGTATTCTTGCCTGGGAAATCCCTTGGACAGAGGAGCTTGTTGGGCTACAGTCCATTGTGTTGCAAAGATTCAGACAAGATTTCACGACTTAACAACAACACAAGCTGAAAAAAACAAAAAACAAAAAACAGTCTGCACAGAGTGAACCTCATTTACTGCTTTAACATGTTATGTCATAATTCCTGGTGACACAAAATGTCAGAAGACAGCAATTTCCCTTTATATGTTTCTGGGTGAATTGATGAGATTATCTTCTCGTCTTCATAGTTGAAGTTCAGTGTATCAGAGTAACTTAGCAGATTCTGGGACAGCAGTGTAAGGGCAGAAAATTCAAAATCACTCGCCACTTCCTACTTCTCTGCATCTGAAAATATCTCTAAGTGCATGTCCTGAGACTGCTGTGCGTGCCTGCAGCCTTGGAGCGTGTTACAGTTGTTTACCTGGTATCAACTTCGGCTGCTCCCTGGGACTGTCACATCATGCCAGGGGAAGCCGGATTTTCCCTGAGGATGACATGAGTGCATTGGGCTTCCAGACTGCTGCCAGTAAATTTCTACTATTGTCTGCCTAACACATGAGGAACTACTACCAATATTATACAGCAATAATAAGTGAAAGTGAAGTCGCTCAGTCATCTCTGACTCTTTGCAACCCCACGGACTGTAGCCTGTTAGGCTCCTCCATCCAGGGGATTTTCCAGGTAAGAATACTAGAGTGGATTGCCATTTCCTTCTCCAGGGGATCTTCCCGATCCAGGGATTGAACCCAGGTCTCCCACATTGCAGGCAGACTCTTTACCATCTGAGCCACCAGGGAATCCTAAACACTGCTAATAATAACTTTAGAAAGTAGCATTGGTGACACTGGTAGCTGGTGTCATCAACTCATGCAAGGCTACAGGAGCTGTCAGCCCCAAGAAGTGAGACATGGGCAACTGAGGCTCTAGGTTAGCTGCCACTATGAGAGAAATATCCACATTGTGACACAAATATCAATTCCGTTGATTACTGAGTACAACAGCTGACAACACGGGATGCCAAAGAGTGAAGTGTTCTTGAGACTGAGTTACACTCATTTTATAACAGTGCACAGAAGAAACAACAACAAAACTGTGTCCTTTATAACAGACCAAAACTCTTCAAAGTCTGGAGAAAATAAAGTAACTAGGAATCTCATTTAATGCCATTTTACATTCTTATTATCATGCAATATTTTAAAAATATTTTGCCACTTTCTCAGGTAGCAAGCATTTCAACCTTCAACTCTTAATGACTTGCAGTCAACATTTGAGATGATGTGGATTCTCCTGTAATATCCCAGATCATTTATTTTTCTACCCACACTAATCACATGGTCCAGTATAATACTTCATTTGGACACCCTCCTGGCTCTTCGGATGCTTTGTCAGATTTTCACAACAAACCTTTCAACAAATTGCCACAAAGTGTACATATTCTAACTGCCCCTTATTTGAAGTCAAGTTTCTGACATTTTATAGGTTCTGGAATTATTCTGACTACTTTGGACAGTTTCTGTTTCCTCAAATTCTAATCATTTTTATATATTTCTTTTTTGGCCAGTACTTCAAATGACATATCAGCATTTATTTTGTATGTTTTAATATCAGTAACTAAAACTGAGTGTTCCTTTTCAACTATTAAAACCATTTTTCCTAAATCAGTAAATTTTGGCAAATTGGTCATTCAAT
>SJYQ01001700.1:114741-136812 GCA_006410935.1 Redunca redunca
TAAAAGTTGGAGGTTCTAAACTAAGTCTTTATTTACATTGAACAGCTTCCAGAGAATATAAATATAAATTAATATTTCTGAAGTATCTCAGATGGGATACATTAGAAAACAGCATGTACAGTGTATATGATTTAAAAGGACAAGTCCTTGAGAGATTTAGGATCCAGAATTTAAAAGTATCTTTATCACAATCCCAAACAGTTTTTATAAGTAACCTAGAAGGCCTAGGACTCTGTTTACTGATATTACATTGTGGCCTTCACCAGGGAATATTGCTAAACACTGTTGGTTCTTTTGTTTGCTTATTTTATTGATGATGCCTTATAGGAACTTTTGTTTCACTGTCTCTGCCATGATTATATGATATTGCTCATAAAAATTTTTATATAACCACTATCTCTGTTAATAAAGCCAGTTACATAACAGTACATTTCTTAAAAAGGAGGAAGAATTTGTATAGTAGTGTAAAAGAATATCTCAATTCTCCAGTTAAAATTTCAACTTATATTTACATGTCAAAATTTCAGTTGAGTCAATATTCTATGAACAATCATCTTAATACTCAGAAAGCCAAGTTCCTTTTCCCTAAATTGGTTAAGCAGGGACTAATACCTTAATCCGGTCCCATCACTTCATGGGAAATAGATGGGGAAACAGTGGAAACAGTGTCAGACTTTATTTTTCTGGGCTCCAAAATCACTGCAGATGGTGACTGCAGCCATGAAATTAAACGATGCTTACTCCTTGGAAGAAAAGTTATGACCAACCTAGATAGCATATTGAAAAGCAGAGACCTTACTTTGCTGACTAAGGTCCGTCTAGCCAAGGCTATGGTTTTTCCAGTGGTCATGTATGGATGTGACAGTTGGACTGTGAAGAAGGCTGAGCGCCGAATAATTGATGCGTTTTGAACTGTGGTGTTGGAGAAGACTCTTGAGAGTCCCTTGGACTGCAAGGAGATCCAACCAGTCCATTCTGAAGGAGATTAGCCCTGGAATTTCTTTGGAAGGAATGATGCTAAAGGTGAAACTCCAGTACTCTGGCCACCTCATGCGAAGAGTTGACTCATTGGAAAAGACTTTGATGCTGGGAGGGATTGGGGGTAGGAGGAGAAGGGGATGCCAGAGGATGAGATGGCTGGATGGCATCACCGACTTGATGGACGTGAATCTGAGTGAACTCCGTGAGTTGGTGATGGACAGGGAGGTGGCATGCTGCGATTCATGGGGTCTCAAAGAGTCAGACACGACTGAGCGACTGAACTGAACTGAATACCTCCATTACTAATTCTAATGTAACTTCTCCTAAGACTGATAATAACACATTCAAGAAGAAATTATTTAGCTGAGGGTAATACCAGAATTGAGATTATTAGAATGATCTATAATCATAGATCTGATAGCACCAATGAAATCTGGGATATCTTTGGTTTCACTGATAAGATAAGAAATCCAAGAAGCAATGTTTGGCTACAAAACCAAGTAACAGCAAATGTGCACATACCAAATTTTTTTTCCCTAGATTCATGAAGTTACTGTCCCCAAGTTGCCCCAGCCAGCCCTGCCACCACAATCCTCTTTCCAATCAATCCCTGGAACTAGTACAAGAAATAATTGACCAATCTAGAGCTATACTCATATTGGTGACTGCCTCCCTGAATTACAGTAACTTCCTCTGAATAAAACCCATGTACAAAAAACTCACTCTGACTACAATATATAACTATGGTATAAAATTAAGGAGCAAAATCTCTGGACACTGAAAACTAAAATAGCTTCTTAACTGCTTTTCCAAAAATAGGTTATATGAAACCTCCTTTTTAAAGAGATAATTAGTTACCATAAATAATATAATAAAAGCAGTCTCTTGTTTCTGCTGTAAAAATTGAAATGTATTCATGACAAAAGAGAACACTCTTGAGTTCTAACCTTGATTTTTAACACTTAAGTCATTTTTCAAATATATGTGATGTGGTACTTTATATAATTGTTAAGCTAGTTAAGACTTTTCTACCAAATGATTACCTGCTTGGGCACTGTTAAATGACTTGATAGCCAACGTATTTCTTCATTTAATAATTAGGGTCATTAGTCACACTTTAGCCCATATAATAACTGATATAATAAAAACTTAACTCATGATCTAATTATGGAAATATGCCTATGTATAAAGCAGAGGTTGCAATATTAGGACATATTTTAAGGTTAAAAAATAATAGTTTGACCAGCTGAATCCTAAGTTTGAGAAATTTTATAAAATAAGGATCATAATGCTATCAAAATGGCAAATGCTACCAGAAATAGCTACCAGAAATGCTACCTTGTGTTTTGAGACTGATTGCTATAGTATCATTGGAAGGCTGATTCAGAATCCAGTTCCATTTTATGCTGTTAGTGTAGAGCTCTCACCAAATGAGGAGTGACCAAAGGCGTGATGATGGTAACTGGAAAGATATAAGAAGCTGGTTCGACAAGGGTGAGTGCCATTACGCTATGTGGCAATAGAAGGCAAAGGAATTTTGTGACTAGCATTCACAATGGCCCATAATTTCTGTTGGGGGTGGAGAATGTCGGGAACTACCCAGTGGTCTGCGTGGGTAGACTTGGCTACAGGCTACAAGCCATAAGAAAAACTCCTTGGTCATCTGCCCATAAGTGAACTATTCAGCTCCAGAGGTCAAAACCAATCATCAATTGAGAATCCCCATCTTAATCTTCAAAAAGTCTGCTTCAAACAGTGTGGCCAATAGTCATATACACCTTGGCATGGAATTGATGAAAAAGAGTGAAGGAATTCATTCATGTCCTATAACTCTGTCTTACTGTGATAAAAAAGAAAAAAATAAATGAATGGTCTAGTCCAAAGAAGGAGTCAGTACTGTTTGACACATGTTAAGAAAGACAGGCAATCATGATAATTATAATAACAGATATATTTGAAGGCTAAGCATTTTATATACTTGTCTCTCTAACCCCACAAGAAAAGTGCTATTACATCATTCTATAGATAAGGGCACTAAAGTTTAAACAGATTAAGTAAATTGCCCAAAGACACAGGGTGAAAGTGAAAGTGAAGTCACTCAGTCATCTCCGACTCTTTGCGACCCCATGGACTGTAGCCCACCAGGCTCCTCCCTCCATGGGATTCTCCAGGCAAGAGTACTGGAGTGGGTTGCTATTTCCTTCTCCAGGGGAATCTTCCCAACCCAGGGATCACACCCGGGTCTCCCGCATTCCAGGCAGAGGCTTTATCCTCTGAGCCACCAGATTGCTCAAAGACACAGGGTAGAAAGTGTTAAAGTTTAGGATTTCCTCTTAAACCTGTATTATAGACATCAAAGCTCTATTGTCTTCCCTTGCATCTCCTCTAAAAACCTGAAAACCTTGGGTGTGAAGAAAGAGGTGAGTTGTGTCTTTTTAAAAAATGGAATTCTCTTCCAGATTTTGAACTCTGGCTATGAGGTAACTATTTTGCAGATGAGGTTCTTGGGAGGTTGAGTAGTTTGCTCAAAGTCACACAATAATAAGGTAGCACAACCCAAAGTCTTGCCATCCTAAGATGAATAATAATGTTTGTCATGAGTTAAGGGTGAATCTCTGGGCTTCTCAGGTGGTGCTAGCGGTAAAGAACCCACCTGTCAATGCAGGAGACATAAGCAATGCCGGATTTGATCCCTTGGTAGCGAAGATCCCCTCGAGGAGGGCATGGCAACCCACTCCAGTATTCTTGTCCAGAGAACCTCATGAATAGAGGAGCCTGGCAGACTACAGTCCATAGCGCTTCAGAGTCGGACATGACTGAAGCGACCAAACACAAACACACACAAGGCTGAACCTCATCTTTGAGAAGCTTGTGAATATTAACCTTGAAAATTAAAGTGCTGATCAAAACAGAACATGTTTTCCCCAGAAAAGGACTGCTATTAACTGAATTAACAGACCGAATGGAGTGCCTCTGAAAGGTACTTTTTCCTTGGGGTAATTAGGCTTGGTCTCTTACAAAATTGTGTAGAATAGCAATTGGCAACGTGGAGAGATATTTGGAAGAATAGATCATATTGGCCCAGCATCACTCAAACTAAAAGACAAAATGGGATTTACCATGTAGTAACAACCCAAAGAGATGATTACTCAAAAATGACAAGCCTCAGTTCAGCAGAATTGAACAAAGGTTCAAACATAGCTTGGTATTTACAAGTATCTTAAGATTTAGGTTTGTAAATTTGATACAAATGTACTGATGCTAATTGTTAGATAAAGTTTTCACATACATTTAAAATAAAGAAAAAGACATTCATAACATATGTCTAAGGTAGTGATAAGGCAATTAAAGAGGTAACAGAGAATAACAATGCAGCTAGTTGTTATTCCCTAGTTATAGCGGGGCCTTAATTGGCCCTACATAAAGTTTCTCCCATTCCACTAACATATATCCTTTGTGATTTCACTTTCACAGAGCCATACTGAGGAGTTTAAGAGTAAAAAAAAAAAAATATTCTAAGAGGACAATTATCTATTCTCTGGAGTTCTCAAACTTCAGAGTGATTTTGCTGTCCCAACCCCAGAGTTTCTGACTCAGCAGGATTCGGGTGGCACCTGAGACTGCGTCTCTAACTTGCTCTTAGTTGATGCTCTTGGTCCAGGGAAGATACTTTGATAATCTCTGATCTAACTGTACGAGCCAACCAATTGCCTTAGATGAGAGTGACCTAGGAAAGCCTTTTTTTCTCCATATGTTTCTAGTAAAGATAGTTTCACAAGTATGACAAAGTTAGAGGTGAGGTTTAGAAATGAAAAGAATACTGGCATCTTTATTCTCAACCCAAACACAGAAGCCAAAAAATGTTGTAAGACTAACCTAAAAGAAAAATGCAGAAAAAAAGAAAAACCCCTCAAAAATCCCAAAAAGTCAATCTAACTTTCCATAAGATTTTGCTGAACTATATTGACATGCTGTATTAAGATTTACCTGGAGAGTATAGAGTGATAACTCTCAATAAAAACATATGAGAAATGCACAGTTTCTTCACTTGCTGCTGCTGCTGCTAAGTTGCTTCAGTCGTGTCTGACTATGTGCGACCCCCTAGACGGCAGCCCACCAGGCTCCCCCATCCCTGGGATTCTCCAGGCAAGAACACGGAAGTGGGTTGCCATTTCCTTCTCCAATGCATGAAAGTGAAGGATAACAAAACTGCAAACTTGAATGGCAGTAAATAATCCACCCATTGCAGCAGACTAAAGGAATAGTAAAAGAAAGAAATGAAGACAGAGAAGAAAGTCTCAGAAAGAGAAAACTTTATCAACTTCTCTATTTTCCTTTGCATGTAAAGTGCACCTATCACACTTGTATTGCTCATGGAGAAAGATTCCTGATGATCTTGTTTGCCTATCATAAAGTATGAGAGCAAAAAAGGATTTCATTTTACAGAAAAGGAAATCAAGGCTGAGAGATTAAGCAACCATTACAAGTTCGTCTGGCTAGCAAGGAGTGACTTACTGGAAGTCCTTGGGCTCTGATCCAGCACCCTCTGTACCACCCAAGTCACAGCAGTTCTAAAGACAAAAAAATGCTCTGGTTAAAACAGAAAGAGAACTAGAGTTGGGGTTGGGTTCTGGCTGTCCTCTGTGGACTAGTCATAAAACTGATCTAACTTCAGTTTCTTCAATTCTCATATGGGAATAACACTTACCACATCATAGGGTTGTTCTGGGGCTCAGTGATAGACTGGACATGATGTCATCTTTTATAAACTGAAAAACACTGCATGGAACACTAATACTCTGGTGAAAGATCTGGTATGACTGATGGGCCTGCTGGCATTTTAGAGCTAAATGGAATGTTATAGAAAGAAAGGTGCTAGGTCTTTAAAACATGTATCCAAAATAAACCAAAAGACTTCTGTTTCACGTTTCTCCTGCTGAATGGCAGATGCTTTCAAAAAAAGTAAAAGTCAAAAAAAAAAAAAAAAAAAAAAGGGGGGGCAAGTAAAAATGCAAGAAAAGATTTAACCAAGTCATGTCCCATAATATTCAGGTTATAGTCTAGCCTGGCACTGGCTGGGAGAACTGAGTAAATCACACTGTAAATCTTTTGTATTAGTGACATATTCCATAGAGCCCTGGGGCTAACTCTAGCTATTCTTGCCAAGCTGTCTGTCTTCCTGCCTCAGCTGGAAATTCTAGGTCAGTAATACCCAGACCTCAACTTTCAAATGGCTTATGGCTCTTGTGATTACCAAGAGACTCCCAAACTTCTGGTTTTTGACTTAGAATGTCTGTGAGACTGTTTAACAACAGTGTGGTCCATCCAGCTAATGGTGATGGCAGCCATGAGGCTCCAGCATCCTAGGGCTGTAGATACTACTGGCTTGGGTATTAGCCGTGGGGCACTAGAAGTGATACAGTGACTTCTGTGAAAGGACCCAAAACAACCAAGGCCAAGCTGAGATGAAATAAGGAAAACTGAGCCTGAATTAGCACCCATGATGTACAGCAAGAAAAACAGGGATTGCTTGTCTCCACAGTCTATGTTTAGCGGAATGTGCTCCTTCGAAAGCTGGAATGTGTGGCTGTTATTTATAGAAAGCACCGTAAGCACGTCCAGGACCTTTCTGTGGTATAAAAAAGCAAAATATGGTGAGTCACAGAGAGAAATTTATTGTCACTGTTGATAAACTGAAACCCCACTGATAAGGATGTGATTATTCAACTCACTGGGGCTACTTCTCCCATCAGCCATATGTTCCATAAGGATCAGAGCAGCTGTGAGGGTGGAGATGGAGAAGGGAAATGTTGATAGTAAGTAAGAAAAAAAATTTTAAGTTAAAATAAGTGTTTACTCTTCTGGTGTCCCTATCTGCCAAGGGAAGAGATACAACGATAGTCATCAGTCCTCATGCTGCTGAGTAGAGTAGACAAAACGCGCGCGCGTGCGCACACACACACACACACACACACACACACACACACTACACACACACACAGCTATAATGAGGAAATAAGCCATTAAAAGAATTGGAACATATACTTTAAGTCATTTGCTATCACTTTCCTTTTGGCATATTATCAAGAAAACCATTACCTTCCTTATTTGATAAGGTGCTCATTTAATAAGCGCTTAATGGGCATTTATAGGGAAAATGTTATTTCTGCCATTATTTACCTGTTTTGTGTTTCAGAAGAATGCATCTTTCTTTAAGGGAGTTTTAGGTCCCAGGAAAGTTTGCTTTGCTTTCAGGAGGGCCACCACTGGTGCCATTGAGAGGGTGCAGGCAGCCTCATGGGCACATGGCTTGGGGTGCGAAGTGAGGGCTGGATTTTGGCTCCCACCTGTGCTCAGCAGTCTAGCTTCATTTAAAAAATATGTTTTTAAATAAGTTGTGTGTCAATTAAATGTATGTGGACTCACTATGATCTTTGGTTTCCCCACAAGAGATTTTGTAAATTGTCAGGGCAGTGTTTTATACTCTGAAATCAGTATTTGCAGCAATTCCATGCTGAATTGCTTATAAAATGAAGCATTGTCTCATAATTTATCTATTACATAAATCAATAATTAATAGTAATACTATAGCAATTATTTAATTATTGCAGAATAATTTAATAATGAATGAAATTAAGCTCAGTTCATTTCCTTATGTCCAGAGTAGCAAGGAATGTCTATTTATGTGTCCCAGAGTTCTTTAGAATAAAAACTTTATTACCAGCTATTATGTAGAAATATATGATACTATAAAAATTTATTTATCACCATTTAATGGTCAGGAAAGTCTCCTTGCAATATAAAAGTCTTGACAAGGAATATAAAACAAAAACAGAAGTGCTATTGGTGAAATTCCAAAAATTTGCTTCTCTACTCTGTCAATCCTTATCATTATCCTCCCATCTGGAGCTGTGGAGTCTAAGCTTACAGATAAGGAAGCATATGCCATATGCAGAGAAAAGACAGAAAGTATTTTTCCTCTTCTCTCAGTATAAACATGAACTTAACATGAGAATTTTTATAAACCTGCCATCTTGTGTGTATGCCATACTGTCAGACCCTTTGCAATCCCATGGACTGTAGCCAGCCAGCCTCCTCTATCCATGGAATTTTTCAGGCAAGAATACTGGAGTGGGTTGCCATTCCCTTCTCCAGGGGATGTTTCCCACCCAGGGATTGAACCTGCCATCTTGGTCAGAACTATTTTGGTTGGAAGTGACTAAACCCAATTAGTTGGCAAAGGGGATATAAGGAAAAGAGTGGAGATGGGACTTGAGAACAACTTGATATCAGGTCTCAAACTCTGCCATTCTTACCATCTCTCCTTCTTTCCTCATGATTTCAATCTCTCAATTTCTCGGTTTCTGACTACAGGTCAGACCTAACACAGAAACAATAGATGCTTTCATGCCAGACTTCTCCTAGCTTGCCACCAGAGGGAGACTGAGACTAAGGCCCAGCTGCAAGATCTGAGGGGAGGACTTTGATTGGCAGAGACTTTATTCACCCAGCTGGACCCAAATCCATTCCAATCATCTCTAAGCAGGGCCACTTGGGCCAATCAGAGGAGGCAGGAGAGTGGGATGGGTAAGTGAAGGGCAGCACATATTCACACAAGGTTAGAGAAGGGAAAGGAGCATTTCCCAGAAGAAAGCTGTGCAGTTGGTTGCTGGCAAACAGTAGCCACTGTGCACACAACAGATGAGAGCTAACAGACTCCTTCATACATGTTTGTTCGACATGTCTCTGTTGAACTCCGTAAGTTCAAGGCAGGAAGTTTGGAGTTGGAAGACCTATTTAATGGGTGTATTCCAGTGCCCAGTACAATTCATGGTATTTAGTGGAAAGATGCTTAGTGATTCAAAACTTGGATGCTGAGATGACAGACATGAGCTCAAAGTTCAGCTTTATGATTTACTAGGAGTGTGAGCTTGGGCAAGTTTTTAAAAATTTCCTTCAAATCAATTCTTATTATACACAAAGCACTTTACCAAAGAACATGGCATAAAACATGCAATAAATGACAGCTGTTATTATTTTAAAAACATATTGAGAGGGTCTTATTATCTCTACTGTGCTAGTATTAATGAAATGGTGGACTGTTGATGAAAATCAAATAGAATTTGGATAAAAATCTATATTATTTTCTTTGGGTTGTGGGGGTGGCGATGATTAAGTATCCTCACCAGAGCAGCTCCTGTTCTGGCACAGGATACAGAGAACCTCTGTGCCTTGCATATGTGCATATGCTAAGTCACCTCAGTCGTGTCCAACTCTTTGTGACCCCATGGACTGTAGCCCGCCAGGCTCCTCTGTTCATGGGATTCTCCAGGCAAGAATACTGGAGTGGGTTGCCATGCGCTCCTCCAGAGGATCTTCCCAACCCAGGGTTTGAACCCACATCCTTATGTCTTCTGCATTGGCAGGCATGTCCTTTACCACTAATTTCATCCAGGAAGCTCCAGGAAAGAAGACTAGACCCCAGACAGATATCACCCACACAATCCTGAAACATCAAATTTTGGTTATTTCAATGCAAAAAATAAAGATTTTCTTTGATTGGAAAAAAACGATGTCTCCATGATTCAAGGATTTAAAAAAAATTTCCCCTCAGAACCCATTTTTTTTTTTAGTTGTAAGTTTTATATAGAAATCCAAATGTAAAACATAAAGAGCAAAACTCCTGGGGTAGGAAGAGGGAAGGAACCCCCCACCACACACACACACACACACACACACACACACACACACACGCTCAGCTCCAATCGTGGCAGCCCTGATGTACCACCATGGAAAACCTGTGGTTTTGAGAAATACATTTTGAAAACCTCTGCAGAAAATCTTTAATGGTGGCTATACTAAAAACAAAAAACCTCAACCAGATATTAAAAGGCCACATTAGAGTTTTTAGAGGAGGAAAATATATGAATCATTGTATTTATATCCTAGTTCTTGTCCTTCCTTCATGTCAGCCAGAGGTTAAATTATGGCTGCTAAGAAATTCTAATGCAATGGTGATAGACTGCCCATAATAATGTTTCTTTGCTTTTTAGATACTTGTCCCATGTTGCTGTGTTATTTCAAGCTATTCCTTGAAAGGCTAGAAACTTTATTCTTCATCATTAACATGTCGCGCTTGGGACTTGAAAAGGATGAGACTGAATGCTGTGTGCTTGTTAGAAGTACTAGTACAGCCAGCAGACACCAATCTCTATACAAGTAGCTTCAGTGGAGAAAAACTAAGACCTGGAGGGCATGAACTGTACAATTGCAGAGTATTCTCTCCAGCTCAGAATGAAAGAGCATTGACTGGACAGAAAAGCAAAGTGCTAGCACTAAGCCCCGCTGGGTGAATAAGGATGTCAAAGGTGTCTGTATTACTGAACAGGCATGGTTCAACAACATCAAAATGTAATCTTTTCTTTCCATTTATAATGGTTTCTAGTATCTTCAAACAGCAACTTGCATAAAATTTGTGAACATGTATCTGACTCAAGTTCTTAATCCTTAGACTTTAAACAGTTATTCCAAAAAATTCCCTTTGCTTAATTTCAGAATAAGTCATGGCTACCTGAAATGATAAACTTCAGCAGTTTGTTCTTCACAATTAGAAAAAGAGAAAAAATATGAATATCACTGTTTAACATTTAGGGTCAGAAAGAGGAAATTTAGGAATGGAAAGAAGTATTAATATTTATTATTATTGTTGTTGTTATAGAAAAAGACTTATAAAGTCCAGTACAAATTGTACTAAACTTCTGACTTTCATTTCAAAACAAAAGCTAAATATGGGTGACAGAAAACCAGTATTGTGAGGAATTTCAAAGAGATCTCACATTCTAATCCTTCCTTTCACAATCTGGGATATTATTCAATATGCTTTTATAGGAGAGGTGGAGAAAATGCTAACATTAATTAGCCCTTGAGGAAAAAAAGCAAATTAAATGTATTTCTGAAGTACTCATTTATATATAGAAATTAATTTTATCCTCAGAGAATACACTGTTGTGCTTGCAAGCCAGAATTACTGGGGCTGAATTCTTATATTTAGCCCAAGCTAGAATCATACAATGATATTTATAGGACTTCTAAGCCTTATGTGACTTCTGGTTCCTTATATACCACCTACCTACACTGGTAGTAATTGCTTTAGGGGCCTAATAATAATAGTAGTAGTAGTAGTAATCTTCTACAAAGCTGGACCAATTTGGGTGTCATGGCCCCTCAGGGTCAGTGTCATTACAATTTATAATCCAGCTGGACAAGTAGCACATGAAAAGCAAATAAGAAAGCAGTACTTATCTAAGGTCCAAATAGGAAAACAGTGCCCTAGGAGTTAAGAGAAGAGAGAGGTCACCATGAGCTGTTGTGGTCATCAAAAAGTTTGTGGATTAGGTAGGATTCCAGCTGCGTTTTTACATATTGATAGGATTTTGATTAGAAAAAAAAAAAGGAGGGAAGAGAGTATTCTTTTTAGGTAAGAGAATTCCTATGCACAATACTGAGGGCTTCATTAGGGTAAATAACACTCACAGTTATAACAAACAATCTTCAAGCCTCAGTAGCTTAATACAATATTAATAATTATTCCTTTATATCCCAGTCTAATGTGATAGGGCTGGCAGTGTGGGGTGAATAAAGGATTCATCTCCACTCAGCCATTCAGGACTCTGTGTGTTGTGTTTAGTTGCTCTGTTGTGTCTGACTCTTTCTGACCTGCCAGGCTCCTCTGTCCGTGGGGAATCTCCAGGCAAGAATACCAGAGTGGGTTGCCATGCCATCCTCCAGGGAATCTTCCCAACCCAGGAATCAAACCCAGGTCTACAGCGTTGCAGGCAGATTCCTTACCATCTGAGCCACCACGGAAGCCCATTCAGAGCCCTGCTGCTAAGTCACTTCAGTCGTGTCTGACTCTGTGCGATCCCATAGACGGCAGCTCACCAGGCTCCTCTGTCCCTGGGATTCTCCAGGCAAAAACACTGGAGTGGGTTGCCATTTCCTTCTCCAATGCATGAAAGTGAAAAGTGAAAGTGAAGTCACTGAGTCGTGTCCAACTCTCAGCGACCCCATGGACTGCAGCCTACCAGGCTCCTCTATCCATGGGATTTTCCAAGCAAGAGTACTGGAGTGGGGTGCCATTGCCTTCTCCAGTTCAGAGCCCTAAGCTCATCCAAATTTGATGTCATCATCTTCCTGTGTGATTCCCTAAGTTACCACAGAAGAAGAGTAAATGGAGGATTGGTGATGGAAGAGTTTCATGATCTTAGAACAAGAGCGAGGAACTGGGTAGAGTGAAACAGGGAGGGAGGTGAGCCAACACAATGGTGTGTAGTCTAGTTGGTCATCACTGTGGGCAATGGGAGCTTGCTGCCATTGGCACTACCCGTGGAACCATTTACTGGGTTGGCCAAAAAGTTCATTTGAATTTTTTTTGTAACATCCTTCAGAAAAACCCGAATGAACTTTTTTGGCTAACTCAAAAGAAAGAGCCCCAGATCTATCCACCCAAGGGATGAAAAAGAAGGGAATTTTGTTACCCTGCCTCTAGGCACAGACACTTCTAAGACACAGGTGGGAGTCCTGTAGGTCCCACAGGCATCTCACGTAGAGGCATCAGAGAAGCCCCACAACATTAGGTGAGAAATGCTCACAGCATCTTGTGCTGCAAGGCGACCCTGTAAAGGCTGGAGCAGTAGGAAGGCTGAGATGATGGAGGGTGTCTGAAGCAGGTGCAGCGTTTCAGTCCCAGGATGGATAGGGCACAGGTTAGAGTACTGAAAGCTGATGAAAGGGAAAGATGTCATGTTGCCCTACCCTTCATCGGTAGATCCCCACTGTCCTTTTAAAAAGAGCAACAATTCCAGCCTCATAAGAAAGCAAGATATTACTCATAGGCTTCAGTAGAATATGCTACTTAAGGAAGCCACTAAAAAATGTAGAAAGGGGAAAAGGCTACCGATTTCCCTTTTTAAAAAAATCCTACTAATAAAAAAAGCTGGACCAATTTGGATGTCATGGCCCCTCAGGGTCATTACTTAGCCTACAATAAATTTTAAGTCACTGGTTAATGCATCTCACTTATTTTTCCAATAGAATTCTATGATACTTGCCATTACACAGAAAAAGCAGCTAAAATAGTTATGTCTGGCACTGACCTCTACTCTGCCTACTGTAAAATAAATGTCTTTGGCTTATAGCCACAGTCATAAATGTTCCTACCAGATAATGGTCTCTGGGCACTGAATTTCTTCCTTTAGAGAGTTTCTCATACTCAAACATTCCATTTTCCATGCGTCTTCCCCCCTGCTGGTTTTCACAGTTTAGCATTTTTGACATTGTCCTTAAGTTAATAGCAGCAGGCAGTAATGTCATAATTAATAGAGTCAAAACTTTACTGCAGGTTCCAAAACAAGGAGATTTGACATGAAAATGAGGATAAAGAAATGTCTTGGTGGGATTTTTCTGTTAATCATTGCACTCTCTTATATTTTTCTAAGCGCAAGGATCCATTTAGCTCATGTCACCTCTTTTAAATAATTACAACTTCAGTTATTCTGATTGAAAAAATTTCCATGCTGAGTACATGAGACAGAAAATTACAAGCAAGCTGTGCTTCTATAATATATTGCTAATGCAGTCATTTAAAAAAAAAACTGTGCTAATACGGAGATCTTTTAAGTTCGGGTTAATACACTTATTCATGCAATGCCTATTAAAGAGCTGTTATAGGCATTCCCTACTAAGGGCAGGGATTCAAATGTGAGGAAGTCTCCACCTCAGGGCATTCACAGTCTAGTGGGGGAGACCAAAAAGTAAACAGTGATGCCCCCTGTCGAAAATACTGTAAGAGGAGCATGCATAATGTGTTGGTGGGTCAGAGAGAACCCTAACCTTTTCTGGGTGTATGTGGTGTTCTGATAGGATGAGAGAATATGGGGAAGAAGGCTTTGAAGAGGAAGCTGCTTTTGCATTGAATGTTGATGGCTGGGTGAAAAATAATTGGAAGAACAAAGAGGAAGGGCAAATGGAAAGGTGTGGCTGGGTTGCGGCTTATTTGAAGAGCTGCAAGATTGAGAGTCAAGCTGGACTGTAAATTGCAACTGAAGAAGCGCCAAGAGAGAAAAACTGATTGTAAAGGAGTCTGCTGAGCTTCAGTTCTACCCTTTATTCAGAGATTGGGAAGGCATTCTGGGGATTTAAGCCTTAAGAGTGACTTGAACACAATTTTAATTTTAGGAAGAAAACCTTGATGTGGAACATGGGTGTAATGGCTGGTGCAATACCCTGGCTAGAGGCAGTGAGTGCCTGAGGAAAGCAGGGGTGATGGAGTGGAAAAAAGAGTGTACTTGAGAAATGTGCAGGGCATAAGACTTTCTGGTTCCATAACCAACAGAGGAGAGGACATTGTGAGGGGAGGTGAGGGTCTAAGTTGACTGAGTTTGCTCTTTTTTCTTTGCATACTGGCATTATTGCTCCTTGTTACAATTGCTGCCTGCTGTGTCCTGCCAATAATTCTCTCCACAAAAGTGACAGAGTAGAAGTGGTGTCTCATTTGAATGTACTGATTATAGTCTTATCTTCTGACATTTGACCTTTGATGTACAAGATGAGCTATTTTTAAATATCTGGGGGAGAATCGTGTTTGCCTTCAAATTTTAAAATAACTAGAATTGATACAACTCTGCAGTTTACAAAGCAGTTTCCCATTTGTCATGTCACTTAAGACCCATGTCAGTGCTCTGGTGGGTAAAAGCAAGGGCTATGACCATTCCCATATCGCCAAGGGGCAACTGTGAGTGAGGGAGGTTAAGTGACTTGCCCAAATCCACATAGCTTCTGAGAATTCCTGAGCTTCCAGGAATTCCATAATATCTTTCTCCATAACTTTATAGTACCCCACATTAGCTGAGTCTTTTGGTTTTTAGTTTGTAATCTCACGTACTGTTTTCATTTGAATACTTTTTTATCCAACTTGATTATAATTCTCCTAAGGCTAGGAATTAGGTATTAGACTTCTTCCTTCCACACATACTAAGTAGATAATAGTGATTTCTTTTAAAACTAAAAAAGATCTAGGAATTTGAGGCAACATTTAAAGGCATTACTTAATTATTTATACTAAGGGAAAGGAGTGTGGGTCAAAGAGTGCATATCAATCAATACTCTAGAGCTGATGAGGATCCCAGAAAGGTAGTATAAGTTGCTAGTTAAAAACATGGGCTTTTTATCATGCAGATCAACACTCTCTAGTTAGCTTCAGTATTTATGACCAAGTTATTTAACATTGCTAGGCCTTGATTTCTTCATCTCAAAGACAGAAAGTGATTAAAACCATACAGAATTGTTTCAAGAGAGTATGAGTGATCTCTCAGTCCAAAGTCTGGTACATAGTAAATCTCTCACTGATAATCATTATTAGTATGTTAGTAACCCAGATGTCAACTCAAGCCACCATCCCATTTCCTCCCCAGAATTTCTGTGCCAACCTTGAACTGTATTTGTGACTCTGAGTTCTTACTCTACAGAGCTCTCAGTCTCACTGAAATCTTATCTCCATTTCTTCAGTTCACAGTACCTTCAATTCACAGTACCTTAGAGGTGAAACTTAGGCTATTTTCCCTTGAATTCCAACCACACCCTCTCCCTTAAGAAATCAATGCATTTTTATGTACAGCAAATTGTTACTAATGATTCCAAGGAATGTTACACCACAGATTTGTAAGACAGACAACTTAAAATACAATGCTAGGCTTTCTTTCTTGTTTCATTAACTCTAGCTTCCTACCAGCTTGCCCAGCTGTGTCTCTGCCTCCCTCTTTGGCTGCCACAAACAACTGGACGCAACAACAACCCTGGTTCTTCCTACAGTTGATGGGATGGGAGTGAACTCTGCAGCTCTCCCTACCTCCAGCTCAGTACCAAGCCCCTCATGAATGGCCAGACTATGAATGATGGGTCCCTGCTCCAGGTCTCATTCTCCTCTCCCATCCTCCAAAGTTTCCTCCCATCCTCCATTCTCCTCTCCCATCCTCCCTCCTATGTGGGGAGAAAGGATCCACATAGAGATTTTTAGAGATTGGGTTCTCCACTGAAATGAATTATGTTACCTCTTCCTTATAAGAGAGAAAAGGCCAAAGTCAGTTTTAGTTTCAGATACAGAGGTTTTTCTCTTAATATTAATAACATTATTATTGTACATTCTGGTGATGGATGCAACCTGCTTAATAAGAGATTAAAAGATGGAAGAGAACAGATTGGGCTTTTTTAAGATACCTCTTCATTTGATTAAGACCTTCACTCCCATCAGGACTTGCCATCTGCACTGACTATAACATTGCACAACTCCTCAGGTGATAACTTAAAAAGGAGTTGGGTTTGCATGAGATGCAAGAAACTCCCTGCAAAGCAATGCCATAATTTTGATTCAAATAAACCACCTCTTAAATAGCTAATTTTTCTTCAGTCTTTGGAATAACAAGGTGTCTTAGAATTACATAGTGTCTATAAATTACTGCAATGTTTTCAAGTTACTTGTATTTGAAATAAAGGATGTCTTGTTATTCTGGGATAAGGAACTAATGTGTTTGTCTTTGTGCCAATGAAAATGAAGCAGTCTCAAATTCATGCAGGTCTAGAGACCTGGTTCTTAAAAGGGTGAATTCCCAAACTCACAATAAATAAAAAGTTCAGTTAGAAATCTATCTGAAGTATGCTTTTCATTCCATAAGAACTCTTTTTGGAATTTTTCCAGTAACTCTGCTCATTCAGTATCTTGTGACTGGAAGATTTTAATACAAGCTGTTTAAAAGAAACTGTTACTTTCCAATACATGAAGCCAACTCCCTAACTAAACTGTTTTTTTCTGACAAGCAGACAGAAATGTTGATATGAACCCAACCAATTTATATGACTACATCTGAGCTTTTTAATTGCCACTTTGATAGAACATAGCAGATAGTTCCACTCAACAATCTTGCTTTGTTAGTTCTTATCAGTCATCGTTTTGATTTGGTAATATACATAATGTCTCTGGTTTCAATTTCATTCCTCTTTCAATTTACATTTGAAGATTAAACATGTGTGAATTCACAAATCTCTTCAGTTTAGAAAGAGAATGAGTTTTTGGAATGATTAGGCATAAGATTAAAATCTTAACTCTCAAACTTAACTGGTATATTAAGAAAAAATATTAACTTCGAAATAAATTAATGTTGATTTAGAATTCTTTGATTTCTGAAAAACATTTTTCTTTCCCTGCAATACTTGCTATTAATCAACTAAAATTTCAACACGAATTTGTTGTACAACCTAGGCGACTTGGTTTTGCCTGCCTAGAATCCTTTCCCTCATCTTCTCAGACAAAGCCCACATCTTCCTTTAGAAACTACCCTTCCACACTCAGTCTAGGTGACTGAGGTCCTTGAACTCCGGTGCCAAAGACAGTATATACGAGAGTTGCCCAATCAGAGCATTGTATCTTCCAAGGATGGGCGGAGCCAAGAGATGGAGGACGAACCTTAATTATGTGAGCCTGAATCCAGCTGGGTCAGATTTCGGTCCAACTGGTGGTAGCCCCTGATCAAGTCAGCTTGATTTAGGTTTCCTATTACTTACAATAGACAAAGTCTTCACTATAACAAATAGCCTCAGATTGTATTTGGCAACAGCTCAAGAATCTCATGGACAGAGGAGCTTGGTAGGCTGCAGTCCATGGGGTCGCGAAGAGTCGGACCGACTGAGCGACTTCACTTTCACTTTTCACTTTTACGCACTGGAGAAGGAAATGGCAACCCACTCCAGTGTTCTTGCCTGGAGAATCCCAGGGACGGGGGAGCCTGGTGGGCTGCCATCTATGGGGTCGCACAGAGTCGGACACGACTGAAGCGACCTAGCAGCAGCAGCAAGAAAGATTGCCTAGGTTTCCCATGTGACGCAGTGGTAAAGAATCCGCCAGAAAGTGCAGGAGACACAGGTTCAATCCCTAACTTGGAAGGATATCCTGAAGTAGGAAATGGCAACTTGTTCCAGTACTCTTGACTAGAAAATTCCATGGACAGAGGACACTGGTGGGATAAAGTCCAAGAAGTCACAAAGAATTAGACTCAAAAGAGCAACTGAGTGCTTACACACACACACACACACACACACACACACACACACACACGAGAAAGATGTCCTTTTAGTTTACCTCTGTTTTGCCAATAAGGGAATTTTGAGGCTAGATATAAGTCGCTTATAGAAGTAATTTCAAAGGTGACATAAAAAAGCACATTCAAGGATTTATTGTTTCTGCTTCTGGAATGGTGGGCAGCTTTTACTCACATGTTGCCCTCAGGAAATCCTATGCATAAATAAAAGTTTCTATTACCAAAACTGTCTCTGAAACCTGGGTTTGCATTTCATTTATTTTTTTGTGACTTTGCTTGCTGTTTCTAAGCTTTCTATGAATTGCTTCACCATCTCAGGAGAGAGAGAAAGACAAACTAGACAGTATGAAATGGGTCTCTTTAGTGGGAAAGCAATACTTTCGAGAAACCTTCTCCTTCTTGCTGCACCACAATTTACATTTCTACGTTTTCTGTTCTTTATATCTAAGAATTTACTTTCATGTAAGAATTTCTTTGATTACTAAGACATACCAATTGAGCTGCTATTATGACTCAAATGACTTAACATAAAAATGTATTATTTTATATAGCAAGAAGCCTAAGTGGAAATGGCTTCATGGCTAGTTAATTCAACAGCCAATTGGTGGCTTCCTTTCTCTCTTTTTATTTTGCCATCTTCAGTGGCAAAGTGTTCCTCATTCAGCAAGATGGCTATGGCAATGTGGGGCATAACTGCACAGATGATAAAGTCTTGGGAAAGGGAGAAGAAGGCAATGGCAACCCACTCTGGTACTCTTGCCTGGAAAATCCCATGGATGGAGGAGCCTGGTAGACTGCAATCTATGGGGATGCTAGCAGTCGGACAGGACTGAGTGACTTCACTTTCACTTTTCACTTTCATGCATTGGAGAAGGAAATGGCAACCCACTCCAGTGTTCTTGCCTGGAGAATCCCAGGGATGGGGGAGCCTGGTGGGCTGCCTTTTATGGGGTGACACAGAGTTGGACACAACTAAAGCAACTTAGCAGCAGCAGCAGGGAAAGGGGAGCTGTTTCTTCTCCTGTGTCTCTCTTCATCAAAAATGAAATCAGATCTCATTGGCTGGAAGTGTCTCATAAGTCATGCCTAAACCAATTTCTCACCAAGGAAATGGAGATATACTATTAACTTACTCCACTCTCTTGAATTTGAGGATGGGACAAACTACCTAAAAGGATGGCCATGTGAATGCAAAGGAATATGTGAGGATGGCAACTGGGAAGTAAGCAAAGAGTTCCGCCCTGAATCAGCATCATGAATGTACATCCTTGACAACAGCACAGAACCAGCCCTAGAAGGACCCTGAAAGTGAAATTGCTCAGTTGTGTCGGACTATTTGTGACCCCACAGACTGTAGCCTACCAGGCTCCTCTGTTCATGGGATTTTCCAGGCAATAGTACTGGAGTGGATTGCCATTTCCTTCTCCAGGGGATCTTCCCAACCCAGGGCTCAAACCCAAGTCTCCGGCATTCTAGACAGATGCTTTATCATCTGAGCCACCGGGGAAGTCCTATCTTAGTTTAATGCTCTGCTGTTATGAAATTCTTAATGCATTTTGAACATAGGGCTCTGAAAATTATGTAGCATCTGCGGCAAATTAAATAACTATGCTAGCGGCTCTGAAAATTATGAGTGTCTTCTTCATAGTTTTCTTTTCCTTCTCTCCTTGAGGGAATGTGAAATAAAACTTCTCTGTGGAGAGGTGAAACAAAAAGAAGATGGGAGTCAGCAGCTACGAATGTAAGGAGAAAGCTCTCAGTAGAGATGTGAGCCATCAGAAAGAGTAAAGAAGGGACAGGGGCTTCCCTGGTGGCTCAGTGGTAAAGAATCTGCCTGCCAATGGAGGAGACTCGGGTTCAATCCCTGACCCAGGAAGGTCCCACGTGCCTCAGAGAAACTAAGCCCATGTGCCACACTGCTGAGCCTGTGCTCTAGGATCCAGGAGCCACAACCACTGAGCCCACTTGCTGCTGAAGCCTGTGCACCTAGAGCCGGTGCTCCATAAGAGAAGCCACCACAATGAGAAGCTTGTGCACTGGGCAACTAGAGAGTAGCCCTGGCTCGATGTAACTAGAGAAAAGACCATGCAGCAATGAAGACCCAGCACAGCCAAAAATAAATAAGTGAAAAATTTATATATATATGGGGACAGAAGATGAAAAGTAGAAAACAAGGGAAAGACAAGAAAGAAATACACTCTGGGGATATATCAGAACAGGTCAACACAGCTCATACTCAGGGGCTTATTACCAAGGAAGGGTGTCTTCTGCAGGATTTGGTCAAGGCAAGTGCTGTGATTAACTTTATAGCTTTTTAATGATCCTTATACTTGTTTACAGTTATTTTTGTTTATTTTAAATCGCCCTGTTAACCCTTGCTTTCTTTTACATGGTGTTCCTGTTTTTTGTTTTTTTTTTTTCCTTACTGTCTCTCATATCTTTTGTTAGAGGACTGCTTCCCTCACATCAGTTATAGTCTCCTCTTTTCAAGAACAGTTTCTGCTGTTAGGTAAAGAGGGGCCTACCTCACCTACATGTGCAAAGGCCTGGTGAGAATGTGGGACTTGAGCAGAACCCTAATAAAACCCTAAGACTTAATAAAAGACCTAACACAGGAATACAGCACATGTATCCATGCAGCTGTTTGTGTGGTTGATCCCTACCCTTAGCCCCACTTTGGAAGCGGGCCATGGTGTAAGCCTGGCCTATATGTAAAGTCCAGTCCCCTGGACTCAGAGGTTATTTCAGGAATGGACACTTTATTTCGCCATTACATTAAACAAAATGTAGCTCCAGGATATCTGCTGGAACAATTAGGAAAGAGGTGTCCATTATTTGCTGGAGTTCATGGACTGACAGGATGTAAGTTTACAGCTGCTGGTGACCACTTTTTCAAATGACTTGGTTAGAAACTGGGAGTGAAGTTATTAGCATAGAGATAAGCAGCGTTAAGAAGTGGAGGGAGGCAGATTTCTAATGACAGTATTTGAGCATTTCGGTTCAGATGAACTCTCATCAAGACTTTCAGTTAGGAGAACCACCAAATACTCTTTGGTTTAAATCAGTTTGGCTTAATCCAGTCCTTTTTAATTTAAAGAGATCTGACTGATATATATTGCTATGTGTATACCTGGCTAACGTAACTTTTAAGTATTTTTAGCCGTTTTTAAGGAACAGATGTGTTTTGAAGGAAATTTCATTTGCTATCTTTCCAACTGTTTAATATCTACTTAGAAAAATTAGGGACAGTAAGTGTGACCTGCCTTTGCACACCTACCCTCTGGCCAGGTCCAATCAAGCCTGGTGGATTCAGCCAATCAGCACTGAGCAGGAATTGAGTTTCACTTTTCTAGCACTCTGGCAGAGCAACAAGGCCTTCCGCTTGTCAAATCCATTGAAACTCTTTCAGAATTTAATCATACTAGATTTCTCTGGACCTTCTGATATTGTTAACAACCCTTCCTTCCTAAACATTCTTCTCCTTTGGCACTTTCCCCCCTTAGGCCTCTCAGTTCAGTTCAGTTCAGTCAATCAGTCGTGTCCGACTCTTTGCGACCCCATGAATCGCAGCACACCAGGCCTGCCTGTCCATCACCATCTCCCAGAGTTCACTCAGACTCACGTCCATCGTGTCCGTGATGCCATCCAGCCATCTCATCCTGGGTCGTCCCCTTCTCCTCCTGCCCGCAATCCCTCCCAGCATCAGAGTCTTTTCCAATGAGTCAACTCTTCGCATGAGGTGGCCAAAGTACTGGAGTTTCAGCTTCAGCATCATTCCTTCCAAAGAAATCCCAGGATTGATCTCCTTCAGAATGGACTGGTTGGATCTCCTTGCAGTCCAAGGGACTCTCAAGAGTCTTCTCCAACACCACAGTTCAAACGCATCAATTCTTCGGCGCTCAGCCTTCTTCACAGTCCAACTCTCACATCCATACATGACCAC
>SJYQ01001700.1:136951-173033 GCA_006410935.1 Redunca redunca
GTGATCCACACAGTCAAAGGCTTTGGCATAGTCAATAAAGCAGAAATAAATGTTTTTCTGGAACTCTCTTGCTTTTTCCATGATCCAGCGGATGTTGGAAATTTGATCTCTGGTTCCTTTGCCTTTTCTAAAACCAGCTTGAACATCAGGGAGTTCACGGTTCACATATTGCTGAAGCCTGGCTTGGAGAATTTTGAGCATTACTTTACTAGCATGTGAGATGAGTGCAATTGTGCGGTAGTTTGAGCATTCTTTGGCATTGCCTTTCTTTGGAATTGGAATGAAAACTGACCTTTTCCAGTCCTGTGGCCACTGCTGAGTTTTCCAAATTTGCTGGCATATTGAGTGCAGCACTTTCACAGCATCATCTTTCAGATTTGAAATAGCTCAACTGGAATTCCATCACCTCCACTAGCTTTGCTTAGGCCTCTAAGACACACCTTTTTTGTTTATCTTTCTTTTTTTTAACCCCAGCCATTCTTTCCTTTTCATACTCCTCTTCTCATTTCACTGATCTTCAGGAGTCATCTTATCCATTTCCATGGCTTTGACCTACAACTTACATGCCAATGATGTTCAAACCTTTATCTCTGTCCTGAATTCTAGTCCTTTGTATCCAATGCCCATACTGAAAAACTCTATCTAGGTATTCATGGATAGCTCCAGGATGTCAAAGACAGAACTCATCCCTTTTACTCCTTAATTTCACTCCACTTCCTACATAGCCAAGCTACCCTTCATCCTGCATTCCCTGTTTTAGTAAAGGCACCACAATTTACCATGAGTCCAAAACAGGAAACTGAGTCTCACTAAAATCCATGTTTGATCAACTCAACCCCCAAATAACTCTCCATCTCTTCTCCTACACTTGTTGTTTCTGTTTAGTCACTAAGTTGTGTCTGACTCTTTGCAACCCCATGGGCTGCAGTCCACCAGGCTCCTCTGTCCATGGGATTTCCCAGGCAAGAATACTAGAGGGGTTTAACATTTTCTCCTCCAGAGGATCTTCCTGACCCAGGGATTGAACTTGTGTCCCCTGTATTAGCACACTGATTCTTTACCACTGCACCACTTGGGAACACAACATTAGGCTCTCACTTTTCTTGCCGTAAGTACAATTACTTTGCAGTGGGATTCTATGTCTCTAGTCACTTGTCCTTCTAATTCTTCACCTGTTGGCTCTTAGTGTTATCTTAATAAAACAAAATTTTTATCACATTATTTCTTCCTGCAGGCCACTTGATGATAATTTATCACCCAAAAGAAAAAAAAAATTTAATAGGAAAGTTCAGCATCATCTTTCTGCCATTTCTTCTTAATAATCTTCTCACTTAGACACAGTTAGTCATAGAGATTATTTTTCTCTAGTTCTCTCCCTTTACTCAAGACTTTAAGACTACATACCCTAAAAGAAATTAATTTGTGTTTGATATCCCAATATTGCCACTTCATTCCCTTCTGTAGATTACTGCATGCTTCCCTTAGTACGTCACTATATGTTGTTGTTGCATGAGGGATAAAAAAGATATCTCACAGATTACCTCTAGTATGACCCTGTATTACAACAGTGCTGGTCAGGCAATGGTTGGCATGTAACTTATTTCATACAAGTAATAAAATATAACTATCTTCAGAATTTGGCCCTTCCTACCTATAGAACTTCATCTCGTTTTACTCCTCCCCTTCTCTCTATGCTTTTCAAAAAAAATTCACCTGTTTGCTTGTTTTTTAAAGATTTATTTATTTATTGTTGGCTTTGGTGGGTCTTCATTGCTGTGCACAGACTTTCATTGTGATTGGGGGAGGGAGTGGGGCAGGCTGCTCTTCTTTGCAGTGCACAGGCTTCTGACTGCAGTGGCTTCTCTTGTTGCAGAACATACACTGCAGGCACATGGGCTTCAGTAGCTGCAGCTCCTGGGGCTCAGGGATTGTGACTCGTGGCCTCCAGAGCACTGGCTCAGTAAGTTGTGGCACTCAGAGCTTAGTTAATCTGTGGCATGTGGGAATTTCCCAGACCAGGGATCAAATCCGTGACCTCTGCATTAGCAGGCATATTCTCAATCACTAGACCGCTAGGGAAGCCCCCATCTGTTTTTTTTTTTTTTAATGTAAAGACCCTTTAGTATAATTGATTATGATTCAATTTACAAAAATCTAATACATTCATAACTTTGGGGGGGAATATTTGCATAAATTTGAATATACTACACAAATGTGTATTAATTTTTAGATATTTCTTTGCAGAGGACTATATGTTCTGCAAGCAAAAAGAACATAAAAGTTGTGTGTTTAAAATTAGTCCACTATCAGTCAGTTCAGTTGCTTAGTTGTGTCTGACTCTGCGACCCCATGACCTGCGGCACGCCAGGCTTCCCTGTCCATCATCAACTTCTCAAACTCATGTCCATCGAGTTGGTGATGCCATCCAACCATCTCATCCTCTGTTGTCCCTTTCTTCTCCTGCCTTCAATCTTTCCCAGCATCAGGGTCTTTCCCAATGAGTCAGTTTTTAGCATCAGATAGCCAAAATATTGCAGTTTCAGCTTCAGCCATCAGTCCTTCCATTGAATATTCAGGACTGATTTCCTTTAGGATGGACTGGTTGGATCTGCTTGCAATCCAAAGGACTCTCAAGAGCCTTCTCCAATACCACAGTTCAAAAGCATCAATTCTTTGGCACTCAGCTTTCTTTATAGTCCAGCTCTCACATCCATACATGACTACTGGAAAAACCATAGCTTTGAATAGATGGACCTTTGTTGTCAAAGTAATGTCTCTGCTTTTTAATATGCTGTCTAGGTTGGTCATAACTTTTCTTCCAAGGAGCAAGTGTCTTTTAATTTCATGGCTGCAGTCACTATCTGCAGCGATTTTGGAGCAGCCCCCCCCCGCCCCTGCCAAATAAAGTCTGTCACTGTTTCTGTTGTTTTCCCATCCATTTGCCATGAAGTGATGGGACTGGATGCCATGATCTTAGTTTTCTGAATGTTGAGTTATAAGCCAACTTTTTCACTCTCCTCTTTCACTTTCATCAAGAGGCTCTTTAGATAACACACTATACTAACTAAAAAAAAAAAAATAGAATTAGAGCCAATAAAGTTGCCCAGTGGAAAGCAACTAAAGAGAGCTTGAGGAGGCCTCAGTGAAGAACGGGATTCCTGGGCTCTCTTTGCAGAGGAAATCTTTGCCTGTTCTCCCCATGGATAGTGGAACAGAGACACCTGTGTCCAAGTCAGAGAATGAGGAGCATTTCTTAAGACAAGCCCAATATCACATCTAACATGATCCACATCCTTTTGAGACTCTGAATGAGGAGAAGACAGGGATGATAGGGGAGTTTTCACCTGCTGAACTATAATCCAAGTGGCATCTCCACCCACAGAGAGGCACTCACACAATCAGACATATTTACAGTTCATTCCATTCCATTCACTGGCACAGAATAGCATGCATAATGCAGTGGTTTTAAAGTTTCTCATGTAAGAAATTAATGCTGAATCCTCTCAATTCCTGTGAATGGAGTAATGGCTCCATGAAATAAGAAATCACTAGAATTGTAATAAATGGTGAAAGACTGATATATTCTATAAATGAGAACACATGTAAGTTTTAAAGGTTACGTGAACTAAGGGATTGTGGCTTTTAAATTTTGAAGAGGAGCATTGTTTGTCCAAACACATAAGTAATATACTGATATATCCATGTGATTTTGGCAATTAAATTGTAAAATCTACTCTAATTATTCTTTTACTCTTCTTGGATTAAGGTGGGCTTTTAATTCTAGTTTTTGAAAAGAATGTACTATAGAATAGACTTTATTTTTTCACATAAAATGGCCTGTTTTTCATTTGTGGGTTATCAGTATTGAATCAAAGCTACTGTTTTAGTGAAAAACTTGAATATATTCATTAATTCATTTAAAATGATATGGCTAAATTTATAGTACTAAATAGTAAAATATGGAGCTTTTATTTTATTGAAAGAAAAAATAACAACAGTAAAAAATAAACAAGGCAGTCTTTGAGAGTGGTAAGTGCCCTAAAGGAAATAAATAAGATGATATGAAAATACACATTAATAATAGCTAACATTTATTGAATACTTATTATGTGCCTGAATACTATAGTCTTCACATGTAATCCTGTAATATAGGTACTATTACTATCCCTATTTTACAGATGAGGAAACTGAGGTTCATGTAGCTTAAATGATTTATCCAAAGGCATACAGATACAAAGTAATAGAGTGAGGATTTGAAGTGAAGCAGATTCCTGTGTAATGATGGGCTATGATATTTGAATCAACTGTCCTGCTGAAAATAACCAAAATACCTCAAAGAACCTCATCTTAAAATCATTAAAGAGATAAGACAGTTTTTTAAAGAGACCAAAATTGAAGGAAAATGAGAGCTCTGGAAGGTAATGCATACAGAAGGGAAGTGGGCATTGAAACTGTTTTTGACTTGAAGGCATTTTCCCATCTGGGTAAATCGGAAGCTTTGTTTTGATGGCCTTGTTAGACAAGGGAGATGACTCAGTGGAGAATCTAGTAGAAGACCCTCCTTTCAATAAACTGAGGACCCTCCTCCAAAGGGTTGCACATTCAGGATAGGCATGAATCAGAAGGGGGACAGCCCAGAAGAAAACTTAAAGCCTCTGATTTAATTGTTATCTCAAGACTTATACTCACAGCTTAGGATGGTAATATCCTCCAGAAGCCTAGCAAAAACAGAAAAAAATTCTCTCTGGAGTTAAGTACCTTCATCTGTGGGCCTCAAATTATTTCCACAAATAATTTTCAAATATAGTATTCTATACACAGAGAAAACCAGGAATACAAGGAAACTAGATTTGCAACCCCAAAAGACTTCAGTGGCAGACAGTAAAAGAATTGTGCTGACTTTGTTGAAACAAATAAAAGATAAGCTTGAAAACATTAGAAAATAGAAAACTATAAAGTGGTTGCTTTGTAAAGGAGGAATTTAAGAAAGATAATGATTGTTGCTGTTTTAGTTGCTAAGTCGTGTCCTACTCTTTGCGACCCCATGGGCTGTAGCCCACTAGATTCCACTGTCCATGGGATTTCCCAGGTAAGAATACTGGTGTGGTTTGCCATTTCCTTCTCCAGGGGATCTTCTTGACCCAGGGATTTAACCCACACCTCCTGCACTGGCAGGCAGATTCTTTATCACTGAACCACCAGGGAAGCACATGGATAAATGATAGAGACAACAATTAAAAAGCTATTGTAATAGTTTGCACAAGGAAAATTATTTAAGAACTGCTAATGAATAAATAGGTATCAATCATAAAAATATAATCCATACCTTAGCACTATATTCAAAGTGTAGATAAAGTTATAAAAATGTCTAATGATCTGTGGATAATGTGCAATTAGGATCAAAGGAAACTATATTAGGTGATAAATTAGTACCAAAGAAGACCTCAACTTCTTGGTGTGAACAAATAAACTGAAATTAAGCAGGATAAACATAACACAGTAATGACAGGACTTAGTACAGCTCCTATAAGATAAAAACAAGGATTTTCCTGGACAGTGAGTCCAACATGAATGAACAATTTCAACAATGGGCTCATCAATTACTCTAAATGATAGTGCCCCATTCCTTTGTACTACATAAATCAAACCTTAATGTTAAGGTCATTTATGGGCACCTTGCTAAGACAAAGGGGACAAAGATAATGAAAGAGGGCAAAAAAACCACATCATGTTAGGAATTTTGGAAGAACTGGGAATAATTTAAGGTTTATCATGTTTACAAAAAATGGATATAACACCGAGATAAGATTCAGGATCTGTGAATAAAATATTGAACTTAAAAGTGAACAGTTTCCTAAAAGTTATAATTTCCTCAAGGTGGAATGAACTACTTTTTGTAGTAGTAACTCTTATGTCACCTGTGCTATTTAAACGTAAGTTAGACATGCACTAGGTGGAGAGTCACATTAGAAGGAAAGGTTGGACTGTGTGCATATACACACTACTACATGTAGAAGAGATAACTAATAAGAACCTACTGTATGGCACAGGGAACTCTCCTCAGTGCTCTGTAATGAGTTACATAGGAATAGAATCTAAAAAAAGTGGATACATGTACACACAGAACTGACTCAACTTGCTATACAGCAGAAACCAACACAACACTGTAAATCAGCTATACTCCAGTTACAATTAATTTTTAAAAAACGCTGGATTGTGTGATTTTTAAAAAAGTTTTTCCCAACCTGAGAATTTATTATTTGATGTGTATTAGTTATCCATTAATGACTAACAAATTACTACAAGTTTAGTTGCTTAAAACAATACACAGTATTTCAGTTTCTGTAAGTCAGGAATCTAGGGATGGTTCAGCTGAGTTCTCTGCTTCCCAGTCTCTCCCAAGGCTGCAATTAAGCTCTGGCCAGGGCCGAGGTCTCATGTGAAGATTTGACTGGGGAAGGATCTGGTTGTTTCAGTTCTTCAAAGGGTATTGTACTGAGGGCCATAGGTCACCACAGGTCACCCTCATTTTCTTAGCATGTGGGCCTCTCCAATATGGGAACTTGTCTTATCAGTATGTAAGCAGTCTGTTAACAATATAGGAGTGACTACCTTGTGTTACCTAGCCACGGATGTGACATTCCAGCATTTTCCCCTATTCTCTTGGTTAGAAACAAGTCACAGGTCCTTCTCCATTCAAGATGAAGGGATTACAAGACTCCCAGGAAGTGGGACTCTCTGGAGGCCAGGTCAGAAACTACCCTTGTCACACTATGAATCAATAAAAGAGGTGCGTTTAGAGTTTTGAGGAGATAGGGAAAATTTGGGGGAATCAGAGAGTTGGTTATCTAGTAAAGAGTAAAAGGGATTGAGAAAGGGAAGTAAAAATTCAGCCAGAATTTAGCAATCTATGATACAATGTTCTTTAGGACAAAGTCTGTTATGTTAGAAACTTTGCTCTGGCAGAAGAGTTATAACTAATACCAAAATCTAACAAATGTATCACAAGAAAAAGAAAACTACACTTCATTTATAAACATGTGAAGTCTTAATAGATCATAGCATCTGGTCCCATCACTTCATGGGAACTAGATGGGGAAACAGGGGAAACAGTGTCAGACTTTATTTTGGGGGGCTCCAGAATCACTGCAGATGGTGATTGCAGCCATGAAATTAAAAGACACTTACTCCTTGGAAGGAAAGTTATGACCAACCTAGATAGCATATTAAAAAGCAGAGACATTGCCAACAAAGGTCCATCTAGTCAAGGGTATGGTTTTTCCAGTGGTCATGTATGGATGTGAGAGTTGGACTGTGAAGAGGGCTGAGCACTGAAGCGTTGATGCTTTTGAACTGTGGTTCAGCTAAAGCTGAAACTCCAGTACTTTGGCCACCTCATGTGAAGGGTTGACTCATTGGAAAAGACCTTGATGCTAGGAGGGATTGGGGGCAGGAGGAGAAGGGGACGAGAGAGGATGAGATGGCTGGATGGCATCACCGACTCAATGAGTTTGAGTGAACTCTGGGAGCTGGTGATGGACAGGGAGGCCTGGTGTGCTGCGATTCATAGGGTCACAAAGAGTCAGACATGACTGAGTGACTGAAGTGAACTGAACTGAAGCCTTAATACTACCAAAGAGATTAATCAGTATAACAACAACAACAACAACAAAACTATAACTTAATCAAGTACAGTTCTTTCCAGGCAGGAAAAGAAGGTTCAATATTAGAAAATTTATAAGATAATCAATCCTATGTTTCAAAGAAGAAAAACTCCAATCCATGATCATCTTCACATATGCAAAAAGGGGGGATATCATTTAGTAACATGGAATATTTACTCCTTGATAAAAGGTCTTGATTAAATCAGAAATAAAAATATGCTTCTTAAATAAATATTTTAAAGTGTTAGAAGAAAACTAGCTAGCATGGTAGACTGGTCACCTGACAGTCCCCATTAACAGCCTTCCTGTATTCACACCTTTTGAAAATAACTTTGCCTCTCCTCCCATCAAGAGGTAAAGTCTGCTTCCCACATCTTGAATTTAAGTTGGTCTTGTTATTTGCTTACGCTAACAGAATATGTATGGCAGAAGTGAACTTGTGTCAGTGTTAAGCCTAGTCCCCAAGAAACCTTGCTTCTTTCTACCTTCTCTCTTGGACCTCTGATTCCATCTTGAGCACTAACTGGGTAGCCTTCTGCAGAATGAGAAATCACATAGGGGAGAGTCAAGAGGTGCAAGTCAAGCCTTGGAAGCAGAGTTACCTCACCATCAAATGGTTGCATGCAGACACATAAGGTAGCCCAGGTGATATCAGCCTAAATTAACAATTTGACTTGCAGTATCAAGAACTAAATAAGTGGTTGTTTCAAATCATCGTTCTAAGGTTGTTTGTTTGACAATAGCAGCTGATACAGCTAGCAAGTCCATGAAAATCCTGAACTGATTTTCTTGGTTTTGGAAATGTTAACATCTGGCTACCTCATTGCTCCATTCAAAAGAATGGAAGGAGGAAGGCAAGGAGGAAAGGATAGAGAGAGAAGAAAGAGGTTCAAGTTACATCCAAGTCACTTAATGTTAAGTTTCTGAATGGTGACAAAGGGAAACATAATGAAGTGATGAATCTATAAGAATAAGAGCTTTTATTATTGATTTTTCGATCAGACTTAGGATAGTGATACTTAGCTCATTGTCTCAAGATAAAATTATTTCTAAGAATGCCTTGATACATTTAAAGGAGAATTGCCTTGGATGAGAATTTTAGCTGGGTTATGTCTTTTTCCCTTACAGCTTGAAATGCAGATTCATGATAATTACTCAGACTTCTTATTCATTTTTTTGTTTTTGCCAAGATGATTTCTGTAAGCTACAACACTTTAAATCACAGTGGAGACACAGAATTTCCAAAGGCAGGATATTACCTTCATGTTTTGGTTCAAAATCCATCTGCTTTTCAACATGTTCTTTTGGCATTTGAGCACTTTCCCCCTTGTGCAATTAAAACAGAATCCTTATATTTCCATTTTCTTTTGGAAAATATTCAGCAAACGATAGAATTGGAAGGATTGTTTGGGGGATACTATCTCCTTGCTACTTAATGCTTTTCATTTTTATTGCTGTTGTTGTTGAGTAGTTTCTAAGTTGTGTCTGACTCTTTTGTGACCCCATGGACTGTAGCCCGCCAGGCTCCTCTGCCCATGGGATTCTCCAGGAAAGAATACTGGAGTGGGTGGTCATTCCCTCCTCCAGGGGATCTTCCTGACCCAGGGATTGAACTCAAATCTTCCTGCGTCGGGTTCCTGCATGTGGGTTCTTTACCACTGAGCCACCAGGGAAGCCCTTCCATGTTTATTACATGTTACTAATTGCTCTGCATTAAACACTACTAATTTTCCTTTTCTGATGCTCTGCAGGATTGACTACAAAGTAAAATATAACTCAGATATTCAAGATTATCTCTTGAGGATAGCTAGTCATTCAATTATATGCCATAAAAATTAGATCTCTAGATTGCACAAAGCAAGGTAAATCTGAGAGACTAAATAGTCTATTAAACATCCAAAGTCGTGATTAAGTAAACATTGTGAGCTCTAGACTCTTCTTGAGGAAGAAGCAATGGGCCTTGGGGATTTTTCATAAGTCCCCATGATGTCGTTGAATCTAACATTATTAAAGGATATGAGTAACTTAAGTCTGTTTAGAATCTCTAGAACTGAGATTTCCCTCTAAACTTAATCCCAACTCTTAAGTCAAATCTTATGAGTGAACCAAATAGTTTTCAGGAGTAAACACCCTTCTCTCTTTATTTTCTTCTCTGAAGGTCTATTATTTGACTATGAGAGGGCTGTCCTGGCATAAAGCTTTAGAACTCCATCACTGCTCAGTATTCCTCCCATCTCAGGCCTTCTCTTTTTGCTGCAGTCTTTTCTGCAGTTTATCGTATAGATATTTACCAAGCATCTGGTATGATCATGACACTAGGCCCTATGATAAAGAGGCTGCGGTCTTCCCTCAGGGAGCGAGATATTGAAGTCATTCTTTGAAAAACACTCCTTTAAAAGGTATTGTTACCTCCATCATCATCAAGAAAGCTTTTTGGCATCCTTCCCTTAAAAAAATGCATTCACAATTCCTTCTCTTTAATAATAAAGACAATTATGCTTTATCATCAAGTTCCAAGCTCAGTTTTCCTGCTTAGAAAATGAATGCACTCTAGCCAATAAACTAGATTCTGAAAAACTATGAAAAATACATCCTTAATTGAGTGGTAATCAGCAGCTGAGCTCTGGCAGGTTTGGACAGTGAGTTGGGAGGACAGTGAAGGTGCAAAGGGCTCTAAACACACTTTTCTTTCCATTACCATCACTGGAATGCACAATTGTGCTTGGTCAAAAGCAGTACAACTGTTAACCAACCACGTGGGACAGAAAAATCTGTTTTGGGCAAATTCTTTTCACATGTAGCACTTCATCATTGTTTTTTGTTTGTTTCATTTTGTCACAAATAGCCTGTAAATTGGGAATCATTTCACTAGCAAAATGGTTATGGGGAAAATGTAACATGGTGTGAGAAACTTATCAACTTCTGGGGCCAGGTTTTGTGACAAGATCCAGTTCTTCTTAATGATGCAATACTCACAGCCAATCAGATATTGACTCCTGTCAAGCTTATCCCTATAAATCCTACCATTTCTCTACAGTCTACAAACACCACCCTAATTCACTTCCTTTTCTTCTATTCTTTTGCTTTAGGTTCTAATTGGGTCTCCCCAGTTCCTGTCTTTCCCTTTCCAGTCCATTCTGATTTTAATCATCTTGAGACATACTTCAGTATTATGTTTGATACCGACATGTTTAAAATTCTTTCCTTGTTCTCCATTACCTACTGGGTAAGATTCACACTTCTGAGGCATGCACAACACTCCTCCTTCTTGACACCGTTTCTCTTGCCCACTCTCCTCAGCCCTCCCCACTCTCACAGGTACTCTGGCAGAGTCAAATTTATCTATTCACTCTGTCCTGTACCTATTCTTCTCTTCCTGATCTTCTGCTTTTGCACTTTCAGTTCCCTTTAACTGAAACATTTTCTAGTGTAAATGCTATCTCTCCTTCTCGGGTCAAATCTGCTGCCACCTTATTCACAACATCTCCCTAATATCTCCAGGTAAATAGGACCATTCTAACCCACGTCCCCAGCCTGAGTGGAAGAACTAGTTCTCATTTTCAGCTTAAGTCACTCTGAGGCTCTATGTTACAGAATATCCTTCCTGTGGGAGAGCTGCCCCTCCTTGGTGACTCCAGCACCCCTAGGCGCACTGTCTCAGACCCCGTGGGCAATTTCAATTACTCTCATCTCCGGGGGTGGTTGTTCAGTCACTCAGTGGTGTTCAACTCTGTGCAACCCCATGGACTGCAGCACGCCAGGCATCCCTGTCCTGAGGAGTTCACCTTTCAGTGTCATATCCCTTTGCCTTTTCATACTGTTCACGGGGTTCTCAAGGCACAAATGCTGAAGTGGTTTGCCATTCCCTTCTTCAGTAGACCATCTCCAGGGGAAGGGGCCAGAGAAACAGAAAATGTATTTATAAGCCAAGAGGCCCTTTCCTTTCATTCTTTTTGCTCTCATTATCAACTACACTGTTGGGAAAACACCAAGAGAGTGGTGTCATACCTGTGCCACACTGCATGTGCATGATTTGAGAATCTTTGTCTTCTTGGACACATACTACCATCCTCTGAAGAAGTTCCCTTGGAGGCTTCCCTGGTGGTCCACTGGTTAAGACTCCATGCTTCCACTGCAGGGGGTGTGGGTTAGATCCCTGGTCAGAGAACTAAGATCCTGCATGCCTTACACGTGGTTCGGGGCCCCCCTCTCAAAAAAAGAAAGAAAGAAATTTCCTTGGGCCACCTAGGATTCAGTTCAGTTCAGTTCACGACTGTTATTCCTCTGCCATCGTTTCCTCCACAGGAGGGACAGAAGGAAAAGCCTCTCTACCTTCAGGCATACACAGCTGCCTCTTTCTCTGACCACTCAGAACGTTGCTGTACTTTGGTTACTTGACTCCTCAAGTCTATAGCATTGTAGCCCCAGAGCCTTTGCCCAAGGTAACATGGGCAGCGCCAGAATAGCTTGTTCCTGAGGGGTTTCCTTCTCAGCCCCACGCTCTAGCTAGAGCCTCCATCCCATGCGAGTCAGGCAGCCTCCTCTTGCTGCCTGACTTGCATCTCATTACCAGGAACAAAGCTTCACATCACTCTCCATTCAGGTAAATGCGCCTAGCAGTAAGCATCCAAGCCTTTAGGAGATATATTGGTTAAAATGCCCTTAGTTTTAAGTATCAAAAAACCCCAAAATGAACAAACAACAAAAAGCTCTAACTGGATTAAACTATAATGAGATTTGCTGATTGACAGATCTGCAAACTTAAGAGGTGGGATAGGGTGAAGGATGACTTAATCCTGTAGATAGGCCTGTTTCCTAGTGATTCTTGGTACTATCTTTCTCTTCATACTGACTTCATCCTCAAGCCTGGTGATGGGTATCCTTAGAAGTTTGAGTCTCACGCCTACACACAACATCCAGAAAGAGTTTCTGGGTCACTTCTGTAAACATTCCTGGAGAAGTGGGTAAAAAGTTTCCCAGGACCCCCAGAAAACCACCCTTCAGGTCTTATTGGTCAAAATGGGGACTCTCGTTCCTCAGCCAATCACGGACAAGGATGAACAAGATAACCAATCAGTCTCCCCCCCTCCACATGCATATTGGTTGCATAGGGCACGGGAACAAAAGTGGGTTCTGTTAGGAATGGCAGTAAAGAATGCTGAGCAGGCATCCTCTAGAGAGAAATTTCATGCATGCCTCTTAATAGCGGCTTTCTTTTTGAACTGGTGATACAGAAAACATCTCATACACATTGATTAAAATCTTAGATACTGCAATATTACTTATTTCTTTAAAAAAAGCTTTTAGAATCTTACAAACATAATATTGAGAGAAAGAAGACAGACACAAAAGGATATGTACTGTATGATTCCATTAATATAAAGTTCAGGCAACATTCTTTTGTGTTAGAAATCAGAGGGGCAAAGACTGGAAAGGGGCATGAAGAGGAATTCGAGGGATAATGTTCTGTTTCTTGATTTCTGCTAGTTACACAGCATGACTTTAATTTGTGAAAATCCATCCAGCTGTGAATATATGATTTATGTGCTTTTTGAGATGCCTGTTTTACTTCAATTAAAAAGGTAAACATTTAAAAATGAAATTACAGTATGAAGTGCTGTGCAAGTATTACAGATATTGAGGCAAACAAAGCCTACTCCAGATTCAAGGGCTTCATAGCTGAGTGGAGGATTCATAAGTACGTGTGTGTGTGTGTGTGCGCGCGTGCGTGTTAGTCACTCAGTCATGTCCGACTCTTCGTGATCCCATGGACTGCAGCCCACCAGGCTCCTCTGTCCATGGAATTCTCCAGGCAAGAATACCGGAGTGGGTTGCCATTTCCTTCTCCAGGGTCATAAGTCCATAGCCCATCATTATACAGTGTTAGGATAGTTTTGCTGCTAAGTCGCTTCAGTCGTGTCCGACTCTTGGCGACCCCAGAGATGGCATCCCACCAGGCTCCTCTGTCACTGGGATTCTCCAGGCAAGAACACTGGAGTGGGTTGCCATTTCCTTCTCCAATGCATGAAAGTGAAAAGTGAAAGTGAAGTTGCTCAGTCGTGTCCAACTCTTAGCGATCCCATGGACTGCAGCCTTCCAGGCTCCTCTGACAATGGGATTTGCCAGGCAAGAGTACTGGAGTGGGGTGCCATTGCCTTCTCTGAGTTTCTATGATATGAGGCATCAAAATCCAAGGTTGGGAAAGGCTTTCCAAAAAGGATGATATGTCAGCTGAAACAAACACAGTGTGCTTGTGGGTATGATTTTGTCTGGTGAGGGATGAAGAGTTGCTGTGAATGCAGAGGTAACAGATGCCCTGAGATTAAGTCGGCATGACTGGATCTGGGCGTTTAAGGGAAGAGCACACATAAAGGCTGGAGAGGCCAACGGAAGCCTTTCTGGTATTGTTATCCTGAGGGCAAAGGAACATCATAGAAGGGAACTTCCCTGATCTGTCATCAGCCAAGAGCATACTCAGCACCCATCGTGAAGGGAACTCAACTTCTGTGACTAAGAGACTGAAGTAACCTCCATGAGGAAGCTGACAGGCCTTAGAGCTTGGCTGAAAGGAATGAGTGGGAAGCTAAATGTTCTGCAAGTCAGATGATCTAAATTCTTACCCCAGTTTTCTTACAACCTTGATCTGTACCTTTAATCAAGGAGGAACAGGGAAGGGAAAGAGCACTTACTGAATAGATCCATTCAGTTCAGTTCAGTCGCTCAGTCGTGTTCGACTCTTTGTGACCCCATGAATTGTAGCACACCAGGCCTCCCTGTCCATCACCAACTCCCGGAGTTCACTCAGACTCACATCTATCGAGTCAGTGATGCCATCCAGCCATATCATCCTCTGTCGTCCCCTTTTCCTCCTGCCCCCAATCCCTCCCAGCATCAGGGTCTTTACCAATGAGTCAACTCTTCACATGAGGTGGCCAAAGTACTGGAGCTTCAGCTTTCGCATCATTCCTTCCAAAGAAATCCCAGGGCTGATCTCCTTCAGAATGGATTGGTTGGATCTCCTTGCAGTCCAAGGGACTCTCAAGAGTCTTCTCCAACACCACAGTTCAAAAGCATCAATTCTTCGGTGCTCAGCTTTCTTCACAGTCCAACTCTCACATCCATACATGACCACAGGAAAAACCATAGCCTTGACTATGGTATGGACTAGATCCATTACTTAGGCTTAAAAACAGAACTTCTCCAGACAGAAAGATACATAAGCAAGTTCATTTCTCAAGAGTAGAGGAGCACAGACAAAGGCATTGAGGCATTAGGTGTGGTCAGGCCAACCAACCACTGTGGTAAGGGAGGGATGCTGAATGAGTGAAAAGGAGCAGGGTGGGAAATGCAAAGGCGACTCTGGGCCGAGTTCAGTCCTGGCACCATGGCAGACTCAGTTCAGTTCAGTTCAGTTGATCAATCATGTCTGACTCTTTGCGACCCCATGAACCACAGCACACCAGGCCTCCCTGTCCATCACCAGCTCCCAGAGTTTACCCAAACTCATGTCCATTGAGTCGGTGATGCCATCCAACCATCTCATCCTCTGTTTTCCCCTTCTCCTCCTGCCCTCAATCTTTCCCAGCATCAGGGTCTTTCCCAATGAGGTCTTTCCCAGTTCTTTTCATGAGGTGGCCAAACTATTGGAATTTCAGCTTCAACATCAGTCCTTCCAATGAACACTCAGGATTGATCTCCTTTAGGATGGACTGGTTGGATCTCCTTGCAGTCCAAGGGACTCTGAAGAGTCTTCTCCAACACCACACCTCAAAAGCATCAATTCTTTGGCCCTCAGCTTTCTTTATAGTCCAACTCTCACATCCAGACATGACTACTGGAAAAAACCATAGCCTTGACAAGACGGACCTTTGTTGGCAAAGTAATGTCTCTGCTTTTTAATATGCTGTCTAGGTTGGTCATAACTTTCCTTCCAAGAAGTAAGTGTTTTTTAATTTCATGGCTGCAGTCACCATCTGCAGTGATTTTGGAGACCCCCCAAATAAAGTCTGTCACTGTTTCCATTGTTTCCCCGTCTATTTGCCATGAAGTGACGGGGCTGAATGTCATGCTCTTAGTTTTCTGAATGTTGAGTTTTATGCCAACTTTTTAACTCTCCTCTTTCATTTTCATCAACAGGCTCTTTAATTCTTCTTCACTTTCTGCCATCAGGGTGGTGTCTTCTGCATATCTGAGGTTATTGATATTTCTCCCAGTAATCTTGATTCCAGCCTGTGCTTCTTCCATCCCAGCGTTTCTCATGATGTACTCTGCATATAAGTTAAATAAGCATGGTGACAATATACAGCCTTGACATACTCCTTTTCCTATTTGGAACCAGTGTGTTGTTCTATGTCCAGTTCTAACTGTTGCTTTCTGACCTGCATACAGGTTTCTCAAGAGGCAGGTCAGGTGGTCTGGTGTTCCCATCTCTTTCAGAATTTTCCACAGTTTATTGTATTTCACACAGTCAAAGGCTTTGGTTTAGTCAATAAAGCAGAAAGAGACGTTTTTCTGGAACTTTCTTGCTTTTTCGATGGCAATTTGATCTCTGGTTCCTCTGCCTTTTCTAAAACCAGCTTGAATATCTGGAATTTCACGGTTCACGTGTTGCTGAAGCCTGGCTTGGAGAATTTTGAGCATTACTTTACTAGCATGTGAGATGAGTGAAATTGTGTGGTAGTTTGAGCATTCTTTGGCATTGCCTTTCTTTGGGATTGGAATGAAAACTGACCTTTTCCAGTCCTGTGGCCACTGCTGAGTTTTCCAAATTTGCTGGCATATTGAGTTCAGCACTTTCACAGCATCATCTTCCAGGATTTGAAACAGCTCAACTGGAATTCCATTACCTCCACTAGCTTTGTTCATAGTGATGCTTTCTAAGGCCCACTTGACTTCACATTCCAGGATGTCTGGCTATAGGTGAGTGATCACACTATCGTGGTTATCTGGGTCATGAAGATCTTTTTTTGTTCAGTTCTTCTGTGTATTCTTGCCACCTCTTAATATCTTCTGCTTCTATTAGGTCCATACCATTTCTGTGCTTTATTGTGCCCATCTTTGCATGAAATGTTCCCTTGGTATCTCTAATTTTCTTGAAGAGATCTCTAGTCTTTCCCATTCTATTGTTTTCCTTTATTTCTGGAGGAAATATATTTCTAGAGAAGGGAATGGCAAACCATGGCAGACTAGATACTCTGAATGGCTCTCCACTATCACACTGCCAATTTCATAATACATTTTCAAAAGCATACTTTTAAGAGAAATGTTCAACTCACAAGAAATCAAGACAAATAACTTAGGGCCAACTTATCCAAGTGACTGGGAGGGTGATGCAGGGGAGTGCAGGTTTCTAAGGGAGTTGGCCGGCTGAGTGACCTTCAGGAAGTCAGCAGGCCCCTTTAAATCACATTCTCTTTATGTGCAAAATGAGGGTGCTGAGCAAGGAGATGAAGACCCCAGCTCTAGTGTTTCCTCTGTATGGAGGCAGGGTGCTTTTCCCTCCCAAGCCCTTCAATTCTCACTATTGTGTTTACTGCTCTGACCTCTGTGAGGCAGAGTGGACCCTTGGAAGGTCATAGTCTCCCTTTTCTAGTCTTTTTGTCCTCTGGAAATTTAAAGCCTAATAAATTATTCAGAACTTCAAAATTTTCAGGTGAAATATAACATTAAGAATATTGAGCTTGGCCAAAAGCAGCAGAAAAAAAGCAACTCTCATTTCCTTTTTTAAAAATCTTAAATTTACTTCGTATAAAGTTAATAATGTAAACAGTAGTTTCTGGAAGGGAGGGTAATAAATGGCTTACTCAGAAGAAATTCTGTCTCTGTTCCATCAGTATGGAATTATACATCAGTATAAGCAGAATTTCTAGCTTCAGGTATATAAAAATATTCAGTGAATATTATCTTAGGAAAATGATAATGCAATCACTTGAATGAGCAATTTGTGTGTTTTAACAGGCTTATAGTTGAGCAAGAGTGAGTGCAATGTTCAGAAGTCATCCTTTAGAAATGATTTCTATTTCAGAGAAACAATGTTCCAGTATTTTTGGGAAGTAGTTATGCAAAAAAATTTACACAAAATACATTACTTGGAAAAAAAGCATTCATTTGGTTATGGTTATTTAAATTCAAATAAATTATTTTTAGGTTTTTAAGGAGCTGTTGAAAAGTTATCTTTCAAGAAGGAGGCGACTGTTGTTTTTCTTTAGGCTACCATATTTGCTTTGTTCGCAGACAACAGGATTTTTAAACTTTTGTATTTGTTAAATCAGTGAGAAAAGATTCAGTCACTCTTCAGTGGTAGCTATGGAAATCTAACTTCAAACGTGTATGTAAATTATTGTAAGAAAATAAGATGGAAAGAAGGAATGAGAAATCCATAATAAGGAGGAAAAAAATAAATTTTCACTAGGTAAATATAACTCACAAGTGCTATAGGGAACTATTTATCCCTGCATTTTTCTCACTTACCAGGCATGAAGAAATATCATTAAGACCCTGCTATCATTTTTATTGTATCACTTTTTAAATTTATCCTATGCTTAAGTCCCCTCTGGGGGAAAATACACACCCTCATGCTAGGTTTTGAGAATCACTCTGGAAGGGATTCTGTGGGGGAAAAAAAAAAAAATATATATATATATATATATATATATACACACATACATATATACATATATATAAAATGTAACAGAAAAATGTGACTCAATAATTACTTGTCTTACCTACCCCATAGGTAACATTTAGGGAAAATTAAACTAACATTTTCCATTATTATAGGTAAGAAAACTAATTTTCTTTTGGTACTAAGTAATATATTTCCTTACAGTGGAATTAGCTTATCTGAATGACAATAATTCATTCCCAGTCTTTCCTACTGGAAGAGTTAACAAACATGGTTAAATACTGAGGGAGATAAACAACCAAGGTTGGGGTCCTTATTGGAAATACATTTAGAGTCCCTCAGTTCAACTCACTTTATTTCCCACTTCCTGACTAACATGCAGCATTGTGCTTTGGCACTAGTACATTTCTACACCCTTCTCATGAACTAGCCTTTGACTAAATGATGAATTAACTTACTGTACCCTCCCTTCTATAGCCCAGAAAATATGTCAAGAGCTCCAGAGTAAATATATATGAATTTTCACACATATAGAAATCAAATTAATGGTTACCAGGGTATACTGATTCACTTTGCTGTAGACCTGAAACTAACACAACATTGTAAATTAACTATACTGCAATAAAAGTTAAAAAAAAATTTAAATAAACTAAAATTGCAGCCTGACCTCATCTGAAAAAAAAAAAAGACTATTTTCCTCATTGTCTTTTAATACACTCAGACAACAGAGAAGGAAGAAAGTTTTAAGTGCTATATCCAAATTGAAATCTCAGACTAAAGGGTAGAGATTGAAATGACAACTCTACCTTGTAAAGTTCTCACATGTCACTGAGTGCCTTGCAGTCAAAGAACTAGGAGGTTTCAGAATTGTGCTTTGCTAATCTTCCCTGGAATTGAATTCAAGAAGAGGTAATTCACAAATGATGAGGTCATCTGTGAAGCACAACTAGGTTTATATACAAATAGGAAAGAGAAAAGCATGAATTGGTTAGATTCATGATGTATCGGATTAAACACAGAGATGTTAAGCAGAGATGTGATTCTTCCTGTAGCAATAACTGTCAATATAATTAATCAAATGTGCTTATTCTCCTTCTATTCCTGGCATGACTTGTTATTTAAACCATATTGATTTTTTAGCATTAAAATTTTTTATATCCAATCCTTCTAAAACATAGCTGGGAACTACTTGATGGCCAGAAAAAATATCTTTTAAAAATATCTTCCTACAACGTCTGGCACTAGGTTGGGTATTCAATAAGTACTGGTTTGGATAAGGCTGAGCACTGAAGAATTGAAGCTTTTGAACTGTGGTGTTGGATAAGGCTCCCCTCTGGACTGCAAGGAGATCAACCAGTCAATCATAAAGGAAATTAAACCTGAATATTCATTGGAAGGACTGATGGTGAAGCTGAAGCTCTAATACTTTGGCCACCTGATGTGAAGAGCTGACTCATTAGAAAATACCCTGATGCTGGGAAAGATTGAAGGTGGGAGAAGGGGACAACAGAGGATGAGATGGTTGGTTGCCATCACTGACTTGATGGTACATGAGTTTGAGCAAACTCTAGGAGATAGTGAAGGACAGGGAAGGCTGGCATGCTGCAGTCCATGAGGTCACAAAGAGTTGGACACAACTGAGTGACTGAACAACAACATGGAAATTAAACAAAAATTGATTTTAATTTGAGCAATTTGATTAACTTTATTCGATTAACTTTATTAACTTTTTTTTCTACTTAGGAAAAAAAAAAGAACACATGGTCATTGGAGAAATTTTGAAAAACACAGAAAAGCTAAGGGAAAATTTAAGAGTCATCACAAATCCGAAACACCCTGTCAATTTTAAAAATAAAACAACCAGTTATTTTACTAGCAAAATGAGTTTGGGAATGACAGAGGAAGCATAATTCAGGACATGCAAACTATGGCAAACTGTAGGCCAGTTCAGACAACAAAGGAGAGGAATGTTACTTTACAGAGGAAAGAAAAAAAAAGGGTTGGGGAAGAGTTGGGAGAGGCTGCTTTGACCTGAAAGTCCATTGGTGGAAATTCAATAGTGGACAGGTCAGGTGGTAACAGTTGCCTATTGGCTGAGTAATTGCAGTTCTCACTGGCTGGGCTGTTGCTGGGCAAGGAAAAACAATCTTCCTTTTTCCTGCTGCTGCTGCTGCTGCTGCTGCTGCTGCTGCTGCTAAGTCGCTTCAGTCATGTCCAACTCTGTGCGACCCCATAGACAGCAGCCCACCAGGCTCCCCCATCCCTGGGATTCTTCAGGCAAGAACACTGGAGTGGGTTGCCATTTCCTTCTCCAATGCATGAAAATGAAAAGTGAAAGTGAAGTCACTCAGTCATGTCCGACCCTTAGTGCCCTCATGGACTGCAACCTACCAGGCTCCTCCATCCACGGGATTTTCCAGGCAAGAGTACTGGAGTGGGTTGCCATTGCCTTCTCCATTTTTTTTCCTGCTAGGGTAGTAAAATAAGCTTCTTCCTGCCCAGGAATGGAGAGTGAGCTGTGAGAGGATCCTGAGAGCTCCTCGTCAGGGTTTCCCAACTCCATTTTAAATGCGATTTCACTTTACTGATCTTCACAGTCTTTTCCCTACTCCTCTTCTGCCCTTAGAAATAACTGAAAATTCTTAGTCTTTTTGCTATATTGGTTTGTAAGAGAAAAAAAAAACTGTATAAAGCTACACATAAAATTCAATGGCCCACAGTTTTTACTTAATAGTATAGAACTTTTTCCCATCAGTAAACATTCTTCTATAATATGACTTTTGTACCAATATAGTATTCCATTTTATGGGAGCACCTCAATTACTTTGCCAAAATCTTATTGTCTCTCATTTTTCCATTATAAATTATTCTACTGTGATTATCCATGTTCATATCATATCAAATACACCCAGCAATTAATAATTAATCAAGTGACTGGTTGATAAGCTCTGATAAGGCAGGACATTTAATTTAAAAGAGACAAAGAATGGAATTAAGAAATAAAATGGGTTTGTATAATCATGTATTACATACATTATATTTTCATGTAGGAAAATTACTAACCTCTTGAGTTTTGAAGTGTGGCTAAGAAATAAAATACTAAGTTTTTTTAAGAAAAAAAGAAAGCCTTGATAAAGTGACTAATTTCTATTTTTAGGGTATAAAGTGACTTTAGATAATCAAAGCCTTAAATCATTTAACAATGGAGCAAACAAAAGGCCCTGCATTTATTTTCTGCACAATTTTCTGTATCTTAGTGAGTTACTAAAAAAGAAATATGAGAAGAATTCTAGCTAATTTAGGAAAGTTTGAAAATAAATGCATTCTATATAAATTATATCAATGCTGAATGAACTGATAAATGATCATTGCTCAATTTCAGTCTTAACTTGTGTCACATGTAAAAATCTATATTTCTTTTTTTAAAGCCTAAAATTCTAGATTATAATTACATACTTATTTAATTCTCAGTATAATGAGACCATCTATCACAGGCCAACGTCAGATTTCTAAAAAATAGCTATCATCAATACAGATGGATGAAAAAAACTCAAAAATATCTCAGAATATGCCATTTAAAGGAATCAGTGCATGGACTATTTGTTTCTACTTCTTTTCATTGGTTAGCCCTACTGATAGCTGGTGATCTTTTTTTATCCAAAATTTCAATAGTAGATAAAACATCAAATTATTAATAAAAATGGCCTTAAGGGAAAGGATTATTACTAAGATTATCAGTCTTTTATCCAATTTGATCCCTTGCACCTGAAGTAGCTTTATACCTTAAATAAGGACCAATAAGTAAAAGAGTAATAAAAGAAAGTACACCCGTGGCGGATTCATGTTGATGTATAGCAAAACAAATCCAGTATTATAAAATAAAGTAAAACAAAAAAAGTATCAAGAGGAAAAGAAACAATGGAATTAAGCAATGGGATGAAGAAATTCACAAAGAATCTAGGACTAAAGAATTCACAATATTCTCAGAATTAAAATTGTAAATCTATCCCTGTAATTATAACTGGTTATTGCTTAATAAGGACATAAAAACTATCAAAGTTCTGAGAGGAATATGTTTAGATAAAATACATTTACAAAGTGTCTAGACCCACATCATCACCATCACTCCCATCCCCACCACTATCTTTATTAATTTATGTCATTACTTATAACAAAGGAATGTTCTGGTCAGAAATGATTTCCCAAGCATTTATTGAGCAATAGGTTGCTAGAACTCAAGAATGAATAAATACAGTTCTCAAGAGTTAACACCTGGAAGGGAGAACGATTTGTAAAAACAGCAGGTTTTTTTGTTGTTATTCTTTACTCGCTAAGCTGTGCCCAACTCTTTTGCAATCCCAAGAACTGTGGCCCAACGGGAAACTCTTTCCATAGGATTTCCCAGACAAGAATACTGGAGTGCGTGCTGTTTCCTTCTCCAGGGGATCTTCCCAACCCAGGGATCAAACCTGCTTCTTCTGCACTGCAGGTAAATTCTTTACCACTGAACATTCAGGGTCACTCATAAATAATGCATATTTAAGTTTCATTTATTTATTTTGGCTGTGCTGGGTCTTTGTTGCTACACGTGGGCTTTCTCTAGTTGCAGTGAGTGGGGGCTACACTCTAGTTGTGATGCACAGGCTTCTCATTGCAGAGACTTGTCTTATTGCCGAGCAGTGCTCTTGGGTACATGGGCTTCAGTTGCTGCAGCTGCCAGGCTCCAGAGCACAGGCTCAATAGATAGTTGTGGCCAACTGGCCCAGCTGTTCATGGCATGTAGGATCCTCCAAGACCAGGGTTTGAACTAGTGTCTCCTATGTTGGCAGGTGGGTTGTTAACCACTGAGCCACCAGGGAAGTCCCAGTAATGCATATTTAAATGTCTATTTTTCATCACCTTATAGAGTTAATCCATACAGTTACTCTTCCCCAACATAAGAGATAACTCTTCACATATTTCTACTTGCATCCATCCCCCACTGTCTTCCACATTGCAATGGTCAGACAGCCAAAGAGCCCATTTGATATTCACGGTCTTGATTTAATGTGATTCAATACTTTTGTGAAGGGTGGGTGAGAGACAGGGTGTTAGAAGTAGAAATGAGCAGGGTTGGTGAGAGAGAAGGGGTGACCTGGAATATGGAGTTTCTTATGGTGAGTGACATAAACACTTAGACAAAGGAGACAGTCCTAGTAGACTCAAGGCAGATAGTGGGGTCATAGGAAGGCTGTGTATGTGAGGGGCAGGGAAAGAAGATCTGCAGTATATTGAGGCCTCGTTTATGACCTCACGTGTTAGAGATAAGGAACCAGAGAAACCCTATTTCCAAGCCTTCTTGACACCTATTGACGAAGCTGTGTGACCTGGGAGATGTGTCTTACTCAATGTGTACTAGACTCACCTTTGACCCCTGCTTGTCAGGACTGCAAATGGGAATTTAAAAACTGACTACAGACTCTTTATACAGGAATTCCATAATACCTAAGTAAAGAAAAAGTGAATATATAGTTTGACTCAAAAATTTTACGAATTTTCCTGCAATATATTGTCATGTAGCAATTAACAAAGATCATGGCATCCGGTCCCATCACTTCATGGGAAATAGATGGGGAAATGGTAGAAACAGTGTCAGACTTTATTTTTTGGGGCTCCAAAATCACTGCAGATGGTGACTGCAGCCATGAAATTAAAAGACGCTTACTCCTTGGAAGAAAAGTTATGACCAACCTAGATAGTATATTCAAAAGCAGAGACATTACTTTGCCGCCTAAGGTCCGTCTAGTCAAGGCTATGGTTTTTCCTGTGGTCATGTATGGATGTGAGAGTTGGACTGTGAAGAAGGCTGAGCACCGAAGAATTGATGCTTTTGAACTGTGGTGTTGGAGAAGACTCTTGAGAGTCCCTTGGACTGCAAGGAGATCCAACCAGTCCATTCTGAAGGAGATCAATCCTGGGATTTCTTTGGAAGGAATGATGCGAAAGCTGAAGCTCCAGTACTTTGGCCACCTCATGCAAAGAATTGACTCATTGGAAAAGACTCTGATGCTGGGAGAGATTGGGGGCAGGAGGAGAAGGGGATGACCCAGGATGAGATGACTGGATGGCGTCATGGACTTGATGGACGTGGGTCTGAGTGAACTCTGGGAGATGGTGATGGACAGGGAGGCCTGGTGTGCTGCGATTCATGGGGTCGCAAAGAGTCGGACACGACTGAGCGACTGAACTGAACTGAGCAATTAACTTAGAAGCAAATTAAATAATCAATGGTAAGTTTAGGACATAATTGAGAAGGAATACTCCAGGTAGACTTAAGTGTGGGTAAAACCCTATCTTAGGGACTTCCCTGGTGGTACAGTGGCTAGGACTCCACGCTCAAAATGCAGGGAGCCCAGGTTCCAACCCTGGTCAGGGGAACTAGATCTGACATACTGTGACCAAGACCCAGAGAAGCAATAAATAAATAATAGAATCAATGGTTAAATTTGTTGTTGTTCAGTCACTCAGTCATGTCCGACTCTTTGTGACCTCACTGATTGCAGCAAGCCAGGCTTCCCTGTCTTTCACCATCTCCTGGAGTTTGCTCAAACTCATGTCCATTGAGTCGGTGTTGCCATCCAACCATCTCATCCTCTGTTGCCCCCTTCTCCTTCTACCCTATATCTTTCCTAGCATCAGTATATAGTAAATTCATATTATAATATAGGGTAGATAGTTAAGCAAAGTTAAAAGCTGCAGAACAGTAAGCATAGTATAACTTCCTCTATAAAATTTTTAAAAATCATAAAAACCAATACTTGTATAACATATACAGCAAACACTTTAAAGAGTATACTACGTTCAGGGCACTATTCTAGGTGCTTTATGTATTAATCAGCTATGAATTATCATTATTACTATTCTGTAGATAAGGAAACTGAGACACAGACAGTGTAAGTAATTTGCACAAGAACCCCAAAATGTTATGGGGTAGAGCTTGAATTTTCTCCTGAACACCTTGGCTCCAAGGTCTGTGTTTTTAAATACACTAAATTGCCTATCAGGTATATAAGTATATAGAAAAAAATTTGAAAAAAATATGTCCCTAACTGTCAACTATAGTTATTTCTGAAAAGGTCAAAACTTCTAACAATTAGAATATGTTCACTTGTGTAATTTTTTTTACTCTCTCAAAAAGAAGTCGCTGTATGGTTCTACCAGGGTTGTGTACAAGTCTGCAAGGGTAAGAATATGGTTATTAACTTACCTTGAGGAATGAAACTTCAAGGAGGAGGGGACTTTTGAGTTCTGAAAGCTGAAGAGTTTGCCAGGGAGATATTCAAGGAGGGACATATAACTGGGGGGACAATAATGCTAATTAACCTTTTAAAATGGATATAATATAGGCAGTGGGAACACATACACAAAGTCTCAAAGGGAGGAGAGTAGAAAATAAGGCCAGAAAGATAGGCAAGGGCCAGATCATCAAGAGTCTTAAGTGTTAAGTAAAGGACATTATCTGGAGTCAATGAGGAAACTTTGAAGGATTTTAAGTGGTGGACATCTCACTTTTCTTTGCTTGAGGGTTTAATTTAAGCTCATCATTCTATTGAGGTTCACCCCACATTAAACACTCCACATTACAAGCTTTTATTATTCCTTCTGAAATCAGTTCATTTGTGGATATTGGGTTTTTCCTGAATTACCTCCAAAGGTGTCTTTGTTGATGTTCTAATGTTTTTGGCTACACTATGCATAATATATCTAGCCAAGGATAAGCTGATTATTTTAAAATAAGGTGTTATTGATGGCATAGGCCCATCAATGCATTTTTGGTAAGAATCCACCTATGATTCACTAAGCTGGCTTTACATGAAAATTGAAGCCATTTACGGTCTGGGAGCCTGCCATGTTCTTTTGGATGTGTGAGAAGCCTCTCTCTCCCCTGGGATTTCAGAATTTGAAGCTGCTAGCTAAACAGTTGAGCAGAGAAAAGAGTCCACATGAAACAAACAAAACATCCCAAAGAAATGACTCCTTTTTGCAGTTCAGTAGCTGAGACTAATGTCTAACATTTATGAGGAACACTTCAGTGTGCAGGAATTGTTTGATACAGATAACAGCTCTTTTGTTATTGTACCTGGACTCTGAAGCAAGTGGCACCTTCACAGGATTGCCAACAAAGCTCCCTTTCCAGGAGAAATCAAATTTAAGCCAAGCTTCAAAGCTTTCATTTTCAATTATACTTTCAATTGATTTTCACTTTCAATTATATTTCTCCTGATTATAGTCAAACCAAAATCTAGTGTATGCAAAAACTACAATCTGTCTTCTCTTTGGTTTACAATAATGTAGATCCTTACAGGGACTGATCCCTGAATCTGGAAGATCCCCTGGAGTAGGAAATGGCAACCCACTCCAGTATTCTTCCCTGGAAAATTCCATGGACAGAGGAACCTGGTGGGCTACAGTCCAGGGGATCGCAAAGAGTCAGACACGTTGAGTGACTAAGCACACACACACACACAGATCCTATAATTGCTCTCCATTCCCACCTCCAATTCACAATCCTAAGAAGTTCAGATCAGGTTGTATCCAACGCTTACATTTTAAAAGCCCAAACTTTCGGTGGAGACTCAGTTGTCCCCATTTGATTGTGCATGTCCAGTTGGACTTTTCTAGTCCTTGCAGGTGGTATTGAACAAACTTTCTTCCCTGGAACCCTCATAGGCACTGCTTAAAACTCTCCCTTTGAACACTTATTCTGTTGCAAAGAGATTCAACAACCTTCCTTATCAGGGCAGTTACTCACAGATTTGACTCATTGCGTGCACATGTGCTAAGTCGCTTCTGTCATGTCCGACTCTTTGCAATCCCATGGACTATAGCCCACAAGGGTCCTCTGTCCACGGGATTCTCCAGGCAAGACACTGGAGTGGGTTGCCATTTCCTTCTCCAGGGGATCTTCCTGACCCAGGGATCAAACCCGCCTCTCATAAGTCTCCTGCATTGGTAGCTGGGTTCTTCACCTCTAGCACCACCTGGGACACCCTTGACTCATTGATTAAGGTGTAAACCACACAACCTATTGCATGGAAGGAATGGAGACGCAGATGTAGAGAATGGACTTGTGCACATAGCAGGGGAAGCTAGGGTGGGACAAATTGACAAAGTAGCATTGACATATATACACTATTATGTATAAAATAGACAAACAGTGGGAAGTTGCTATATAACACAGGAAGCCCAGCCTTGTGATCTGTGACGATATAGAGGGGTGGAATAGGGAGTTGGGAGGGAGGCTCTGGAGGGAGGGGATATATATATAAAGCCATGACTGATTCACATTGTTGTACAGCAGAAACCAACACAATATTGCAAAGCAATTATCTTCCAATTAAAAATATATTAATTTTTAAAAATGATGTATGCTACACATTTTCCCCCAGCATCTGAAAATCTGAAACTCTAAGAAAGGATTTATTGCACTAAAAAAAAAAAAAAAAGGATCTACTGCTCTACAGAGGCAAGTGGATAAAACTGTTGACATTATAAAGACATTAATATATATGTTCAAACATTTAGCCAGGACAGCACAGAGGGATTCAAGTACTATAAGGTGATCAGACTAGATGTTCTTTCAGATATATTTCAAATCCATAGTTCATGATTTTTTAGACAGTATAATATCCTCCATTTCCTCTATCCCTAAAGTACTTAAAGACATTTTATTGAGTATAATATTAAAAGTATTAATAATTTAGCTATATGTTTTATGTTGCTATGTGGCTATCTTGTAACTTTAATTTTTAATCAAAATTTGCATTAAAATGAGTCCACTGAGCATCCCATGAATGTGGATATTTCATATATTTTCAAGATAAATTATTCCAGGTGAATATAAAGAGAAAGAAGTAGAAAAGTTTATAAGTCTTCTCTTCTATTTCTCTTTCTTTTTGTATTCTCTTAACTCTTTGCCTGAGCTTCCCAGGTGGCAATAGTGGTAAAGAACCTGCTTGCCAGTTCAGGAGACCTAGGAGACCCTGGGTTGGGAAGATCTGCTGGAGGAGGGCAACCTACTCCAGTTTTCTTGCTTGGAGAATCCCATTGACAGAAGAGACTGGCAGGCCACAGTTCATGGGGCTGCAAAGAGTCAGACATGACTGAAGCAATCTGGCACACGTGCAGGCATGCAAACTTTGCCTAAGTTGAGTTACAAGATAAAGGAATTACATCTGAAGATTAGGGACAGCTAAATAGGGTAGAGGAGTAAGGGCCTGGTTTAAAGCAAAGGAGAAACATGTCCTTTACACATGCAGAATGTTTAAGTGAGACCCACTTCCCCTTCCCTAAATCCATACCTAGTTAGACCTGATTAAGTGTCCAAAAGTCAAGTCTCTTGTCTTCCACTGGTGGTGAGTAGAGATACTTATGCTTTTAAACCAAACAAAGGAAGCTAACTGGTAATAAGGAGACTGACAACTTAATCCTAATTCTATTACTGAACAATTTAGACCTTAGAATGGGATTGCATTTGCAGCCTGAAAGTGATGTGCATGTCGCGCAGAATAAATTAGACATGAAAAAGTATATGAGTAAGAAAAGGAAAGAGAATTGCACGTTAGTTTTAATCACCATTTTTACTGTGTTCTAAGGACTCACCCTGCAAAGAATAATATGAATAAGAAATGACTACTTAGTTCATTTCACTAATGATGAAAATACTATGATTGGAAAACTTGAACTACCCTATTTTCTCAACCTCCTTATCTGACAGGTGACTTAGACACATTTCTGCCAGTTTCCCATTTGTAAGTGATCAGTACTTTTTTCTTCCCTCAAGGAAGGACAAATATAACTTTGAGGAACATGTCTTTAAATAGGCTTTGGAAGGGGGTGGGTAGGAATCATAAGGATTAGGATGGAGCAGAGTTGTTCTTGCCCATGCCAAAAATAGAGGCTGGACAGATATGATTTCTGCATGTACATGCAGACAGAGGTCAAGGAAGTGAAAGCTAAGTATTCACCCTCACCTCTCCTCAAGTCTCAAATACAACAGCATTCTAAGCCTAGAGTAGCAGTGTTGGCTGAGTAGCAGTGTCAAGGCACTCCTCAGACTGTCAACACAAAACTATAAGCACTCATCAAGTCTGTATCTTACTAAGTAGAGGGTATTGCTTTCCTTCAGTACTGATTTCACATAAAAAATCGTTAGCAAACATTGAAAAATTAATTAATAAGTTAATGCATTTATTCCCATGGGAAAGTTATTCCAACCTCTTTCAGAACCTAATTTACTCTTGGAGATTACTGCTCTGGGGAGGACTGTGGATTTTTTTATCTGTAAAATATAATAATTATCAAGAACTCTGAGATATTATACTATTTGAAAGCTAATAATTTGGTCAATCACAGTTTCATGGATGCTGGCACAAGGCACAAAACTCCTGGACTAGAAACAAAGGACAGTTTTTACTCACAGCAATAACAGTAGCTGGAGCATCAGCATTTGTGCCAGTTTCCAGAGTGTCAACCTCCACAAAGTGACAGGAAGGGGGCCAGATGATTCCTGTACATGCAATGGGTTGCATTACTTGAGAGGAACCCCATATCTGGGTAACCAAATCTTTTGTACTGATCAGTAAGCCTGCTTGCCCTTTACCCAGTGGGAGCATCATTTTTATTATACTGGACAGTAAACAAACCTACTCTTTGTCCATGCTGCTACTGCTACTGCTAAGTCACTTCAGTTGTGTCCGACTCTGTGCAACCCCATAGACAGCAGCCTACCAGGCTCCCCTATCCCTGGGATTCTCCAGGCAAGAACACTGGAGTGGGTTGCCATTTCCTTCTCCAATGCATGAAAGTGAAAAGTGAAAGTGAAGTCGCTCAGTCATGTCTGACCCTCAGCGACCCCATGGACTGCAGCCTTCCAGGCTCCTCTGTCCATGGGATTTTCCAGGCAAGAGTACTGGAGTGGGGTGCCATTGCCTTCTCCACTCTTTGTCCATAAAGGGACACTATCTTTGCCTTCCAAAGCTGTTGGCCTTTTACAAACACTCTTGCAAAGATATTCCAGAACAAAGGCAGACTCTGTGTCTGCTTGCAAGATGTATAGAGATAGGAGGCATTCATGGAGAATTGTCTTCCAACAATAACACATTTCTGTGCCTATTTTCTCAAGATTGAGGCTATACATACATAAAGTCTAGGAGGCTTCCCAGGCAGATCAGTGGTAAAGAACCCTCCTGCCAAAGCAGCTTCGATCCTTGGGTCGGGAAGATCCCCTGGAGAAAGAAATGGCAGCCTACTCCAATATTCTTGCCTGGAGAAGACAATGGACAGAGGAGCCTGGCGGGATACAGTCCATGGGATCACAGAGAGTCACATATGACTTAGCAACTAAACCACCACCACTACCATAAAGTCTCTAGTTGTGCCTCTTAGTCCATTTTCCACTCCCTCCTCAAATTGCTCCTATTGACTCAGACGGTAAAGAATCTACCTGCAGTGCAGGAGAGCTGGGTTCGATTCCTGGGTCAGGAAGATCCCCTGGAGAAGGGAATGGAAACCCACTCCAGTATTCTTGCCTGGAAAATTCCATGGACAGAGGAGCCTGGCAGGCTAACAGTCCATGGGGTCACAGAGTCAGACATGACTGAGCGACTAACACTTTCACTTCCCTCAAACTTCACCCTTTCTTGAGAGTGCAATGGGAAGATTCTGATGAAAAGGCTTTGGCGGGGGTGCACATGTAAAACGTTTGGGAATGGTACCTTATTAACAGGGAAGATAAAAGTCAGAAACCCTGTAGGGAACTTCCCCCTCCACCAGCCTACTCATTGGCAGTTTCTCACCCCTTCCCATCCCTCTAAAAAAGTATATTCCTTTCACTTCACTTTAATACACAGCTAATAATTCCACTAAATAGATATTCATTGCAATTTTTGAAAAACTTAAATTTCTTGGAGGATTAAAGATTCTCAACTGTTCACACACATTAGCATGAATTTGTATAAGACACTTTCCCTTTAACAGCTAGCTGAGATTGGTTGCCCTGAAGCAAGAATAATTTTGACTGGCAGGGGATAGAAGGATGATTGTAAAGGTTGGAGCACTTTTGGGGTATAGCAGGCCAGAGAGATAACATTGTGGGATAATTTAAACCATATAAAATCACTGAGCCCATAGGTGCCAGAGAAGGCAGGCACCATAAGGTTGGAGGAAAAAAAGACGAGGAAGATACCAAAGAGGAATTTTGCCCATTCTCAGTTTTCATTTGAGGTTGGCATTGTGCCCAAAGCAGAGGACATTCTCTCCCTTCTCCTCCTCATACCTGGATTTTCATTCCATAAATATTTTCTGAATATCTGCTGCTGCAATTGTCACTCTGCTGCTATTACTAGTTACCACTTATTGAACACTTGCTGTTTCAGGTTTATGATTACACAGTGTATAACAGTGTCAGATAAGACACTCTCCCTGCCTTCAATAGAGCTTAGCAGTGGGGGAGACAGACAAGCAAGTCAACATTTATGCAATTTAGTAAATGCTATTTACTAAGTACAATTACACGATTTAGTAAATGCTTTTATATAGTGAGGTATCTAAATCAGACATGGCAGCTCCTTGCCTTAGGATCCAGACTTCAGACTTCAATCCAATAGTGAACTAATAGTATATGATTCTCACACAATATCTTTTGTGTAAGTTTTCCATGCAATTAACATTAGAATCTTTATAGCATCCTTATAAAATAGGTACTATGATTCTATCTTCATTTTACAGAGGAAGAAACTGAAGCTCAGAGAGGTAAGGTAGCTTTCCTAAAGCCACACAGTAGCAGACATAGGATTGCACTCCAGGCCTCTGGCCCAGAGTATATGTTCTTAGATATCTCTCTATACTGTCACTGAAACCAGTTTGAGTAAGCATTTGTGAACTGTTTAAAATATATAACCATCACTTAAACCTTATATCTATGATAAAGTAAATTTGGAGTTCCAAACTTGTGACCCATGAACAAATTTTCAAGACAAATTTTTTAAGGTCGGAAACTCCCTGAGACCTGCTAGGCTGCAAGCATTAGTGAAACACTGTTAATAGAACACTGCTGATTCTGCGTAGAAGTCATGAGAGTACCAACTACCACGTCATACGTTCAGTGATACTCTTTCTTCAGGTTCAATTATCCTCATATGTAGCATTCCCATATTACAAGTTTATGCTGCTAAGAAAAATTAATGACTTATATTTCCTGTAAAAAGCAAAGAATCAAGAGCCTGAAAAGACAAGCCACAGACTGGGAGAAAATACAGTAGCTCCCCCTTATCCTTGAGGGATATGGATGTCTGAAATCACAGAGAGTACCCAACCCTAAGTCTTTTCTTACACATGCCTACCTATAGTAAAGTTTAATTTATAAATGAGGCACAGTAAGAGATTACCAACAATAATAAAATAGAATGATTGATTATAACATTATTCTGTGATAAAAGTTATGTAAATATGGAGCTTATTGTACAATATTTACATAACTTTTATCACAGAATATTGTTATAATCATTCTATTTTATTATTGTTGAAGTTTTCTCAAAATAGCTTATTGTACAAATGCAATGCTTTTTCCATCCTAACTGAGTACTTATGCACTGTGGCCATAACTTTTGCAGTTTGAAATGTGACAGCAAAACTAGATTTCTTTTTCCTTCCTCAAAATTTTATGAAGAGAAGATTCAGTCTTACTATACATCTTACCAAATGCGGCATACCATTTTTTTTCCTCAGATTGAAAACTTTCACTTTTTTCACCTCAAGGAAGCACTTTATGGCTTTTCTTTGGCATATTCAAATCGCCAGAACCACTACTCTTGTGTTTTGAGGTGTTTACCAAGTAAAATAAGGATTACTTGAGCTCAAGCACTGCGAGACCACATCCGTGGATCTAATAACTGAGATGGTTCTTAATAGACTAACAGAATCAGCGGGATGAAGGAATAGACCACGTCCTGAGTGGGGTCGTGCAAGAGTTCATCACGCTACTCGGAAAAGCCTGCGATTTAAAACTTTGTTTTCTGGAATTTTCCATTTAATATTTTCAAATCATGGAAAGTGAAACTGCAAATAAGAGAAGGTGATTCTATTTGCAAAAGACATAACTGATAATAGACTGTTATCCATAATATACAAAGAACTCTTAAAATTTAATGATAAGAAAACAAACAAACAAGACTAAAAATGGGCCAAAGATCTTAAGAGACACCTCACCAGATGGTTTGTCTTATATGCTGACTTGTGTCCCCATCCCTCATTTATATGTTGAAATCCTAACTACCATACCTCAGAGTTTGACTATAATTGATTACAAATCTTTAAAGAGGTAACTAAGCTAAAAATAAGGTCATTACAATGGGGCCTAATGCAGTCTGACTTGTGTACTTTTAAGAAGAGGAGATCAGGACACAGACAGAGTAAGGCCAAGTGAACACTCGGGAAGAAGACAGTCAAGGAGAGAGGTCTCAGAAGAAACCAACGCTGTCAACATCTTGATCTCAGACTTCCAGGTTACAGAACTGTCAGAAAACACATTTTTGTTGTTTAAGCCACTCTTACAGTCTGTGACAGCCCTGGCAAATTAATACCACACTAAGAGTAAACCCTTGTGACTCTAGCACTCCCACAGTGCTTCAATCCATAGCCTCTTAAAAGCAATTCAGACACTTGCTAACGTAATTATAAAGAACCTATAGACTTTCTAAATTCATTCAACAAACATTTTTGAGCTTGTTCTGTGCATCAGGTACTGAGCTAAATGCAAGGGAAAAAAGAGGAACTCTCAAGAAGCTCAAGGGTAAATAAGACCCCAAACCATCCTCCAGAATTCACAGTCTTAAAAGTAGACAGGCATATAAGGAGTTAATTTCAATGTGCTATCACTCTTGGTAAGACTGTAGTATGACAATGTGCCAAGGGCTATGGGAACTTCACTGGAAGGCAGGAGGGGTATCAAATAGGATGCCATACCTAGTCTAAGTCTTTAGTAAAAAGTAAAAGTGTGCCAAGTAGATGAGGGGAGAGAGACGTTTCAATGACAGGAATACCACAGACAAAGGTAGGAAATAGGAAAGTGGCTAGAATGTCAGGTGATGAGTTAGAAGGTCAGGATAATTGAAGTTAGGATGATATGAGGGAGGCTGGGAGGAGAGACTGAAAGATTAGGGTCAGACCAGGGAGAAATATCAATAACCTCAGATATGCAGATGACACCACCCTTATGGCAGAAAGTGAAGAGGAACTAAAAAGCCTCTTGATGAAAGTGAAAGTGGAGAGTGAAAAAGCTGGCTTAAAGCTCAACATTCAGAAAACGAAGATCATGGCATCTGGTCCCATCACTTCATGGGAAATAGATGGGGAAACAGTGGAAACAGTGTCAGACTTTATTTTTTGGGGCTCCAAAATCACTACAGATGGTGACTGCAGCCATCAAATTAAAAGACGCTTACTCCTTGGAAGAAAAGTTAGGACCAACCTAGAGAGCATATTCAAAAGCAGAGACATTACTTTGCCAACAAAGGTCCGTCTAGTCAAGGCTACGGTTTTTCCTGTGGTCATGTATGGATGTGAGAGCTGGACTGTGAATAAAGCTGAGTGCCGAAGAATTGATGCTTTTGAACTGTGGTGTTGGAGAAGACTCTTGAGAGTCCCTTGGATTGCAATGAGATCCAACCAGTCCATTCTGAAGGAGATCAACCCTGGGATTTCTTTGGAGGGAATGATGCTAAAGGTGAAACTCCAGTACTTTGGCCACCTCATGAGAAGAGTTGACTCATTGGAAAAGACTCTGACGCTGGGAGGGATTAGGGGCAGGAGGAGAAGGGGACGACCCAGGATGAGATGGCTGGATGGCATCACTGACTTGATGGACGTGAGTCTGAGTGAACTCCGGGAGTTGGTGATGGACAGGGAGGCCTGGCGTGCTGCAATTCATGGGGTTGCAAAGAATCGGACACGACTGAGCGATTGAACTGAACTGAACTGAACAGAGAGTTGGGTATGCCAAATTTGGATTTTAACCTGAAAGCAGTGGGAAGCCACCAGAGATTTTTACAGTGAAAAGTCATGATCAGACTTGCTCTGAGCATAATCTCTCTAGTAGCCTGGAGAATTAAATGGTTTTGGGAAAAGGTGGGCTGCAGAAATACTGGATGGCAGGGAGGATAATAAAGCCTTAACTGAAGCAGTGGTTTGGGGTGCAGAAAGCAGTCCTGCTTTAGAAATACTGCAGGGGTCTGGAAACTTGCAGACTTTTAACTTTTAACACTTCTATATGTGCTAGTATGGGAAAGGTGCTTCCAACTGTAAGACACTAGACAGTATTTATTTTTTCTGTACCAGATGTATAAATAAATATAAATACCATTGCTTCCTTAAACATACAGACGTTATCATCTTAATAAAACACACAATATATTATTTACTTTTTAAGACTATAATTCAAAAGAGCTAAATTTCCTTGTATTTTGTTTAAATTTGAGAATAATCTTTCTTTAAAAATTATAGTGTAATTGGATACAGGTAAAAATGAGTATCTTATTTCATCATAGCATATCTGGTACATTTGTGATTCTTCTAAGTTGGACTTGCTGGAAAGTGTTTATTTTAGGCACTAGCAAGCTTTGGAAAATACACTTGCCTAGCTCTGAGTTTTCTATTACCTATCTTGAGTAGTTTACTCAGTCTCACTAGGGCTCAGTTTTCTTATTTCTAAAATAATACTCTTCTATATTATTTAATAATATTAATTCTATATAATAAT
>SJYQ01001700.1:177057-227755 GCA_006410935.1 Redunca redunca
AAAAAAAAAAAAAAAGCAATGAACATACTTAAAAAAAAAAGAAGAAAAGATTCTGTTTAGTTTTTCTTGAAGACATGCTGCCAAAAATTTGTCATAATGAAAGCTGTAATTTGTATTTATGTAATACCTCATGCTGTCATTTATATGAATTGACTTGAATCACACCTCTTTAAAGCAGGTTTTATCATTTGGCAAATGAGGAAATTGATACATAGTGAAGTCAAGTCAGTTTCTAAAGATTAATTAGTAACTCAATTACAGAGCATCTGTATTCTATAGAGTATTATTGACTATAGTCCCCACACTCTGCATAAGATCTTCAGGCTTATTCATCCTACATAACTGCAACTTTGTACCCTTTGACCAACATCTCCCCAATTTTCCCACCTTCCAGCCCTTGGTAAATATGGTTCTACTCTCTGCTTCTATGTATTTGACTTTTAAGATTCCACATATAAATGAGGTCATGCAGTTTTTTTTTTTTTTCCTGTGCCTGGCTTATTTCACCTAGCCTAATGTCTTCCAGGTTCACCCATGTCATAAATTGCAGTATCCCCTTTGTTGAGGTGAAATAATACTGCATTGCATACATATATACCACTGTTTTTTTCCATTCATAGTCTATGAAACTTTTTTCCGTATTTTGGCTATTTGCTAAGAGGGTAGATTTCAGGGTTTCTCATTAATACACACCCCAAAGATAACTATGTGAGGAGCTAGATGTGTTAATTATTTTGCCTGTAGTAATCATTTCTCTGTTGTACAGTTGACTCTTGAATAACACAGAGGTTAGGAGCACCAGCCTCCCACCCTGCCCAGTCTAAAATCCATGTATAACTTTTGACTCCCCCTGAAACTTAGTATAGTCTACTGTTGACCAGAGCCTTGCAGATAACATAGACATTGTTTATGTGTACAAAATATACATATTATGTATGTTTTTTATTATATAATTGTATTCTTCAATAGGTGTTGCAGTGGTGAAGAATCTGCCTGACAATGCAGGAGATGCTAGTTCAATCCCTGGGTCAGGATGATCCCCTGGAGAAGGAAACGGGTAACCCACTCTAGATTTCTTGCCTGAAAAATTCCATGGACAGAGGAGTCTGGAGGGCTACAGTCCATGGGGTCACCAGAGTTGGACATGACTGAGTCACTGAGCACACACAGGCACGCATTCTTCAGTAGAGTGAGTTAGAGCAAGAAGATGTTATCAAGAAAGAGCCTATTATGCAGAGTGAAATAAATCAGAGAAAGACTAATATTGTATATTAATGCAAATATATGGAATCTGTTAATAGAAAGGTGATACTGATAAACCTACTTTCAGGGCAGCAATGGAGCCACAGACATAGGGAACAGACTTGTGGACACAGGTGGGGAAGGAAAGGGTGGGACTAATTGAGAGAGTAGCATTGAAACATATACATTACCATGTGTAAAATTAGATAGCCGGTGGAAATTTACTGTATGATCCAGGGTTACACTTTGTGGTAACCTAGAGAGTTGAGATGGGGTTGGAGGTGGGAGGTTTAAGAGGAAGGGGACTTATGTGTATCTGTGGCTGATTCATGTTGTTATATGGTAGAAACAAACACAAAATTATAAAGCAATTATACTTCAATTAAAAATAAATTATTTTTTAAATCATAAGGAAAATTTACATTTACAGTATTACACTCTATATATTAATACCATGCTTGCTAATGCTAAGTCACTTCAGTTGTGTCCAACTCTGTGTGATCCCATAGATGGCAGCCCACCAGGCTCCCCCATCCCTGGGATTCTCCAGGCAAGAACACTGGGGTGGGGTGCCATTGCCTTCTCCAACACCATGCTTATGTCGTCTATTTACAAAATTATTCGTCTATCAGTACCTACGACAGTGTTGTCTTATATGATACAAAATACTGTATTACCATGTATTACTAACACTGGATATCAAAAATGAAAAAACAATGTGAAAAAAATTCATATTTATTTGCAGGTGTAATGATTCCTGCATTGATAACAAAGAAGCAGCAATGTGATTGCTTTTAGGGTAGCCTAATATAATTGATACGGCTGCTTCACAGTAGCCCAGCCTATTAGCTAAAGAATGAACCATTGCAAAATTTTTATGGCATACAATATTACTGTGCCATCTTCATAATACAGTATTGGAAACATGATTTTTTTTTTTTAAACCAGTTACCTGTGGTGATAGGCTGTTGCAGTTTCTCCAATTGGAAGAGAGGAAGGGAGAGAGACAGGGGTATACTATATGATAATGTAATTCTTTGAAAGCAGAGTTATAAAGCAGTAACAAAACTATAATTATTTTCATTAAATATATTGAAAGTATATTATTTAATTATTTAAGCATATTGTAATTAAATGTCACTCACCTTATGCCTACTTAAGAGATAGACTAGTATTTATATACATCTTATGCTTTCATGACATACCTAACTTTTTATTAGTTTTTTCAGTATTTCCAAGCTACAGAATTCAGCAGTTTTTTTTTTTTCAAATTGTCACAAATCTCCAAATCGTTTCCCAATATACTTTAAAAAAAGAGTGTACAAATGGACCTGCACAGTTCAAATCCATGTTGTTCAAGGGCCCACTGTGTATGTATATCAAATTCTATTATTATACACCATAAATATATGAAATTTTTATTTTGAAAATTGTATAAAATAAAGCCACAGAGTGATTAGAAGATTTAAAAAATAGCAGAGTGTCTGATGCTCAACTTTGTCTGATAGGAGATTTGAAGATGATCACACAGTGCCTTGTAACTCAGATTATCTACTTGAATGTTAGTTTCTGTGGTGCTGGCCTGTGACAATCTTTAAACCTAGGCTTAGCTTTGCTGTGGGATTGAGAACAATGTTGTACCTGTTGGCTTGCGTTCCTGACTGGAAGTAGAATGTCCTTCCCACCACTGCAGTGGAAATCAGAGATTTGCCAAGTCACTGGATAACCTCCAGAGAGAGAAATTTGCATTTTAAGGACCAAAGTTGGACTAGCATTGTTAAGGAAGAGGCAGGTTTCTCTTCAGTTATAATATTCAAGAACAGCACAGCACAACATTAGATTTGTTGTTCAGTCGATCAGTCATGTCCGACTCTTTGTGACCCCATGGACTGTACATGCCAGGCTTCCCTGTCCTTCACCATCTCCTGGTGCTTGCTCAGACTAATGTCCATTGAGTCAGTGATGCCATCCAACCATCTCAGATTCTCTGTGGTCCCTATCTCCTGCCTTTAATCTTTCCCAGCATCAGCGTCTTTTCCAGTGAGTTGGCTCTTCGTATCAGGTAGCCAAAGTATTGGAGCTTCAGCTTCAAGCATCAGTCCTTCCAGTGAATATTAGACTTGAGACCTTTAATAATCTGAAATTTTGAGTTGTATTTTTAGTTTATCCCATAGAGTAGTAATTTCACTATGTACAATATAGAGTCATTTTGCTGTTTTTTTTGGTAAATTATTTTTGCTTGCTTGCTTACTTCACTTCAGACGTGTCAGACTCTTTGTGACCCTATGGACTACCAGCCAGGCTCCTCTGTCCGTGAGATTCTGCAGGCAAAAAAACTGGAGTGGTTGCCATTTCCATCTCCAGGGTATCTTCCTGACCCAGGGATCAAACTCCCCTCTCTTGTATCTCCACTAGCGCCACCTGGGAAGTCCAGAATTATTTTTGTGTAATATCAAAGTAACGCATGAATACAGTTTTAAAACTTACTGCTAAAAAAAAAAAATGGTTTATAAGATCAACAGCAAGCCCATGACAGTTCCCTGGCTTTTTCCTTTTTCCTTCCTGTCCCCTCTGTTTCGTTACACTTACAACTCCTTCAAGTATCGCATTCTTGTTATACATGTGTTTTAGTATTCTCAGGTGAAAATTTCATTCACTTATAACTTTTATTCTCCCCCATTCTCCATCACATGATTTATCACAATCTGTGGTTAATAATTCATTATTATGGTCATGTAATTATTCACTGCAGAGTCAAGTAGTATAGTATAATTACATTTCTTTTCTTTCATAATTAGTTGTTTTTCTTGGCATATTTTCTCTATCTTGTTCTTTCCTCTTCAGCTAAATCCTTTAGTCTCTGTGTGTTTTTTCTGGAGACATCCCTTCTAAAACCCTCTACTTGGTTTGTTTGTCGTTTTTAATCCTTTTTTTTTTTTTCCGTCAGGAAGCTTTTAGACTGAGCTCTTCATTCGAGTTGTTCTGAAATGTCTAAACGATGCCTTGATACGAGTCTTTTTTAATTCAGTGAATGCTTCATTGATGAACCCTTTCAGTATTTGGATATTATGCCCTTTGGTTTGGAGAGGTTTTCTTGTATTATTCCTTTTATTATTCCTATGCACTCTTTTCATATTTCTTTTTTCTTTCTGGAATTTCTGTTTTTGGATTTTGGATCTCCTGGACTGATCCCCTAGTTTTTGTATCTTTTCTACCATATTTTCCAGTGATTGTCTTCTCTGTTCTTTGTGAGATATTTCCTTGACTATATTTCCCAACTTTCACTGTTTTTTTTTTCAATTTTATCTATTATATTTTTAATCTCTAAGACCTGTTTTTGTCTAATGAGTATTTCTTTGTTATAGCATTCTGTCTTATTTCAGAGATGAAATACTTCTTTTTTAAAAAATTTCTCAAGGGAAAAAGGATTCAGTTCAGTTCAGTCACTCAGTCGTGTCTGACTCTTTGCAACCCCATGAATTGCAGCACGCCAGGCCTCCCTGTCCATCACCAACTCCCGGAGTTCACTCAGACTCACGTCCCTCAAGTCAGTGATGCCATCCAGCCATCTCATCCTCTGTCGTCCCCTTCTCCTCCTGCCCCCAATCCCTCCCAGCATCATAGTCTTTTCCAATGAATCAACTCTTCTCATGAGGTGGCCAAAGTACTGGAATTTCAGCTTTAGCATCATTCCTTCCAAAGAAATCCCAGGGCTGATCTCCTTCAGAATGGACTGGTTGGATCTCCTTGCAGTCCAAGGGACTCTCAAGAGTCTTCTCCAACACCACAGTTCAAAAGCATCAATTCTTTGGTGCTCAGCCTTCTTCACAGTCCAACTCTCACATCCATATATGACCACAGGAAAAACCATAGCCTTGACTAGACGGACCTTTGTTGGGAAAGTAATGTCTCTGCTTTTGTATATGCTATCTAGGTTGGTTATAACTTTTCTTCCAAGGAGTAAGCGTCTTTTAATTTCTTCCATAAGGGTGGTATCATCTGCATATCTGAGGTTATTGATTAGGAGATAAACCTGGCTGTTAATATTCTCGAACTGGCCAGGGATCCCCCTGTTCTTGGGTCCTAGCCTCCCCTGGGCCTGGTATCTCCACATTTAGAGAATCTCTGTTACTATTTCTCCAGAGATTTGATATATTTCTTATGGGGATGTGGGAGGATTGTCACTTAATCATATCAGTTGGAGGTCAGCAATCTAGGGGCAGGGTTACTATGTACCACTTATACAAAATTTTAGCTCATTCCTCTATTTTAGGCTCCTGCCTTGTCTCTTTTGGGATTTCTTTTGCCTTTAATTTCCAAGTCTTTTCTGGTATTGGGTGGACCAGCTTGCTTTTTGTTACAAGCACTCTGGTTGGACCTTCCTTCTCTCTGTCAAATCACTCACCAGTTTTCTGACTTATGTCTTTTTCATATATTGTAGTACTTCTGATTTCATGGAAGATGAAATTTGTGTTTTTTGTTATCTGTGTTGTTTAGGGGGGTAATTTTCAAGAGGTGAAGGGGTGAGAAAGGCCTTTATTCCATCATCTTGAAAGCAAATATCCCTACAATTGTGTTTTAGGTGTTCATTTTAAGCCTAAGTGAAGACAGAATTATTAACAGGACCAAGATGGAAGAAGAAAGATTAATTAATTTTTAAGACTAATTATGACTGCTCTTGTTAGACAAATGGAGTAGACAGTAACCTTTATAGTGTGATTTGTCAATCATCTGAAGTGCTCCACCTGAAATCTTCTTAGAACCACACTTCCCAAATTTAACTGATGTACAGTGTTTTGAAGAAGAAAAGAATGGTCTGAGTCAAAAAGGATTTCATCTAGTCCGGTATCTTCTTAAACAAGTTAAAAAAGTGAAACTGAAGGTTAACATTGAATTCACAGCAGTCCCCAGCCTTTTGAAATCTCCAGTTCCCTTTACTGTATTGTATACACTGTGGGCTTGTTTGGGTTAAGCATTTCTCTCTTCCTCAGAGAAATTTGAGATGCATTTACTCCTAGGAGGAGCAACACAGGAAATTAAGTATTAACTCATTTATGAGATTCAATTAATTCATCATTTCAATTGGACTACTGATGGCAGATCAACTGGAGAAAGTTTGTAAGCAAAATAGGAGAATTTAGAATGGGGCAGGGGCAGGGAGAGAGGAGATAAGAATATCTCAAGGAACAGTTGACCCCCTGCCAAATATCACTGATAGTGTTCTCTTTTCTTAATATCAGGGAGGTGAAAGGATCCTGGACATCATCTGAACACTTGGTTAGAACTTTAGGAATTTTTCATTACTGTGCTAGGGTAGCAAATGTCTGTCTGTTCATGTTTTCTCCTTATAAAACTTCACAGGAGATGTAATAGGAGGAAAACACTTGTTTTTGCAGAGCTCTCTGCTCTAGATAGGAAGGTATGCTTTCAACTTCCTGGCTCAGGGTTGAGATTGCCCTCATCAGGCAGTCAACACTACAGTCAGTCTGGCAGAGCCAAATGAGTGGCCTGTGGAGGGTGTACACAGAGGAATCTGGCCCCAGACAGAAGGTCTGGAGTTGGGAACTATGGCTGCCAACTTCACACTTATGCATAAGGGCTCAGAAGTGACTTTATGAGATTAATTAGGATTGTTATAGCTTTTTTTTTTAAATTTAGCATCTATGTTGGGGATATTTATCTACACTTTTTTAGTCAAAAAAATGTCCCTGTTCAAAAGAAAACTCCCTTTTCTTTGCACTATTCAAATAATAGGCGACAGTATGAATTTAGTCCTAGAATAAACCTTTTTTTAAAAAATGAGAATTAAATGTCCACAGGTACATGACCTGTTGAGGAAAGTGCATGACAGTACTAAATATTTTATACCAGTTTTGCATTTCTGTATACATTTTGTCAAATAGGAGTGATGCATATGGATTCTCTGTTGAAAACTAGATCTCAGGGTGATGAGATGGGAGCAAAATCTAAAAACCTCAGACTTTTGACTTCGGATATGGATGATAATGGTAGAAAACAAGATCTTTTTGTTTTTAATAACATTAGAGGTTTATATATATATATATATATAACTGATAGTGACTAATATAAATAGACAAATATGAACTTCTCTTGGGTCAGTAGAGGTTTTTTATTTTATTATTGAGTTCATTATTGTCTCAATTCTTGTTCAGTTATAGACTGAATTTGTATTTCACATCTAATTTCATTGTCACTAATCTTCCTGAAATAATAATAACTTGTCTTAGAAAATTTTGAGTTTAATTAATGAGTTTGGTTTTGAAGATAAGCTTAATTATTAACTATAAGAGCTCATTAATTCTAAGATGCATCCTTTGTTTGACCTCAGATTATCCTGACAAAACATAACTTTATGTAAGATTGAAATCAAGAGCTATAAGATTCATCAGTTACTTTTTGCAGTGTAATTAAGAATTAAGTGTGATTAAGCAGAAATCTGCTTTTAAAGAAGAATGATTGTTTATATTACTTTAATTCCTGATAATTAATTAATGTTAAAGTTTTCACAGTGTTCTTTTTTATAGAAGAATTACTCCAAATTCCCTTCCACCACTGCTTCCACACATTATTTCATGTGACCAAGGGTATCCTTTAATCTGAAGAATGTCTGCTTTCAAAGCCTTCAGTCTTAAATACTGATTTAAGCACACATCTATCTATGTCTCCAACAGACAGATATTCATCAGTCATGTACTAACAGCCAGGCCTACAGAAATACAGAGACGGTTTTTCTCCTGAATCATTAATATGTTACAGTTATTGTTGAGGAGACCGGCATGAAAGCAGACAGCCATAAAGCAACTCAATAGTCAGTGGAGTTACACACAAAATGTGGTTCCTGGAAATAGAAACATCTAAGTTCTAGAAGGCCTTTACTTGAATGTTGTGGGGGGCACGTATGTTTAAGAAGAATCACCAAGAACTCCTGCAGGCAGTGGCTAGGGGTCCTTACCCTGCTCCCGGGGGACCATTAGGGGAGGAGCACGCTCTTAAAAGGTTTTTCTCTTCTCTGGTCTCGGCTCCTCGAGGGTCAGTGGCCCTTGAGAGGACAGGGAGCTCTCCCGAGAGGACAGGGAAAGTGATAAAGAGCAGAGATGGGAGTTTCCCTGAAACAAAGCTTCTTGTCTCCGACTTAGTCCCTAGGACATGTACCAAAATTAGTCAGATGTCTAATAGATTTATTAAAATGATACATGGAGAATTCTGAAGATAACACTGGCCAACAGAAACTCTCAGGGATTAATTACTGTGGAGACTCAAATATCTCTCCCGACTTGTAAGTGCTGGAATCTCTACATGTTAACTGTTCTCTGGGGTGGGAACCCTTAGACATGGCGTGATGCTTTCCTGTTTCTGAAATGGAGTGTCTCATCTTGCTGGTTTGGTTGCTTCCGGGACAACAAGCTGTTGAGCTGCACTTGGTGTCGGTAGATGCAGGCTGAGCAGGAGGTGGTGTGGGCATGGCAGCACCCACAGCGCTGTCCCTCTACATGAGACAGTCGAGCTGACTGGGCCCCTTTCCTCCAGCCTTGCACGCTGGTGCCCTTGGGGCTACTCAAGTTCAGAGCATCCCCCCTTCTCTACTTCTTTGCCTCCTCAATACACAGAGTAAGAGATTTTCAAAACACTTTGTTTTTGATGACATTATCGAGGCTGTCAGATGCCCTTTCCTTTTTCCAGACACACTCACGTGTAGGCATAGAGTGTAGCTGTCGGATGGCTCCAGGGGCAGCTGCATTGACTGACAGGTGCCGTGTGCCAGGGGGACTGTGGGGTTTGTCTATTTTTTGACTTTTCATCTCTGACTGTCTTGTCCTTTGTCAGTGCCTGCTGCTTCCCACCTTCATTACTACTTGCAATTATCACCATCCCCAATACGAGAACTAACATGGTGTTTGCTCTCTAACACTTGTCCCCCCCTCCTCTGTCCTTTTCTCACCTTTTTTTTTGCCCTTCACAGAAGGACAGACAGGAACCTAGCCGGTGAGCACATTCTGCTTCTTCATTGTGGTGAACTAAATAGTTAAAGCAATTTGACTGTTACTCTTAACTGCTTTAGCTCACATTGGTGATGGTGTTTACTTTGCTAGATGGATTGAGTAGCTGGTTAATTCTTAACATCATTTAAATAAAAGGTTTGAGGTGACTTCTTTACTAGTGTAAACCCTATGTGGTTTCAGCTAGCTCCTGGGGGTACAGAGCTCTCATAACAGCTGCAGCATTGTCTTATAGCACCAGCGATCATCTCTAGTCTTGGTGCAGGCTACCTGGCCCTCAGTGCAGGGTCCAAACTACATGGGAGCTGAGGGTGGCTTGAGAAAGCCCAAACCATGCCCTATGTAACCAGGCAGGACTGTTCTGATCTCCAGATCAAACAAGTGGGTCAAGAATCACCTCCCGCCCCTCCACCTCAGTGGTTCCTCACTTTATTGGACCACATCTTGGCTCTGACTTCCTTTCTGTTATTTCTTTCTTCTCCCAGGACAGTAAGCATCGTGGCTTTACTGTTAAAAGTGGGAGAACTATCCTGTCTATGTGATGAGAGCAGTCGGGGATCAGGTTCTGTCAGAATTAATTAGAGACATAAAGGAACTAAGCAAATCCTTCCTCAAGACAATTTCCTTTTTCCCAGATTCTACTTGCAAAATCCCATTTTTCTTGCAAAAAAAAAAAAATAACCTACTCTCTCTGTGTTCACTCCTCTTCTAAAGTTTATCTTATTTTCCCCTAAACCCACCCAACTCTATACTCCATATTTTACTTCCAAGGCTGAAGCAAGATGTCACGAGTTAACCAGAGCCAAGATCTTGTAAAAAGATGTTGCAAAAGAGAAAAACACTTTGCTAACCTTTCAAAAAATATCCTTGATGGTATAGAAATACCATTGATAGAACCAAAATAAGCAGAATAATATGCTTACTACCCTTAATAGTACAGAAATAAGCAATATAATATGTTTATAGAACAGTAAAGAATGAATCTGAGGAGCAAGGAAAAGAAGGTCAGTTAGGGAGAGTGGGGCAAGCTGTCAACATCCTGGAAAACCAGGTGGAGGACCTCGTTTGTTTTTATGTTTTGTTTTTAAGAGAAATATGATGGTAAAAGCAGAGTTGAAGCAGCACCAGCTGTTGGGGGTGGCTGTGGGGTACAAAGAGGAAATCAGAAGCAGCAGGAGAGAGAGAACAGGAGTCAGACAGGCCCTAGGTTGGATCCCAGTCTTGGATGTTACTCTCTGTATTACGTTGGCCAATTTCTTTTGAACCCAATTTCTTTTGAACTCTTTAACAAGTTTTCTTATTTATGAAATGGGGAAAAATAATAGCTGCTTCATAGTAATGTTAGGAGAAGTAAAGATGATAGTGTATGACAGACATGCACATACACCAGGTACTCAGTCAAGTTTAGTTGCCTTCTCTCATGCCAGCTCTGCTGGAAAGCTGTTGTAATTATCCAGCCATGATGCGTTTAAGATCTGGACGCTAGTGTTGTCAGTGAGAACTGGAAGGAAGGATCTGGTACAGGAAGATCAGGTTTTAAGTGGTAATAAAGGACAGAGAATCTAAATGAATGTAAGGCTGTTGTCCCTTACCTGGCACTGCTCAAACATGTTATTCCAACTTGGCTTTTGGCAGGACTAGTGTGACAAGTGTTTATAGGCCTCTTCGTCTGGGATCATTGATCCAGGATAGCTATGTTGTTTTCATACTGGAAGTTTCCAGCCTTCAGTGTGTATAGGAATTGCAAAGGGTGGTCATTTAATATACATATTCCAGCCTCCACCCATGTTGCAGGGCCCCACCCCTGAGAGATTCTGATTTAGTTCATCTTGAATGGGATCCAGAAATCTGAATTTTAGTAGGTTCTCCAAGTAATCTTAGGCAAGGTGGGCTTCACATCCCGCCATTATGAATTAGCGGAGTGGATGACAAAGTTGTGAAAACTGAGTGTTGCTTGTATTTTTGCCGCTGAATAGAATAGAGCAAAAGATTATCTTTTGGGTGTGGAAAAATACTTCTTAGGAAGAACTTTTTATCTGCTTGAGTGTTTGGACAATTACTAAGAACCCAAAGTTTGTTTCATAAACCATGAAAAAAAATCTTTTTGCCTTAAGATACATGGTCAGTGTCTTACTCAGCTTAGGCTGTCATAACTAAGTACCACCGAGTGGGTGACCTAAATAACACAAACGTGTTTTCTCACAGTTCTGGAAGCCAGAAGTCTGAGATCATGGTACCAGTATGGTCAGGTTCTTGCAGATGGCTGCCATCTCACGTGTCCTCACAAGGAGAGGGTGAAGCCGGAAGGAAACTCTCTGTTTCCTGAGGGCACTGATTCCACCGTGAGGGTTCTATGTTCATAGCCTTATCTAACCCAGATCACCTCCCAAAGACCTAATCTCCAGATACCATATTGGGGGTTTCGTTGTTGTTTAGTCGCTAAGTTGCAGAGAAGGCGATGGCACCCCACTCCAGTACTCTTGCCTGGAAAATCCCATGGATGGAGGAGCCTGGTAGGCTGCAGTCCACGGGGTCGCCAAGAGTCGGACACAACTGAGCGGCTGAACTGAACTGAACTGAGATTTTGGACGAGAAGGCAATGGCACCCCACTCCAGTACTCTTGCCTGGAAAATCCCATGGACGGAGGAGCCTGGTAGGCTGCAGTCCATGGGGTCACTAAGAGTCGGACACTACTGAGCACCTTTGCTTTCACTTTTCACTTTCATGCATTGGAGAAGGACACGACTGAGCGCCTTCGCTTTCACTTTTCACTTTCATGCATTGGAGAAAGAAATGGCAACCCACTCCAGTGTTCTTGCCTGGAGAATCCCAGGAACTGTGGAGCCTGGTAGGCTGCCGTCTATGGGGTCGCACAGAGTCAGACACGATTGAAACGACTTAGCAGCAGCAGTTGCTAAGTTGTGTCCAACTCTTTGCAACACCATGGACGGTAGCCTGCCAGGCTCCTCTGTCCATGGGATTTCCCAGGCAAGAATACTGGAGTGGGTTGACATTTCCTTCTCCAGGGTATCTTCTCAACTCAGAAATCATCTCCTGAAATGGCAGGAAGGTTCAGACACTGAGCCACCAGGGAAGCCTGCATTGGGGGTTACATCTTCAACATGTGGATGTGTAGGGGGCACACAGTTCAGTCCATAGCAATCTAATGTTACCAGCCATCTGTATCAGCTATGAAAGAAATTGCATCTGGTACTTGTAGGGCAATTGATTTTGTCAATGGTTCTCCAAAACTCTTATTAGAAGGAAGACACTATCCGATGTACCCTTGCAGTGCTAGATGAGTTGATCCATTGCATGGGGATTTAAAGGTAAAAACATGTCTGGCAAAATGATTTTATTATTAGAATTACTAAATTAGACATCCTCTCCCATTCACTCTTACCCCTTCTTTACTTCTCATCCTGGAGGAGATGCTTTGTCAAGACCATCTGAGATTTGGGCCATATTTATACATTGTGGGGGAATTGATTGTGACTCATACCATTTTATTAGTCCAGATTAATGAAGCATATCTTAATACTGTAAGGAAAGGTTTTAAAAAAGACACTTCTTATGTGGATTCACAAATGAAAACAAGTAGCATTGTCAGTACTTTTATTTTGAAATAGCAATATAATTTGTTCCAGCTGAAAAATTTTACTTCACACTTAACTCAGTGTTAGAATCTTTTAAAGACAAAATCAAAGTGACTCATGTGACTTGTGTTGTATAGTATTGAAACCCCACATTTTGGCTTAAATGCACAAAACGGAGGTTAAGTTCCAAAAGAAGAAGAGATACTAAGAAAAAAACTTCACTAAGAAATGCAAAGAAAAAAATTTTGAAAGAGCATTTTCTGGTATTTTCAGATCACTGTCTTTGGGGAGAAAAGGTAGGGTTTTATGAGTGATTCTTTTTGTGGGTAGCAATCATTAGGTAAAAAACCCCATTCTAGTCAGATGTGATACTTTAATAATGAGTTTATTTCCCCAAAGCTAACCCATCTGGGACAGATTGGAATTCCACAGACTTAACATATTCTGCATATATATTCTGTAGTCATGAATAATGTCTATATATTATCAATGGTAAGCACAAAATTCATCATTTATCAAGATGGAAATTCTAGCCATTTAAAGAGTGCCAGTTTAACAGTAAAATATTGATTTCCCACACACCCCACATAGTTTACACACCTCATTCCACTATTCTTACACATCACACCTACTAATAATGGTCAAACTTATGGCATTTGGGCTACCCTCATGGCTCAGTGGTAAACAGCCCACCTGCCAATGCAGGAGATGTGGGTTCTATCCCTAGGTCAGGAAGATCTCCTGGAGAAGGAAATGTCAACCCACTCCAGTATTCTTGCCTGGGAAATCCCATGGACAGAGGAGCCTGATGTGCTGCAGCCCATGGGGTCACAAAGAGTCAGACACTGTCGACTTAGGGACTGAACAACAAAAACTTATGGCATTTATTTAGCTTCTGAAGCATTATAATATAATGATTTCTGGTATGTACTTATATTTTTAAAAATTTTGTCAACTAAGGGATGAAGATATTTTAAAATTTAAGCATAAATTTTACTTTTAATAAAAATATTCAACTATGGTTAAAACTATTCAAATGTGTAAAAGGGTATAAGTTAAAAGTAAACTCTCCCTTCTCCCGTGCCTCCTTAGTTCTACTCCCCAGAGCCCCAGGTATAAATACAATGAAAGGCTTCTTGTATTGCTTGCTAGAAACTCCCGCAAACAGGTGTGTGTGTGGGTACATGTCTATGTGTATATATATGATTGTGTATGTATTTAGTTTTCTAAAGTTAACCACCTGACACTAGTTGAGCAGTTAGGACGAGGGGTCAGTCACAGCGCCCCTGCCCTTGATAAGTTTACAAGCTTATCCAGGAACATCTTTGGTTTCCTTACTTCTGTAGGTTTCCCTGGCCACATTTCTTTGGTCTCTATCTGGGAAGTCTCTACCAGCAGCTCCAGTGCTCCTTTCTTAGTTTGAGGCCCACAGAGCTAAGAACTGAGTAAATGCTGGTACCCACCTCTGAATTCACCAGCTAGAGATGCTCCTTAACATCCATTTCCAGACCCCGAGAGAGGCCAATGTCTTCTCAAGTTAGTTTTCAACCCCTGACTATGTGAATGCTAATGGGTAGAAGGTATTTCTGGAATATGTATTACAGAAGGAAAGCATTTTCCCCCCAGGTGTTCACTTTTAACTTGTAACTCTTATTTGTACCTATTCAAAGGTCAGTAATGTGGAAAGAATTTAACTGGTACCTTTAATTCATACAAAAGACAAAAATCGCAGATTTTTTTAAATGAAGTTACCTTAATCATTTCAAACAGTAAGAATGTTAGAGCTGGGTTAAGGTGCAGGTGTGTACTTATAACAGTAGCCGTTGAAATATTAAAAATAATCACAATGTTAAAAATTATATTGCTTGTTTAGCATCATTTTTAGAGACTCAGAACTTCCCCATATGCTTTTTATTTATGAGCTCTTGACGAAAATCGGGAGCCTTTGGTAAATTTCCATTTTACATCTGGGGTAAGGGAGCACAGGGAAATGAAATCATTTATCCAGCATCACAGAAATTAAAAAATGAACTCAAATTGCTGTACACATCAATTAATGACATGACTTTTATAATGCAGCTAAATCTTAACTAACATGGTAGGTATTATGATCTCAGTGCACATTGTTCTGGATACACAATTGGTGCCCTGTTGCTTTATTCCTGGTGGCTCAGATGGTAAAGAATCTGCCTGCAATGCAGGAGCCCGGGGTTCAGTCCTTGGATTGGGGAAGATTTCCTGGAGAAAGGAATGGCTACCCACTCCAGTATTCTTGCCTGGAGAATTTCATGGACAGAGGAGCCTGGTGGGCTACATCCATGGGGTAGTGAAGAGTTGGATACAACTGAGTGACTGACATTGCCTTATTCATAAAGTACTACTTGTGATTTTTTTAAACTATAAATCATACTATATATCCTTTTAGTTCAAAGAGACCTACATAATATAGGTCATTAAACAACTCCTATTACAAAGGCACAATAATTTTCAAAAAATAAATCTAGACTGAATTCTCATTTTATAATTGCTAAATCTTGTCTGTATCATTAAAAAAAAAAAGAATTTTGTTAAGTTTTTTGGAGGGTGGGGAAGTAGGTTGGGATACCTGTAATAGAAAAGATAGAAAATCTTAAGATCCTGAACGATAGTACTTGGCCTAAATACTGGACTTTGTGTGTGTGTGTCAATGATCTTATTTAGTTAAAAATATGCAATGACTTGAGAGGATTGTTCTGGCCTAATTCTTGAAAAATTTATTATCTTTAGCCTTCAAGCCTAGTGCTTTGGTGCCAAGTACCTGTTTGCCCCTATTTTCAAGACTTTTTAAAGCAGCAGTTAACTTTATTCCCACAGGTATGATGAGTCCTGTCTTTACCAGGGTCACAAAGGGAGACCTGGAAACCATTTGTTATTATTCCTCATGAATGTCATTCTCTATGGCAGGGGTCCCCAACCTTGGGTCAGATCAGCCAGGGCATTAGGTGAGCAGTAAAGTGCACAATAGATGTCATGTGCTTGAATCATCCAGAAACCATCCCCTCCACCCTGGTGAAAAAATTGCCTTCCACAAAACGGGTCCCTGGGGCCAAAAAGGTTGGTGATGGTTGCTCTGCGGAACAAGAACTCTTGTTCCGAAGGGTTTCGGCTTTCTGGGTTCCAGCAGCCCTTGTTAGGTGCAGGTGTAAACTTGAGGCGAGTCTTAGCATCTGACCTGGCTGTCCCCAGGCCACAGACCTGCCGTGTGTGTGTGACCTGTACTCCAGAAATGGCGCGATATGTGGGAAGAAGCGATATGCCCTAATATTCAACAGTTGGGGTTTTGTTGTTGCTGCTGCTGATTAGGTCAATGGAGGAAAGCCCATCCCTGAGGCGCAAGGCGGTGATGCGGGAGAAGGGCCGGCGCCAAGCCGTCCGGGGACCGGCCTTCATGTTCAACGACCGGGGTACCAGCCTCACTGCGGAGGAGGAGCGCTTCCTCGACGCCGCCGAGTATGGCAACATCCCGGTGGTGCGCAAGATGCTGGAGGATTCCAAGACGCTGAACGTCAACTGCGTGGACTACATGGGCCAGAACGCGCTGCAGCTGGCTGTGGGCAATGAGCACCTGGAGGTGACCGAGCTGCTGCTCAAGAAGGAGAACTTGGCACGCATCGGCGACGCCCTGCTGCTCGCCATCAGCAAGGGCTACGTGCGCATCGTGGAGGCCATCCTCAACCACCCCGGGTTCGCGGCCAGCAAGCGCCTAACCCTGAGCCCCTGCGAGCAGGAGCTGCAGGACGACGACTTTTACGCTTACGACGAGGACGGCACACGCTTCTCCCCGGACATCACCCCCATCATCCTGGCGGCGCATTGCCAGAAGTACGAGGTGGTGCATATGCTGCTGATGAAGGGTGCCAGGATCGAGCGGCCGCATGACTATTTCTGCAAGTGCGGGGACTGCACGGAGAAGCAGAGGCACGACTCTTTCAGCCACTCGCGCTCAAGGATCAATGCCTACAAGGGGCTGGCCAGTCCAGCTTATCTGTCCTTGTCTAGCGAGGACCCTGTGCTCACTGCCCTGGAGCTCAGCAACGAGCTGGCCAAGCTGGCCAACATAGAGAAGGAGTTCAAGGTAAGCTGTGCTCTCCATCGCGGCTGCTCCGCGCTCTTCCACTTCCCGGCGAGGTGCCTTCTGCAGTCTGCTCCCAAATCAGTTTTGTCCAGTGGATCTAAAATCTAAAGGGATTGGGAGCGTCGTTCAGAAATGATTTGATCATTTTTCTCTTAGCCCAGTGCTGTGATACATTTGTTTTAGGAGTGGGGATATACTGGATCAGAGAGCTGTAATGATTGTACTGCTCTGTGTTCTAGATAGGTGTTAAATAGTACACGAGACCTCTTTTGTTGGAGGGATTTGGTTATGATCTTCCTTCCCAGTTCTTCCTCTTTTGTAGTTAGTTGTATGGTGGCACCCAATATAGAAATAGTTTTGTATGCACTGTTTATTGGCCCAAACATTTGTATATCCCTTTAGTAAAAAGTCAAAAGACTAATATACAATTTTAAATGAATGACTAAAGTCATTTTATTTATGACAAAAGTGGCTGCAACCGAAATCCACAAATGAAATACGCAATATTCAGAATGGTGAGCTGTGGCCATTAGCTTAACCCAGGAATGTAAAGACAGAAAAATGGTTTGCTTTAGTAGATTTTTTTATGAGTGAACTTTTTTCTGGACATCATCTCCAGTCAACAGTATTACTTATATTAAAAACAATACATTAATAGTGGAACATTTTTTAATTGCTACATTTTCCAATGCATTTCAGATGGTTCTGCCTATTAAATCTAGGGCAGGAGGAGACTTTGTAGATCTGGTGAAAGTCAGACTGTTTTCTAGCAGGCTCTTGATTCGTTATCCACCAAAGAGGATGATTCTAGGTATCACTTCCTTGAATTATTTTTTGGATGCTGAGTTAATCTCCTTTTTTTTAGTGTTGTGGTGTCAGATCACAGAAAAAGTGATTATTTTTAGTTTTTACTGCAGGTTTTCATACTTACTGAGAGTCACACAAATGCAACTAGCAATATAATTCAAGTTAACTAGTTGCAAGAAAAGGGTAGGGAAGTTTTGTGGGGTTTTTCCTTTCCATATATACCAGATTTCCTTGACATCCATCAACACTCATCTTGTGCTGGTGGAGATCTGGCCTTAGTATAATTTTATTTGTTATTCCATTAAATTCTAATATGAAGGCTGTGCATATTTATTGTAAAAATTTGGAAAATGTGGGAAAATACAAAGAAGAAAATAAGTATCACCTATATCTATCTACTCTCTTTGAAAAGATTCCTTATGTGGTATTTGAAAAGATTTATCTCCTTATACCTAAAACGAATTATTATTATTATTTTTTACAGAACTCAGGTAGAGCAAATTCCTAACTTCAAATTCTGTTTGAAAAGAATAGAAGTGCGTTCAGATAAAAGTCTAAATATCACTTTATTTCATCATAGTAATAAAAAGTATGGGCTTCCCTGGTGGCTCAGATGGTAAAGAATTCGCTTGAAATGCAGAAGACCCGACTTTGATCCCTGAGTGGGGAAGATCCCCTGGAGAAGGGAATGGCTACCCACTCCAGTATTCTTGCCTGGAGAATCCCATGATTAGAGGAGGCTGGTGGGCTATAGCCCATGGGGTTGCAAACAGTCAGACAGGACTAAGTGACTAACACTTTCACTTATCATAAAAAGTGTAATTCTAAATTTATTATTTTACTATTCCAAGGGTCACTCAAACCTTGTTTTTATGCATTTTGCTTGGTATGTACTGAAAGTCTATAAGAAATTCTGAAAATATTTCCCTAGATTATGTTTTAATAATTAACAGAAGATGGTGACATATGTAATTCTTTCTGCCCAGAGAAGTAGCCTCAGTGAAGTAATGTCAAGAAAATTTGTTATTCATAGTTCTCCCCTTGATGCCAACTAAAACCCATATTGATAATACATGAAATCTCCTTTACCCTAACATAAAAAGTCACCTCTGATAACCTTTCAAAGGTGGGAAATGATTACAAATGAAGAGGCAAAAAGAGGAGAAAGCACAACTGAGTTTAAGAAAGCAAACATAAAGCTGCCAGCTATCTAAGGATATGCAAAACTCATCAAAATCTCACGGTTCCTTTTTCCTGAATTATATGGAAGGTGTTTGTGTAGTGTAACCATTTCAGAGGCAAAGTACAGACAGGTCTTTGTAAGTTATGATCTCAAAGGACTACAGGTCTCTCTCTCCTAACTAAATGTTCCTTTTCATTCACATATTCACTTGTCCTTGTTACCCTTTTCTTATTTTTTATGCTTTACTTTTCTTATCTGTCTGCTTTTCATCACTTTGCTGTCTCATCCCACACTCATGTCCATCTGTCTGGACTTTAGACAGAAAAAATAGTGCTTTCACAGCACTGACCCAGAGACTGCCTCCCTTGAAAGTGCAGAAAGTGAAGCTTCTTTCTAAGTCAGGGTCACTTAATCTGCCCTGTTCCATGGTGTTCATTTCCTTAAAGACTTTGAGCTTAAAGTACTAGCCCTGAAAAAAAAAACAAAAACATTCCTTAGTGAGAAAGACATGATTTTTTTTCCATTTCAAATGCATATGAGTATTCATCTTATCAGTGGCCTCTAAGACCCAGTATCTCATCCCTCAGACTGCTGTCACTTAGGTGCTTCAGAGAAGGTTCTCAGCCATCGTGCAGTCTTCAAAGGTCCTTGAAGAGTACAGGCAGCATGGTGCCAAAAACATATGATGGTCATTATCCCAAGTTTGGACATTCTAGGATATAGATTTAGATAGATGAATGGAGGATAGCTTGGTGACAGGTTATTAAAGAAGTATTTTCAATGTGAAAATGCTGTCTGAAGCTATTCTGAGAAACAGAGTATTGGAGAGGCTGAGCTCCATGTCTCATCTTCCAAATGTCAGTGGCTAGGAAGCTAGCCATTTATTAAGCTGAAATTTCCTAATTCTGAATCAATGATGCACTTAAAAAAAAAAAAGGCATTGTGATTTCCCTGTGCCTCAGATTTTCCTTTTGTAAAGTAGAAAGACAATTTCAAGTTATATCACAGTAGGACAGTAAGAAAGAGGAAAATGAATGTAGTCCAAAAGCAAGGTAGCATTTGATAGCAGGAAAATACTCTAGGAGTCACCCGCCTGTACAGACCTCTCATTTTACAAGTGAGAAAACAGAGACAATAGCCAACATACCATCTGCTAAGCCTAGATTTGGGTGCCTTGAGTCCCAGTTCTAGCTCTTTATGTAACATGCTGTTCCTGGTAACATGGAAACAATTCTGTAGTTGATGTGTACCAAGCACACTCAAAGCATTTAATCCTCATAGCAGCAATAATTTGCTGTGCTGTGCTAAGTTGCTCAGTCATGTCTGACTTCTTTGTGACCCCACTGACTGTAGCCCAGCAAGCTCCTCTGTTCATGGGATTTTCTAGGCAAGAATACTGGAGTGGGTTGCCATGCCCTGCTCTAGTGGATTTTCCCAGCCCAGGGACTGAACCCAGGTCTCCCACACTGCAGGCAGAGCCTTTACCTGAGCCAATAGGGAAGCCCAACAGCAATAATAGATAGGCTTATTCTCATCAGAGAGTTCTCACCTTCTGTAAGGTCACACAGCTAGGAAGTGGTAGAAGTGAAGTGAAGGAAGTAAAGTGAAGTCGCTCAGCTGTGTCCAACTCTTTATGACCCCATGGACTGTAGCCTTCCAAGCTTCTCTGTCCATGGGATTCTCCAGGCAAGAATACCAGAGTGGGTTGCCATTTCCTTCTCCAGGAGATCTTTCTCTTTCCGACCCAGGGATTGAACCCTGGGCTTTCCAACCCAGGGATTGAACCCGGGTCTCCCGCATCATAGGCAGATGCTTTACCAGCTGAGCCACCAGGGAAGTCAGGAAGGGGTAGAACCAGTATTCAAATCCAGGAAGTCTGGTTTCAGATTTATCCTTTTTACCACTACACTGTCCTGCCTCTTTTATTACTAGGGAAAGGATCTGACAGGAGCAAACCTGCTTAGAGTTGAATTTCAGTTTTCCTGTTAAGAATAAAAAGGGATTAAACCACAAACGTTAAAAACCTGCTGAAACCTATAGACAGGTTGTGACGAGGCCCAGGCTTCATTGTTCTTCCTCTGGCTTGAGCAGGCCTTCTGCTCTGTAAAGTGGGCTGCAGAACCATCTGGTAAATTTGAGGAGGACCATGGTAATGGAAAAGTCACACAATAAAGATAATCAAGCAAAACTAATTTTAGAGAAAATCATTAGAAAATTTGGACCAGATGAAAGGTCTGAGTTGTGAAGTAGTGAGAGAGACAGGACCTCATGGTAGAACTGATGGAGTCAGCTGCCAGATTTCCCTGGGAGCTCTGCATATGGCGAAAGGGTATTCTGTAAGCCCAATAGAAGAAATTGCCCTTACCTCCAGCTCTGATTATTTTCTGTACTTGGATAGCAGACTTCTTCCAGGAGGAAATGATTAAATTGTTATGAAAACGAAGTGTTGTCGTTGCAACTTGCTTACTTGTTTTTTGCTTCCTGATTGATCTTTTAGTGGATGTGAAAAAAACACAAAGCTTTCTTTAATATCAGATAATTTACAGGTTATAATTTTAAAGATAATGAGTTATTATTGGGGTATTACTGCAGAAGTTGTTCCTATGTCTTATTCGAGAAGAGAAAAAAGTCTTTTTTTTACTTCTGATCAATGGAGAATTGGCCATCCTGTGTCGTATCAAATCTTATAGAACAGTCTGAACTGACGAGTAACAGGAGGAAATTTCATTTAAAAAATGTACTAAAAGGGGAGCTTTATATGGAAACAGACATGGATTTAATACTTCTGGGTGCTATAATAAAATATTTCATTAGTCTTCCAGGAATGGAAGGCAGATGGATATTTAACTGACACTCTGCATAGAAACCAGAGATTGAACATTTTATTAATTTTATCAGTTGCATGGTACCAAACTTGAATGGAAACCAAAGACTGAAGTTTTTATTCATTTTATTTGTTCCCTTTTGAGGGGAAAAGGATTAACTGCAACTCTTCTTTATCTGAATTTCTGATATCTGAAATGGAAACTATTCTAGTCTGTGTAGCCTTTAAACAGTCTTTCCTCTTCTTGTTTATTTTAGTTGGTGCAGTGATTTTTGCGCATCAAATCAAGTTAATTATTTAAGGGGAAAAATGGAAATTTTTCAGGTTGTATGAAGATGATTTAAATATTAAAAGTATGGTATTTGGAAACCTAGAAATTCTGCCATCCTAAATGTTACCCAGTTATCAGACATGTACAGTATCTCAGGACATGTTGAAATGAGAAATTCTATTTTCCTCAAGTGTACCAAACTAGATTATCATCTGATTCATTTTCTTGATTTTAGTGAAAGTTGTAGAAGTGGAGCTGGGGGTTGCAGAGGTTAGGCATTTTCCTGAGAGATGGTCATTAACACCTGGATTGGAACCAGTGGGCTAGAAATAGAGCTCCATTCAGAAGGTAGCAAGGAATTCTGATAAATGCCTTCTACCAGTCCATGGCACTATATAAATATGCTAATGAAATTAAAGATTCACAGATTATTTTTAGCAAGGTGTTAGTTCCAGTGGCCTGAAAAATTTTCTCTCAGGTATTGATATTCTGCAACCCTTGAGAATTCAATTATATATAATCAGACATTTCTCTCCTTCTAGTTCTACAGGACATGATAATGTGCCCTTCAGACAAACAAGAAAAAAATACCCTCTGTGTTGGCACCTACCCTCCTCTTTGCTTTCACTGTAAACCATCATTCTCAAACACGAATGTGTGTCAGAAACACTGGGAGAGTGTGTTAACACATTGCTGCCCCTCATCGTCAGTTTCTAATCAGGATGTCTTGGGTGGGGTCTGAGAATTTATGTTTCTAAAGGAAATGGCAGCCCACTCCAGTGTTCTTGCCTGGAGAATCCCAGGGACGGGGGAGCCTGGTGGGCTGCCATCTATGGGGTCGCACGGAGTCGGACACGACTGAAGTGACTTAGCAGCAGCAGCAGCAGCAGCAGCAGCACATGTCCAGGTGCTACTGAGGCTGCTGGCCTGAGGACTACAGTTTGAAAAGCGCTGTCTCCAATAAGGCAATGGGTAGTAAACCAGACAGGTTATTTTCATGTATAGTCAGTTTTCTGTGTCAGATCGCCACTTAAGGAATTTTCATCATAGAAATGGCTTTGTTTTGGCTTTAAGAAAACTACTGTTTATCTCTACAAGAGAGACGCAACTCTCTTTGATACTTTGGCCTTTCAGCATTAAGCATTTAGCCACTATTTCTTAAGGAAAACCAGTCACTTCCTTGCACACCATTTTCAGAACTCTCTTATATGTATTAGGTCCTGGCTAAGCAGGGAGATGGAAGCAAATCCAGCTGGTATCTAACTCAACAAACCTTGCATCTACCTGGGGGCGAAAACTTCCTTGCCAGAGTTAGGTAGACTTTTTCTAATTTACAAAACCCCTGAACACTTTCTACTGAACTAAAGCACGTTCTCTGCATTAAATTCTAACCATCTTGTTCTTAGAATGACTATCGGAAGCTCTCCATGCAATGCAAAGACTTTGTGGTGGGTGTGCTGGATCTTTGCAGAGACTCAGAAGAGGTAGAAGCCATTCTGAATGGAGACCTGGAATCAGCAGATCCTTTGGAGATGCACAGGCATAAAGCTTCACTGAGTCGGGTCAAACTTGCCATTAAGTATGAAGTCAAAAAGGTGAGTGGCCTGCTTTCATCCAGCTCCATATTGGAATAAACATGTAATATCAACTATACCATAATCCTAGGAGAGGTTTGTAAATAATAAAAATAGATGTTATTGACAAAAAGATTGTTTTCCTTTATGAAACAGATTAAATGGTATCATCGTGAACTTGTGAGTCAAATACCTAGCTCCAGTCTTTCCCACTTTTTATCCATTGTCAGATCTTGGATAAATCATAAAACTTCTTTAAATTTCATTTTTCTCATATAAAAGAATAATACCGCTTACCTATATCAGAGTTTTGGTGGGATTTCAGTGGATTAAGATATGCAAAAGAACTTTGTAAACTGCTCATAGCAATGTTGTTAATGATAATAAAATCTGTTACTTGTATACATTTTTATAAGGCATTGTTACATAGGTTCTAGTGTTAACCTTGTGACAAGCCTTTGTGATTATCCATCTCATCTATAAAATAGGTATTTGATGATGAGACTTCTATTCTATAAGGACGCTGAGGTTCACCAGATTTACATGACATGTCTAAGATCATACATGGAATTTTATGCAGTTGCCAAAAAAAATTATGCTTACTTTTTTTACTCTGGGTATTTCAAATAAAACTGTTACGTGTGTGTATTTGCTAGTTTTGTGGGGCTTTAAATAATTCATATCAATTATAGTTATATTGTTCCACTTATAATAAAAATCTCAGCCATTCAGAATCTAATCATTTATGGATATTTTACATAACTTGAATTTTTGTACTTTAAATCATGAAAAAGTAAGCTATTGTCAGGAACAGATCTGGTTTCATGAACTTGTCAATCTGTGTATAGTGGAATCTTCTCTTGTTCCTGCAGTGTGGTGTGGTATTTAAGAGGGCAGACTCTGGAGCTAACTTGCAAGAGTTCAACTCCTGACTTGTCTTCTCTGTGTGACAGGACAAACCTCTTGATCAATCTAAACCTCATTCTGCTTATTGGTAGTGGAGACAACTACTATTTCAGTTTTAAGGATTACATGAGCTAATGCAAGTAAAGTAATTAGCACAGACATAGTGTTAATACCTGGTGATTGCTCAGGAATTATTAGCTAATCACATTTCTGCATCTGAAAATTCATTCTCAGAATGATGACTCTTAAGACTTCTCTGATGGTGCAGTGGCTAAAACTTTGTGCTCCCATTCAGGGAACTCAAGTTCAGTCCCTGGTTGTAGAACTAGATCCACAACTAAAACCTGTCACAGTCAAATAAATAAGAATGATGCTTAAGTTCAGTTCTTAGTTACCAAAGCCATTTCATGTTTATTGTGCTGGTTTGGTCCTTAGTGGTAGGTTATAGCCAATTTAAACAGAAAAGAATTGAGTAAGAAATATTAGCAAGCTCACAGAATCTTTGAGAGGTGGAAGAGCAAGATTATCTGATCTGTGCCTGCAGACACCTTGCCCAGAGCCAGGCCCAGAACTGACCTGGTAAGGAGGTTTCTATGACCCAAACAGAACAATTCTGCCTCTGCTGCAGAGGGTCAGCTCCCTACCAATAGAAAGGACTTCCTGAGTCCTGCCTGTTGTAAAAGGCTCCTTCCAAATCAGAGGTATGTACATATGCCTCTGTCCAGGGGAACCTAGGGCAGTGTTTCCACCCTAGCAGCAGGTGAGCGTGGGGGAATCTACGTGTGTGTGTGTGTGTGTGTGTGTATACACACAGTTCTACCACAATGTAGAACTTCCACATTGTGGTGTTCACAAAATTATAGTCAGCAATTAATGGCAGATCTCCCCTCTACTTAATAAGAAGTGAAATGTGAAGATTCTCATTAAATGTTGGTGTAAAATAACTTTTCAAGAAATTGTCAGTAACAAGGTAATTGAATTGGCTTAACTGACCCCTCTCAGAGCAAGCATGCTAAGTTGACATTTTGCTGTATTGGAAGGAAAAGATAGCTTTGAATAAGATTGATATTAAACTGTTTTTAGAAAACTAGACATTTATTCACAGACGTTGCAACAAGCATCTCTTGCCTCTAGCTCCTGAGAGGACAGAATTGATTTCAGTTGTCGCTGGTTCTTTGTCATTGCTTTCAAAGTGTCATATTAGCAGAGACAGCTCATCTACAGATGTGCTTCTGTTAACCAAGCTGTCTTCCAGAGTGAATGTCTTCTTGCATGTTAATTTTAAATGAATTGATGTGTAGGGCTACAATGTATGAGGTGTCAGTTAATAATAAATTTCCTGTCAGTTAACCACCAGGAAACAACAGCAAAATGTATCAGGAACTGAAAGGAGATTTAGGACTTTGCACGTACTTCTGGTTTTGTCTATTTTATGCTATAAAATGAGTATTAGTTAAAATCTTTTATTTGGAATCTTCACCCAATAAATGTATATAAGAACTTTATTCTGGAATGCCCCCCAAAGCCCCAGATCGTCTTTCTTTCACTCCGAAGCTTCCTTCATTCTTCACTCAACACTCACCCATCTCCATCTAGCAAGGAACAAAAATACTTCCACCCACTTCTGCTACTTCCTTTTCCCATCATCTCCTTTCTAGTCCCCTAGTGAAATAACCTCTTGGGTTGTAATATTCATGAGCCCTACAGACTATAGCACTGAAATTGAGCATAGCTACATGCATGGCATTGGGATTTCAAAATACTTTGTTGTGAAATTTTTCCCCTTGTAATTTAATAAACATATTTATTCAAATCAGTCCATAATTCCACCAAGGAAACCAGTTTTATATAATGCTAAATTATTTAGATCCCCTAAGAAACTCAAGATGTCTCTTCTACCATCTTTCCAATATCTGCTTCCAATTGCAATTCTGGGCCTATTGAGTTCTTTCTAAGCTCAGAGTTCCCAGGGCTTAGGTCTTCCCTAGGAATCACTATGAGCTCACCCCAGCCCTTAGAGACTCAATGACAGTTAATCAAGAAAATGAAAACACAAAAGATCTGAATTGAAGTCTGAACATGAGTTTAACGTTTATGTGAGAAAAGATTTTTTCAGTATAAAAGCAGTAGAAAAAATAGAAAACAAAAATATAAATTATTTGACCATATGTAACTTAAAACCTCTGTACATCAAAAAGATCATAAAAAAGGTAAAGGGCAAACCAGGAACATTTTTTTCTATACTATAACTTAGAGAGACAGGATTGATAGTCTTTTTTCTTTTCTTTTTTTTTTTAAACAAGTCATTCCTTTCCCTTTAAAAAAATTGTTTATTTATTTTTGGCCACACTGGGTCTTCATTGCTGCATGTAGGCTTTCTCTAGTTGCCACAAGCAGGGGCTACTCTCTAGTTGCGGTGCTCGGGCCTCCCTTTTTGCAGAGCATCAGCTCTGGAAGGCGTGAGTTCAGTAGTTGTGGCATGTGGGCTTAGTTGCTCTGAGGCATGGGGGATCTTCCCAGATCAGGGACTGAGCTCATGTCCCCTGCATTGGCAGGCAGATTCTTAACCAGTGGACCAGCAGGGAAATCCCGGGAATGATACTCTTAATAACCAAAGTGCACAAACAAATTTATAGGGAAAATTTCCAGAGGTCTATAGAAAAATAAGCAAAAGCTTCTATAGGTAGGTAATTCACAGAAATGAAAATTCAAATGGCTAACAAATGTATTTAAAAATTTCAAACCTTCTAGTAATATGAGATGCATGTGAAAAGTGAAGTCGCTCAGTCGTGTCCAACTCTTTGCGACCCCATGGACACCAGGGTCCTCTGTCCATGGAATTTTCCAGGCAAGAGTACTGGAGTGGGTTGCCGTTTCCTTCTCCAGGGAACTTCCCGACCCAGGGATCAAACCCAGGTCTCCCACACTGTAGAGAGACTCTTTCCTTCTGAGCCAATGCATATTATCATATAAATACCATCTGCTCTTATTCAAATTATTAAAAAATTAAAAATGATAAAAATTTCAATTCTCAGTGCTTTTAGTAAATGAGCAATCATATAGTACTGAAGGGGGACAAACAATACGACATTCTCTATGAGGGAGTGGATGTTGAAGATTATTCATCTCTGAGTTACTTCTGAGGGGTCTGTAAGGTAAATCATACAACTAAAAGATAGTAAATATTATTACTGTTTGTAGTTATGCACATTATTCTACAAAAGAGAATGGAACAGAGTGGAGGGTGAAATTTCTTTTTTTGAAAATAAGTACAAGAAAAGTAACTTTTAGGCAAAAGCATTCGTTGTTTTCCAGTTAGAGTAATGGATTATTTGCCCCCCAAAAGTCCCAAACTCTAATTATGACTGTACCTCTGTCCTCTGACTTATGGATTAATATCAGTCCATTCCCACCCATAGAAATAACAGGAGTCCTACCTACCTCAAGTGAGCCTTGTCTATTGTAAGGAAGCCTGTGACAAAGATAAAGGATACCAGAACTTGATGGACCATTGAATCTGGAAAATCAAGCTCGTGAGAAAGAGAACTTTCCTGGTTCTTCCTCCTTCCTCTATTTTCTCCAACAGTGAGGTTAGGTTTAACTATGGAAAGATCATCTAGAAAAGAGGTATGCAGCAATATAGACACCTAAAATTATCCACTGTATTTGCAGAAAATGTGCAAAGAAAGTCCAGAAATTGAGCAATGCAATGAAAGAGTGGTAAATCCGCTGCAGAGACTTTGGGCTGAATGTGCTGGCCAGAGCGGGAATGGGTTCTGCATGTAAGACCTCTGCCAGGTGTGTGCCCAGGCACGGAGAGGTAACAGCGGGTTAACTCCTGGTAGCAGCATTTTGCACTTAGTAGGTCTGAAATATAGAAAACATGTACAGTATAAGTTTTCAGGATTTTTAAAATTTTTATATTTTTGAAGCATGGTTGATTTACAATGTTGTGCCAATCTCTACTGTACAGCAGAGTTCTTCACAATTCAAAGAACTTTAAAAAGCTGAATGACCTAGTTTCTGTTCACAAGAATATTTGCTTTTAAATATTATAAACTGTGGCTCCAGCAATAAAAACAAAAACAGAGTGTTCCTACCATGTTTCTGTACAACAGTATTCCCGTGAATATAGTTCTTGGAAAAGCTAATTAGATAAAGAAGACAGTGGAATGTGAATTTTATTTAAGTTGAAATTTATCAGCTGCCCCTATTGGTGGCTCAGTTCATAATCTATCAGTTATTTGGCAGGCAATAAAGTTTGTTCTCTATGCTCCAGTAGTTTTATTCCACTGAAAGACAGATTTTTCTTGTATGTCAAGCATTTTCCCTTTAAATCAGAAAACCTCAAATAAGGGTATTATTTCTGTAATGGTTTCAATTTATTGGTCCACTGAAGTTAGGAAACTGCATACAAATTTTATTCAGCTTGCTATGACTGGTGTGGCAGCACAAAGAGGTTTTTTAGGAGGTAAAACAGTTTTAAGAGATAAAGGTTACTGCTCTATTTTGAAGTCATTGAAAACAGAAAAACTCATCTCCTAAGGGGATTAGCTTCTTTGCCCTCACTTACTACTATTATATTGGTTTTATTTTCTTTTAAAAACTGTTCCTTGTGTGCTTGTATTAGGATTTTAAATCATCGAAGGAAACTGTGATTTCTTTCCGTGGATTAAAAGGAAACAACAGATGCCATATGGTGCTGTATTATGATCTCAATCATGGGTGTAGAAAACAAGATTATGGTTACCAGGGATAAGAGGGGGAAGGGATAAATTGGGAGATTGGGACTGACATATACACACTACTATATATTAAATAGATATTAATAACTAATAAGAAACTGTTGCACAGGGAACTCTACTCAGTACTCTGTAATGGCCTATATGGGAAACGAACCTAAGAAAGGACTTCCCTGGTGGCTCAGTGGTAAAGAATCTGCCTGCCAGTGCAGGAGACATGGGTTTGATTCCTGGCCTGGAAGATCCCACATGATGCAGAGCAACTGAGTCTGTGTGCCACAACCAATGAATGAGTCTGTGTTCTGGAGCCCAGGAGCCACAACTAGTGGGCCTGAAGTCCTGGAGCCTGGGCTCCACAACAAGAGAAGCCACATGCATTGAGAAACCCATGCACTGCAACTAAAGAGTACCCCTGCTCACCACAATTAATGAAAAGCCCCCGCAGCAACAAAGACCCAGCACAGCCAAAAAATAAATAACTAAATAAAGTTATTTTTTAAAAGACTCTAAAAGAAAAAAAAAGGCTATATGTATAACTGATTAACTTTGCTGTACACCTGAAATATATGCAGCACTGTAAGTCAACTGTACTCCAATAAAATTTTTTAAAAAGAAATAAAAAGGTAGAGTTAGTACTATGAGATACACCTGAATTAAACTGAATTTTAAAGCTGAATTTTAAGCTGAATTTTAAAGTATAATAAATGAAGTACAAACACCATGATTTTCGCTAGTAGTTAACATATATTAAGTGTTTGCATTGTATTGTACAAGTCACACCAGGTCAAAGATTGATCTTTACATAAGGCCATGTGTAAAGGATTGATTTCCACCAAGTCTTTAGAGCTTTGTAAACCTTGTACAGTATAACTAATGCCATAAAGCATTTACAGATTTAAATGTAAAGATTAGCTCAAGGATGGAGAGCAAGAAGAGGGAGCCATGCTATAACCTTAATATTTCTGAACTCAGGAGTTTGAAACCTAAGAAAGAAAAGCTGGACACTCACAAAAGGGAAATGTGTCCATCAATTTCATACAAACACATGTGCAAGTGTCTTAACTTCACATGGATTTTCTGTTTTACAGAAACCTTGACCTATTAAAAAAAGAAAAAAAAGTTCATGTTGACTTCCCAAGTGTTAATCTGGTTTGATGACATTGTATTCTCCATCTGTAGAGTTCTCCGAATGCACCATCCCATTCCTAAGCTTCCTGGCTGGAGTCACGGGACTGCCTTTTATTTACATCTATCCCACTTGGGATCATCCAGACCCCAAGACATTTGGACCAACATTCAAAATTAAGACTGTTTTAAATGCTGATTGTTTATCTTGGCAAGTACATGGACTCCAAGTCTCTGTTCTAATAACTTTTTCACATTTATGTAGAGCTTACTGTGTACCCTAGAGCAGGGACCGTTTATGACTTATTTAAAACACTGATGCTCCCTTTTCATCATCTTGTACCAAATACTGAATACCCGCCTGGCACCTATGAAGGATTTATGACATTGTAAAGAATAAAATGAATTAATCAACGAGACAGGCATTTAAGAACCATGGAGGAGATGAGGATTTTTAACACAGAAGGAGGGGTGAAGCAGGAACATCATGGTCCAGTAGAGTACAGAGCGCAAGTAGAAATTTGGAGAAAATTCTCAGCAAGAATCCTAGGAATTTGTTACACAGACCCCCAGGAAGCCTTCAACTTTGATTATATTTCATCACGAGTTTAAATAATGGCTGCATTGGTCTTGAAATACTGTTTTCAAAAATTAGAACTTTGAAAGAGTTCTTGAATCTTGAATTTGGGAAGAAGATCTAATATATGCTTAGAAGCTGGCAATAACCTGTGAGCCTCTGGATCTGGGATTTCTATAACTGAATTAAAAGGAACTTACAAGATAAAATATGCCCCTTTGCATTGAACTCATCAAGCAAAAAAAAAAAAATTGTACCTTATTCTTAGTAGTTTCAATCTCCCCAGTCCTACTAGTTTGTGTTATTGGGGAGAAAAATTCAGTTATGAATGTCAAACCTGATATTTGTAAATTCATCCTCACCACGTCTGCACAGTGTTGGCAGCTGTCATAGCAAAGTCAGTGGATCTCCCAGAGGGCAGGTGCACACTGGGAGAAAGAGTGGGGATTTGGGGAAAATTGTACCTTTACCGCTCACCCTAGGAGAAGAGGTTTTATTATTTTTTTTTCTCGTTTTAAAATTAGAACAGCTGATTGGAAACTAGACATCACTGAGTGAAGACCTGTTTATTTCCTTGTAGGTATGCTATTGATAAATACCCAAGTAACTAGAAGAATTGCCTAGAGTTACTAAAAAGCATTCAGATAATTTCCTGGAACTTGATTAGAGTTGAGTACTATGCCTAGGAGGAACTGCAGCTGCTTTCTTTGCATCTCAGAATTTGCAAAAACATTTCACATTTCACGAGTACTTCCTAACAGGTTCTTTGTTGTTTATTGCATTTATATAGATGATAGTGATTCCTTGATTTTTGTGTTGCTAAGCACTCTTTTAAAAAATATATCAACACTCACAGTTGAATTGTGAGTGACCCTGAATAATTCCCAACCTTGGACAAAGTACACCTGGCCTTTCAAAGAAAGGCATATCCAACAAATGGGCACCTTTTGACATAGGGACCTTTTTACAGATACATTCTGCTCCTTGAATAAAGACAAGGCCTTAATGAAATCCCAGTTCTTCTAAATAGATGCAGACAGATGACTTAGCGAAATCAGATGCCAAAAATAAAATAATAAAAAAATAATAAAATAGCAGGGCTTTAATTTACTCATTTTTTTCCTGATTAAAGCTGTAGTTATAAAAGAACGGATGGAGATAAATGTTTATATGGGTTTTTTTTGACCTCTGATAAAGGAAGCCAGAGAAAGAGTACAGATTACTAAAAGAGGAAGAAGTGGTATTTGATGCCAATTCCTGGAAGCACAGCAAATGTGGATTAAGCATAATATTTGGAAATTCATTGGCTTTTTGCAGATCTTTTGCATATTTGCTATGGTAGAACATTGATATACATAGGACACATCATGTATACATTTTTCATAGATGTAGCAGTTTAGGAGTTGCTCATGAAACAATAAATCCAGCTTCCCAGGTGGCACAGTGGTAAAGGACTTGCCTGCCAATGCAGGGGATGCAGGAGACAAAAGTTCCATCTCTGGGTGGGAAGATGGCAGCCCACTTCAGTATTCTTGCCTGGAACATCACATGGACAGAGGAGCCTGGCAGGCTATGATCCATGGGGTCGCAAAGAGTCAGACAGGACCGAGCATGCACGTGTGCACACACAAAACAAAAACACATTTCTCATTTAGCCATAGGGTCTAATAAACCAAATAACGATTTTCAGTCGCATTTTGAACTGAATACAAGTAAGCTGGCAGACAGCAAGATGGGACATGTTTCCACAAAGAAAAGCATATGTCACCCATATTCCAGTGAATATGGAGAGTTTTGATCAGAAAGAATTATGATGAAGAACAACATAATTTGTGTTTCCACTTTAGTTCATGTAATAGTTCTGAAGCAAGTTTGAAAAATAAAAGAAAGGTAAAGAATATTGCCAGAACCTTCCAATGCCTATATTCTGGAAATATATGCATTAATATCTCTAGGATGCACCTGCTTTAGAGTAGCTGGACTGTCAACAATGACATGGTAACCTACCTCTCTCTCTTCCTCTCTCCCTGTCCCGACCAACAGTTCGTGGCTCACCCCAACTGCCAGCAGCAGCTCTTGACAATCTGGTACGAGAACCTCTCAGGCCTTCGGGAACAGACGGTAGCTATCAAGTGTCTGGTGGTGCTGGTCGTGGCCTTGGGCCTTCCGTTTCTTGCCATCGGCTACTGGATCGCACCTTGCAGCAGGGTACCGGCTTTTCCACCCCTGTTTCCTCTGTGGTTGGTGTACCATGTCCTTTGAGGATGAAAAAGGAAAAGGCTTCCTGCTTAAGGCTCTTATCAGTTTTGCAGCTGAATGTTAATTGACTCAAGAGCATCAATTCTGGTTTTTAATGACTGGATTAGTTCTAATAAGGGATGAAAAAGGATTTGGTCCTGGTGGGATAGGTCCTATTCACAGGCATATAATACTTAGGCTTTTAAGATAAAAATCTCCGGCCACAATGATAGGGAGGAGGAAAAGCTGCTTCTGTGAAGGAGCAATCGTGTCCTATTTGCTGGTTTAATAAATAGTCCACCAGGCTGGCCTCCGGAAGAGAAACAGCCCTACTGCGGTGGTTCCAAGAGATAGTTAACTTGAAAACTGAACAGGCAGCTTGGTTGAACCTGTGAAAAAGATCTGAGACTGAGTGTGTGAAACATGGTTGTGAACAGTGGTATCATCCAAAGTCTTCAAGAGAGTGCATACCAGGTTCCCCAAGCCCTTTGTTCCTCTAGGAGATTAAAAAAATGTAGAATTGGGGTCTGGGGGCTTTTGGATTTTTTTAGATTCTTTATCTTCTTAGTTTTGTTTGAATCATTTTTGTTCACGACCTTTATCCCCCTCTCAACTTGGCCAGTATACAGTCCATTTAATTGTGCCTAAGAGATCCCTTAAATAAGATGTGGACAGGAATAGGAGTCACGCTAACAGAATCCGTGTTCCGTTAATGAAGGGCACTGCCAGGGAGAGGCAGCAGTTCTGAGATCCTTTAATCCTGTTTTTATATTCCCAAATCTGGTTTTGTTTAAATGGAGGCAGTTTCAGGCCAAATGAATCAAGGCCACTCAAGAGTGACCCTGGAAATCCGTCATCTCTCTAACTGTTTTCCCCCACAGAGTCCTGCTTCAGGCCCATATATGTGAGAATATTCATCCATCTCACTTCATCGTTGAGCTGCCCATGTAGTTTAAGGCAGAAAGGTTGTCATTTTGATCAGTTTTGATCATTCAACTAAGTTCCTTTGTTTTGAATCATGATTCTGATAATACAAAATCATGAAAGACTAAAAACTTTATAGATAAGGAGAGAGAGTGCATTTAAAGCAAAAATCGTATCCCACTCAAATACGTCCCCTTAAAGGTCGGGTTTATACGTATGTGTCTCTTAGGGCCACTCACTCAGTTATAAACGTATTGGGTTTGAAGTAGGTATCTTGAAGTCCATTCTTTTTTCTCTTAGCGCAGCTGAGGATGTGTGGACTCTGCCCAACAGAGAAAGGAAAGGAGGGAATTGAGTTGTTCTTGGAGCCCACATTTATACCTGCCATACACCACTTATCCTGTGGTGAAAAGATGGTATAGTAAGAATTCTCCACATGTATCCCATTTTTAAGATAGGCAGACTGCTTTTTTTTTCATGTTACTTAACATTTTCAAAGATCAGCCTTTAGAATAAAAGAGACTTGGCAGCTCCCTGCAAATCACTTTGTGCTGTGGATAAACTACCCGGACATGCTCTCTCTGCAGCTGTGGAACAGCACAGTGATATGTAAATGTGTGGTTTATTTTTCTATGTCTAATATGGAAAATGTGACATTTGTCTGTGTGCATTCATGTCCAACCCCAGAAATGCTTGACATTCTTTGGTTATTTGTTGACATCAAATTAAGGTTCTGGATATACAAAAACATTCGTTTGAAGTTACAGCCTTTTAAGTGTGAACCTTGGTGCTTTTTAAGGTCACACACTGAGTTGGAAAGTAGGGTCTGAGAATAGAGAACTTATTTGATGAATCTACCAAATGTACCTAATCCTTAGACTGCAGAAACCCTTGGAACAGAGGAATTGTTTTTCACTTCCACTAGAACACAGAGCTCTTAAGGACATTATGTCACAGGGGATTTTAAAAGAGTTACCTTAAAATCATTATAAAGTGAGCATTAAAAATGCTTTTTCACTGGTTATATGATTTTCCAAAACCAGGGATGACTTTTAATTAAGTTAACCTACTTAGAGGTTTTAATTACTGGGTATCTCTCTGTTTTATTGGATAGTAACAGATAAAGTAGTTATGTTGGTTATAATATTTTTTGCCTTTTTATATTGTACAGAGTACAAATTGATTTTGGAATATTTAGAAGTGAGAACAAAAATGTACTTTCATGGTAATAAGTATTTTTTATCTTCAAAGGGTTTGTAATGTGCTACAAACACATCATGACATTTCAATTATAAATGAATGAGTCTACAAACTCTTCATAACATTTCAGTTATAAAAAAATACACACATTGCAAATTTGCAGTTTCTTTTCCTAGATTCTACAAAGCTTGACACTGCATAGTCTTTCACATAAAAATAAGAATAACAAGTATATGCCTTGTAATTTCCAGAAATGCATCTGTGAATGAAGTACATTCTAAGACAAATTGGATATTTAGAAACAATGAAGTTTGAAGACTTCTTAAATTATTCTTAAAGGAAACATCCTCTAAAAGGAGTAATTTTCACAATGTGTAGCTAGCTCTTCAGAACAAAAGCAGAATTTTGACTGTTCTCACTTCACTTTTTTTTTTTAATCCTATGTATATAGTAGCTTTCATAAGTGGAAGCCAGATTTTCTAAAGTTAAAGTTTTGGCTTGTTTTTTTTTTTTGCCTCATTACAGCTGGGTAAAGTTCTGCGAAGTCCTTTTATGAAGTTTGTAGCACATGCTGCTTCTTTCATCATCTTCCTGGGCCTGCTTGTTTTCAATGCCTCAGACAGATTTGAAGGAATCACCACATTGCCAAACATCACTGTTATTGACTATCCCAAACAGATCTTCAGGGTGAAAACCACACAGTTTACTTGGACTGAAATGCTTATTATGGTCTGGGTTCTTGGTAAGCCTTTTATTTTGAGTATTCTAATTTCTACCAAAAATAGCATCTATATCATGATTGCCATTTTCTATTTAAAATTCTATGGTATATTATATGGTGACAACATCACCATTGTAAGATAAACAGAATAGCAAGTAATGAAATAATTTGGCAGCTTGATGATGCTGATGGATATCCCTTACCACTAAATACAAATTTTATGAGTAACATGAGCTTAATTATAAATGCATTAATATTAATATCATGTTTCAGAAATCCAACTTCAATTATTGAATAAAATGTAATTTTAAAAATGTGACTCACTGTGATAATCAAGCATTTAATTGAAATAGTTCTGCAATAACCTAGTGGCCATTAACTGATGATTAAAGAACATTTATTGCTTTAGTTTCAGAGGTTTTTTTAAGGAGAGTTTCCATTTTAGGAATGTTTGTTACTTCACCTCACAATAGCCCATTTGGGGATATTTTTTCTTTGTTTTTTTTTTGTTGGCTGAACTGTGAGGCATGTGGGATCTTACTTTCCCGACCAGAGATCAAAGCCATGCCCCAGCATTGGAAGAACAGAATCTTAACCACTGTACCTCCGGAGAAGTCCCACAATAGCTCGTTTTGAACAGCAGCTATGTTAAAGTAAACATTTTAAGCAACACGATAAAAAAAAATGGAGATTGAAACCATATTATTGATTGATAATGAATCCAAAGTCAATTTTGTGTATTATTTCACCCAACATGTTTCTTGGTATCATCTCAATTCCTGAATTAATGGATTGCTTCTCCTCTCATTAACTCCTATGGTTTTCACCTGGGTCAAGTAATTGTTTTATGAATTTTATTTTGAGCCACTACATTTCTTTTAAAAACTCTACAGTATTTTCCCCTTACGTAGTCAGGCATGCCTGCGTGCTAAGTTGCTTCAGTCGTGTCCGACTCTGTGCCACCTTATGGACTGGTAGGCTCCTCTGTCCATGGGATTCTCCAGGCAAGAATACTGGAGTGGGTTGCCATGCCTTTCTCCAGGGGATCTTCCTGACCCATGGATCAAACCCTCATCTCTTACGCCTCCTGCATTGGTAGGCAGGTTCTTTACCACTGGCGCCATCTGGAAACAGTTGTTAAATTGAAATATTTTGTCCTCTTTCCCCAGAATATTTTCTGCTTTCAGTTTCTTCATAATGCCCTAGGGCCTCCTGCTTAATTTCCCAAGAATTCCTCACCTTTTCATCATGAAGCTGAGATGAGACAAGAGGGTAGAGGAATGAGGGAAGTGTTCCCGGATGATTGGAAAACTGTTCTTGTTAAAAGTGTATAGTAGGTTTCTCAATTAACGGCTTATTTCTCCAGTAATCACCATTATTTGATAATTAACCATTGTCATTTTATAAAGATGAATTTTTTCCTTTCCTCCATGTGTTTCATGGGGCAAAATCATTTGACTTGAAGAGCCTTTCTTATTTTCCTCCCTTCCTCCTTCCCTACCCCCATAAGCATAGCACCATTTCTGGTGCCACATTTAGAACTACATTTCACCAAAATCTAACTTGGTGGAGTAAATCATTCCTATAGTCAAAGCTTCTTTCACGTAACTCTGCCCAGCACTTCTATGGGTTGTAGTCAAGTCAGTGCTTTATGGTACCTAATGGCATGCTTTATTTACACACAGGGCATTTTATAGATGGGGACTCTTAGCTTCTCAATCCAAGATATAAACTCTTGTCTGTGACATGTGTGTGTTGACAGGAATGATGTGGTCTGAGTGCAAGGAGCTGTGGCTGGAAGGACCCAGGGAGTACATTTTGCAGTTGTGGAATGTCCTAGACTTTGGCATGCTCTCCATCTTCATCGCTGCTTTCACGGCCAGATTCTTGGCTTTCCTTCAGGCCACGAAGGCACAACAGTACGTGGACAGTTACGTTCAAGAGAGTGACCTCAGTGAAGTTACACTACCGCCAGAGATACAGTATTTCACTTACGGTAAGTCATCGGGCGCAGAGTCCTCTTACGTCTCAGGAGAAGGTATTGGAACCACATTGTGGAAGGAAATGCCCTTGACGGGTATGTTTAAAATGAAATGCCTGTTGAAAGTATAGAGAGTGGAGACAGCATGAGCTTTAGAGCTGTATAAAACTGGATTCATATCAAGACACTGACTCTCCCTTGCTGTGTGACCTTGTTCAAATTAATTTATTTCTCTGTGCCTCAGTTTTCACATCTAGAAAAAGGAGGTGTTTCAAGGTGGAAGAAAATCACCTTTAAGCCAAAGAACATAGTTACTCTTAAATATTCTCAGGACATGGAATTGTCATAATGAGGGGGAGGAAATAGCTTGATAAACTGCTTAATGTGAAAGATGAGTCCCTGAGAGCTTGAGTTAGAGGAGATAACATAATAAAAAGTGCTAAAAACTGTTGTAACAGAAGTGAGCAAAAATTCAGCAGAGGCAGGAAATAGGAGCTAAAGTGACGATGAGCATGTAAGGTTCGCAGAACCGGCAGAATTGCTGGGGAGGATGTTGTGCTTCTCAGGACACCATGGGGTGGAGTACCTGCCAGTCTTCTCTAGGTTATGAGAGCAGGGAGATACCCAGGGACCTTCAGTTTGCACAGACACCGATGCCATCCCTGCCCACTGCACACCGATGTAAAACAGTGTTAGCCTCCCTTCCCTTAAGGCCTAACTGGGGAGCCGCGATGAGCTAATTTTCATATAGCTTCAAAATCTTAAACCTGGAAAAGACTTTAGCAGTTAGTATATAAGCCTCATTTTACAGATAAGGAAAGTTAGGCCCAGAGTTTAAATGCATTCTGACTGTGAGGAATGATTCTTTATAAGTACATCGTGATGCATACCAGCAGCATGTTAACATTGTTAAAGAAGACTGGGTGCCTGCTCTAAGATGAAGGTGTATGCATGACCAACAAGGACATTCTGTATAGCACAGGGAACTCTGTTCACTGTTCTGTGGCAGCCTAGAGGGGAGGGGAGTTTGGGGGAGAATGAATGCATGTAGATATATGACTGCATCCCTTTGCTGACCTCCTGGAACTATCACAACACTGTTGACTTTTGTACTCCAGTATAAAATTAAAAGTTTGTAAATACATAAATAAATGAATGAAGACATTAATGTTTTACAGACTGTGAAATGTAAACAGATTATCTCTTATTGTCACCAAGCAAAGGTTTTTATATACTAGTGAGGCCAGATTAAATGAATAAATGAATACCATTTATAATTAAGGAATTAGCTTGGGCTGTATTTGTGTGTAACATATATCATGACTATTTCAGTACCTCTTTATTTAAATTTACTCATGTGTGTTTATGACTGTGAAGGGGAACCTGTGAATTAGGCTTCACTCCTTATTATCATGTTGATCAAGCTTTTAACCTAAGCCTTGATTTCTGTAACTTTAAGAAGAGAGTGTCTACCTCAAATCCATAAGATCATTGAAAGCATAGTGTCTCTTACGTATTAAACATCCAATAAATGTTCACTTTTGTTGTTGTCAGAAGTTTGTGCAATGCACCTTCCTTCTGGGAGTGACCCAGTTTGCACAGAATTAACCACACGATGTTACTGAAGTGACCTGGAAAGGAGTTGTTGGGGGTCCTCATTTAGAATCTGTCTCCAAGATTTTTGCACTTCAGTAGCATTTTATACTTTCCAGGGACCAGCTATGTTGCTCAGACATCATGCTGACAGCACTATTGTGATTCAGTGACATTCTCACTTTTTGTAATATGACATTTTACTTGCATAAGCTGTTAGATGAACTAGTTTCCCCATGAAATATGGAAAAGAACATGTGTGCCAACAGCCTATAGCATGATAAAATGGCTGGTCGATAAACCTGGTAACTGGGGGGACAAACCAATCAAATCAGTTGTTTTGTTGTCATGGACACAGTCTGAACTTATTGAAGCATTTTCAGCTCTTTTTTTCATCTTTTGTACTTCATTCTGTTTCTGCTTAATGTGAAGTCTGTTTAGTATCTTTCTAATAGTGTTTCCTCCATTAAAAGAAACCACATGAATGTACAATTCATGTGTTTCTAGTTTAATATGAAAAATAGTGTCTGGACAGTTAATTAAATGTGTAGTAGTTTCAACTGAGATAATAACCACCTACCTACAAGTCAGATCCTATTTAAGGTATTTTGTGTAGTTAGCCGTGAATAGAAAGTTCTGTTTTTAATCTCTCTCTCTCTTCTTGTAGCCAGAGATAAATGGCTCCCTTCTGACCCTCAGATCATATCTGAAGGCCTCTATGCCATAGCTGTTGTGCTCAGCTTTTCTCGAATCGCCTATATCCTCCCGGCGAATGAGAGCTTCGGCCCCTTGCAGATCTCTCTGGGAAGGACTGTGAAGGACATATTCAAGTTCATGGTCCTCTTTATTATGGTGTTTCTTGCCTTTATGATTGGCATGTTCATATTGTATTCTTACTACCTTGGGGCTAAAGTCAATGCTGCTTTTACCACGTAAGTAAAACATTTTACTAAAAAAAGTATGATTAACAGAAATGCTAACAAGTTTAGATGAAGTAAAAAAAAATTGTTTTCAATAATTGTAATAAAGATACTTTTAAGAGCAGGAAAAATCCATTAAAAACACTTAGTGCCTCAAATAGCAAATGCTGGCCGGTATATGGAATAAAGGGAACACTTGTGCATTGTTGGTGGGAATGTAAATTGGTGCAGCCACTATGGACAACAATATAGAGGTTTCTTTAAAAAAGTGGAATTGTGTATGACTGGGTGGGTATATAGCTGAAAAAAACAAAAACACTAATTCAGAAAGATATGTGCACCCCAATGTTCATAGAATCATTATTTACAATTTCCAAGATACAGAAGCAACCTAAGTCTCCATCCACAGATGAATGGATAGAGAAGTGGGGTGTGTGTGTGTGTGTGTGTGTGTGTGTTTAAAGTAAAATACTACTTGGGCATAAGAAAGAATGAGATTTTGTCATTTGCAACAATGTGGATGGACTTGGAGTCATTCAGTAAAATAAGTCAGACAGAGAAAGCAACCTGTATGATATCACTTATATGTGGAATCTAAAAAATAGAGCAAACTAGTGAATATAACAACAAATAAAAGGTCACTCAGAGACAGAAAATAAACTAGTAGCTACCGGTTAGCGGGCAGTGTAGGGGCGCGGGAGTAGGAAGTCCTAACTGCTGGGAGTAAGATAGGCTGAAGGATGTACTGACCACACAGAGAACATAGCCAATATTCCATCATAACTATAAATGGAACATGTCCTTTAAAAATCATGAATCACTGCTGTACACCTGAAACTTATGTAATATTGTACATCAACTCTACCTCAAAAAAAAAAAACAAAAAAAAAACGATGGAGGAAAAAACAAAACCAAACCAGGAACAGTACTTGTGTGAGCTTACATTTCTTTGAGTTTAGAGAAGGTTTGATCACAGAATAGATCAAAATTTGGTAAAATCCTAGATGAAACTCTCTATTTTAAGAGAATTGGGTAGCAAATGTTTAATACTGGATATTTCTTACATTATTTATGACATTAAATGTAGTTTCATCATTTTGTACCCATTCCTGTTATTTCAAAACCAAGGAGCGTTGGCTTTTATTTTCGCGTGTCATTAATCAGTGCAGGGAGTTGAGGAAGAAGAAGAAATTACAGCTGATGCTGTGCAGCCCGCTGTAGAGTAGCACCGCCTCCTTCCTTTGGTCCTACGGCGTCCACACTGCAGGCTCACCTTTTCCATGAAGTCACCCTGCACTCACTGCTCTTAGGTATTGTCCCTGTAAGTTCCCTCAGCATGGAGACGTCCACATTGCCAGACCCTGTCTCGCCTGTTGCTGTGCAGTGGTCAGGAAGGCAGGCCGTCTGTCTGTACCGTGGTCCTTCCAGGTGAGGAGACCAGAAATCTCCCCTGCCTGCCTTTGTACCCTCCATCCCCTGGAGTGCCACAGCTGGAAATGAACTAGACCTTCAGTGAGTTCCCTGTAAACTAAAAGAGAGTATTAAGCCCTTCCAGGCATCTAAATGGTTTTGGAATTAATTTTTCCAAGTAGTTATTATAGAGCCGATAATAGGGGTGAAAGAGAACTGAAACTCACTTTATTGTAATGAAAAACAAGTTCCGTTTGAACCCAGATGGGAAAGGACCAGAGAGTTCCCGCACAAGTGGCACCCCTTGGGCCTGTGGGAGGACTCATTCTATACACGACACTGGTGTCACCGCTCCGTGTGAGGACCTGGCCGTACGGTAGAGTGGAAAGAACACGGGCTGGAAATCAGGCAGACCTGGATGTGAATGCAACGCCTGCTCTTTTCTAGCTGTGGTCTTTTGATTAATTATCTTCACATTTCTCAGTGTTAGTTTCCTTATTTTTAAAATGAGCACAATAAGGTTTGAATCAGGCCGTTGGGAGGACGTGGAAGATGATTTGTACAAAGGCTTTTGCCCACAGTAGGAGCCAGGAGCTGCCTGTGTCTTTTCCTTTTCACGCTCCCTCTCTCCGCACATGTATGGATTCTTGGGAATCTATATTCCCAGCATCAGAAGTGAGAAGGTTTGCAAAGGACCAAGAGGAAGGGGTGGGGGCATTTTGTGATGTTGTTAAGTTCATGGCACGGAAAAAGAGACTATAGCTTTTCTTAGTTTTCACCATCAAATGTTTCATAATCGAGAGTAACTCTACAGGAATAGGAACTTTCTACTCAACCCTCTGCACCCAGGGTCTAATACGATCACTGAAACATACCAGGTACTCCATCAATGTTTGTTGAATGAATGAACTGATAAAGTAGCATTAAAACCCACAAAACTATAAAATTGTTGTTTAGAATCTAATAAATTTTAAAATTTACTTCCATACATATTTCTTCAAAAAAAAAAGGGGGACTTACTTTTGAACTCTCCTTTTTAATGGACTTCTACATGTATAATTGTTTAAGGATGATTGTTCTAGTTCACAGATCAGTGACTACTGCTTGGGTATATGACAAAACCAGCCAAATTCAGGCAAGGTTCGTTTAAGGGATCCAAGCATGCAAATTAGTCTGTGAAGGCTTACTTGCTAATTGCTGTGTTGGAAGAATCAGGAAGTAGATTATATAAATTAAGAGAAAAGAATCAGAACCCTTAATTTTGTTGCCGTCTCTTCACTTCTACTGAAGTATAGTTTTTAGGTAGATGATATATTTTTGTGGTGAAAAATCTATGCAGGGCAGTATCTACAGCCTGTTCCCTTCCTCAGCCTTGGATCCCAGTTTCTTAGTTCTTAGGTCCAGAGGGGTCATTGGTGGCTCAGATGGTAAAGAAGCTACCTGCAATGTGGGAGACCCAGGTTTCATCCCTGGGTCAGGAAGATCCACTGGAGAAGGAAATGGCAACCCGCTCCAATATTCTTGCCTGGAGAAATCCATGGACAGAGGAGCCTGGTGGGCTACAGTCCGTGGGGTTGCAAAGAATCGGACACGACTGAGCAACGAACACTTTCACTTTAGGTCCAGAGGCAATGGTTTCTTTCGAATGCTTTCAGAGGTATTTTTTATGTGAACAAGAATATGAATATTTGTATACCCCTCTTCTTATTTAAATGGTGAACTATTTCAGACTTGCTGCATCTCATTTTTTCACTAATAATATATCTTGGATATCATTTTATATAAACACATGAAGCTAGATCTGTTTTTCCCCCAGTGGCTGCATAGCTGTTTGTAGATGAACCAGAATTCTTTATCCACTTTCCTGTTGATGGATATTTTGGTAGTTTTCATTCTTCCCTACTGCCATGCTGCAAGGAATACATTTGTACATAATTTTTTTGAAGTGGATATATAATTTTAATCCCTATTTTGTTCTGTTCCAGAAAACCTGATTTGAAATTCTAAACCGCCTGCAAAATCAAACCCCAAACTTCCATCCTTTTAGGAGAAAGGAATGGGTATCAGGGCATTACTTCTATTTTCACCTGCCAAGCTCAGAAAATTTTCTCTTGATGATAACTCCTGGAAAAACTAGGCATCAGCATCATTTAATCACCAGTTTCTAAAAAGTTGAGAGAAAAGTTTCTATTAAGTATCATAATAAAATAATTGTGTTATTGTTCAGTCACTAAGTCATTTTTGACTCTTTTGTGACCCCATGGACTGTAGCCCACCAAGTTCCTCTGTCTATGGGATTTTCCAGGCAAGAATACCAGAGTGGGTTGCCATTTCTGCCTCCAGAGGATCTTCCTGACTCAGGGGTCAAACTTGTGTCTTCTGCATTGGCAGGCGGATTCTTTACCTCTGAGCCACCAGGGAAGCCCAAAATAATTATACTTGGGGTATTATGATGATATTTTACAATAGCATTTTATATCTGTGCAATATTCAGACCATAACTTGTTTTTACTTTTGACTTTTTCACCCTGAAAACTGTTCATTTATTTACTGTGTATGTTATTCTTTCAACAGTGTAGAAGAAAGTTTCAAGACTTTGTTTTGGTCAATATTTGGATTGTCTGAAGTCACTTCTGTTGTGCTCAAGTATGATCACAAATTCATAGAGAATATAGGATATGTTCTGTATGGAATATATAATGTAACTATGGTCGTTGTTTTACTCAACATGCTCATTGCTATGATTAATAGCTCATATCAAGAGATTGAGGTAAGCCTGCTTTCTACCCAGTGTCTGTCCTTACCATTTCATTCTGCTAGCACACTGCGTCTGCTTTTGTGTCCTGTGGTGGACATCCTGCCATTGTCTACAAAGAGGCTTAACACCAAGCAGGACCCTTCTCTGCGGTTTCCTTCTGGATAGGTGGTGATGCACCTTCCAGTGTCTTCTAGGAGCACAGTGGAGTTCCCATGAATGTACCATTATGCTGCCTTCTCTCAGAACCATCTGAAAGATCATGGTAGAGGACTTACGAGACGTCTGTCAAACGTTAATGATGGTCTTGGTCCAGTCAGACTTTTTAGTACTCTAGAAATCTATTTTTGCTTTGGATTACACTTGATTTGGTACCTTTCTTCATCACCGTGTATGTTTTCTTATCTCCTCCAGTTTAGTGTACCATATCTTTTTAGTACTTTGCTGTTTGTTAAGTCCACTGAGTCTCTGTGTTTCAGAAATATGTAAGTTAGTATTCTCAAAGAAGTTAGATCCTCCAGAGATGAAAACTGTGGTGCTCTGAACACCTGCTTCAGTGTGGTAATGGTAGACTGGGCAGGATGAAATGACTGAGCCAACTTCTTCCACCCATGGACCGGCTCTTCATTTCTTCTCTCCGTCTACTGGTTAGAATGGTTATGCCCACCACCAGGGGGCAGCACTGAGAACGAAAGGTCCTGTAAGCCAGGAATAGGCCACTGAGGGCCTTATGTGACCTTTGAAGACACATAACTCCAAAATGCAGTTTATTTGAATACTGCCATTTATCTCCTTTGCTCTTGGAGTGTAGTATGATATATCTACAGTCTGGCTTGGATGGGTGTGGATGAGGAAGGAAACTGGGGAAATATTGTTGAATATGCAGAATTGGGCGGGGGGGAGAAAAATTAATCTTGTCATCCTTCCTTGACCCTGAATTTCTCTTGTGCTTTTTGCTTTGTTTTATTTATTTATTTTTTTTGGATGGGAGACAGAAAATTCTGGTTAAATTTCAGTGGGTACAGACAGAGGAATATGGAAGAGAAAAATTTAAAAAAAGTATTGTGAGAGCGATGCTTGGAATATTATACAGCCTAATAGAGACTATATGCAGATAAATGTACATATACAACTTTTTCTATTTCAAAGCATAATGTAGGTTTATTGTAAGGCCCTACTGGAATAAATTACTAGAATCTTTAGTTTTTAAAATCAGTTGTCATATTTTTTCTATTTTTGTGACACAGGATGACAGTGATGTAGAATGGAAGTTTGCTCGCTCGAAACTTTGGTTATCTTACTTTGATGATGGAAAAACATTACCTCCACCCTTCAGTCTAGTTCCTAGTCCAAAGTCATTTGTTTATTTCATCATGCGGATCATTAACTTTTCCAAATGCAGAAGGAGAAGACTACAGAAGGATATAGAAATGGGAATTGGTAACTCAAAGTCCAGGGTAGGTATCAAAAGCTTACAGAGACCTGAAGATAAATGCTCCTTGTCTTTTGATGTTTGTTCAGTGCGTGAACTTAGAAGATATTGAAAGTAACTGTCCATTCCATAGTCCTTCATAGACTAATACTTAAAATATTCATAACGTTCCAAGAAGTCACTTAGTCTATGCTTTGTTTTCAGTCAGAATTTCATGTAAACTACCAAAATAAAAACAAACAAAAAACTTCTTTGACTTGTTAAAAGTTACTGTCAGAAAATACTATGTTTCTGTGTGTTTTCCATGCTTCTCAACTGTTGTTCTAAGTTACATATTTCTAGTCTTAAATTTTTCTGTTGGTTGTATATATATATAGTTCACCACCACCATATTCTTCTTATTTGTAGAAATCCATTATTGAGCTAAATAATCTTTTTTTCCTTTAATATCATAAAACTGATGCAGGCTTAGAACACCCTCATATATTAACCATTAAAACTCCCTTTCATAAATAATCAAGAATGGCTTGTTTTGAGTTGTCCTGGTTGAGTCATACTTTAATTTTAACAAAGATGAGTTTCACACCAGCACTTTATTATCATGAACTTTATTTTCAGAGATAGAATTGGCATAGGAGACAGAAGGATATGGGCAGAACCTCAAATAATAGGTTGTGAAACAGATAAGACAAAATGTATGGGGTTAAAGAACAATTTTGCCTGAAAGTTGTGAAAATGGTCTGTAGCTATAATAGCCTGGGAGCCCTCAAGATAGCAGTGTTACCTCCATAAAGTGCATATTTTTTTTTCAGTTGATGCTGAGGGTAAAGATGGGATTAGCACAATTAAATTTCTTACTTTTTAAAAGCAATGTGCATTTCCGAGGTTTGTAATACCCTTCATCTTATTCTTTAAGAATGTAGCCTTTTAAACCTTCTTTGTCTGACCTGAATATGGGCTCTTAAGGATATTAAGTTGCATGACAGTGATTGGCTGTGACTTCAAATAATACCTCATTATATACAGTGAAAAGCAGCATAATGTAAGGAAGAGAGCCTTGGCATTAGACCTGGGTTTGAATTCTGGCTTATTAGAAAGTAACATGGACAACTCATTTCATCACTCTGAACTGTAATAGTCTCACCTGAAAGAGAGAAAACTTCATAGCATTACTGTGAGGATGCTATGAGACGTACAGAATTTCAGCCTCAACAAATATCAGTGCCCTTCCTCATTCACAGTTTACAAAGTGCTTTGCCGTACATTTGAACCTCATGCAACACTGTAAGGTAGGTATTATTATTACTCCCATTTTATAGATAAGACAGCTGAAGTCATTATAATAACTCACTCATGCAAGGTCACAGGGGCTCGCCAGTGTGGGGGCAGTTGTGCAGTTCCTGTTTTCCAGCGTCAGAGTCTAGCTCTTTCTGCTGGTCCTGGCTACCTCTTGCTCAGAAGCTGAGGCTCTGGCTTGGTTTCTGCCCCTCTTCCCACAGGCCACGCCTTAGGCTGCAGCTTAGCTGGTCTCTTAAAGGAGCTGGGCTCTAATTGCCATCCTGGGTGACTCTTGCTACTACTGAAATGGACTTTGTTACTCTGGGGATTTGACTGTTATTCTCTGAGGCTTTATTATTTGAAAAGGAAGTTGTTCGAGCATGAGAACTCAGCTCTAGCATGTCACACCAAGTTTTCTTTCTGTAGGCAACTGATTTCATTAACTTCTGACTTTCACTGACTTCACTGACTTCATTCCTAATATTGTAATAATGCAGAAGGGGAGAAAACACGAAGAGGCTGAAGAGAGCACATTCAGATGGCATGTGGCCACCTAGACCACATGTTTGTTGCTTTAAAGTAGCTTGCTTGCAGGGATGTGAGGGGAACAGATGATATTCTCTGTTCAGAGTGTCCTCTCCTGCCTGCATGGTACCACTGGCAGGAAGAATAGCTTTCCTCAGGGCAGTTGCTGGAGACAGAAGGAAGGTTGAGCACAGATTTCTCAGGAGCCATGCTGCTTAGCCTCCCCATTTCCCCATAGCAGGTTAAAAACTGCCATTTTGATTATATTTTTTAAGTTGTACATGGAGCTGCCTTTATCTCTTTAATCTTATTAATCGTCATAGATAATCTCTGTGTCCTGGGTTTAGTTAAAAAATTGGAGAAATTATATGTTTCTGTTTTCTTTTTTAGAAGACAGGGAAGAGACTCAAGAAATCATTCTTTTACAGCTAACCCCAGTCAACAGTCAGAGACTGACCTCTAGTGGCAAAATAGGAGAATTAATACCAGGGAAGCTCTACGTGTCAACAGAGACTGCCCTCTAGTGGCAAAATAGGAGAATTAACACCAGGGAAGCCCTACTAGTCACAGACACTGACCTCTAGCGGCAAAATAGAATTAACTTTGTTTCCCGAAGTTTTTTTCCTGCCACTATTGAAAAGAGGACAAAATCAAGAGAACCATTGCCTATCAGTGCCATTTCCTACCCCTCTAGTATCCCGCCTCTTCCTGAGTTATGATGGTGGAAAGGCAGGTGGTGGAGTGAGTACGTATTTTTGGATAAAGGGACCTGCCTTTGAATCACACCTTATAGGTAGTAGCATATCTGCAAATAAAATGCAGGCCCTGTTCACCTACAGGAAGGGTAGACAGTAAGGAGCTTCTCTTCTTGCTTTCTGTTTCTACCCACTCAAAGGTTAAACCTTAGAAAGGAAAACCAAATACCTGAGTCCAATTCTGTTCAAAGTGGTGAACCTGACACAGTCTAAGACCAAGACACTTAGCAAGACATGTTGTTTTGGTCCTTTTTGCCAAATGATACCATCTGAACATGTAGTGCGTTTCTGTTCAAATGTAGAAGAGGAATCAGACTCAAACAGATGGAGTTGGTTCATGTAACTTCTTCCCAAATTCATGAAGTCTTTTTGACAAAGTATACAAGGACCCAGGAACAATTGTTTAACACCAGCCAACTTAAAAAAGTTTTTTTTTCAAGAAAAAGTTTTAAATAATATATTTTTTCAATAGTTTTATTACAGGACATTCTGCCAACATTTTGATAAATGTGAGCACGTTATTCACATTAATTTTTGCCTTTGGAAATCAACTCAGCTTCCACAAAACATTCCTCGGAAATGTTGACTCCAGAAATGTTATCAAGGAGAATAAAGTAGATTGTATTTATGATTTCCAAATAAATGTATTCTAATTTACTAGGTTAATTGTATTTTTTCCTAGTTAAACCTCTTCACTCAGTCTAACTCAAGAGTTTTTGAATCACACAGTTTTAACAGCATTCTCAATCAGCCAACACGGTATCAGGTAAGCATTCACAGACATTTATCTTTATCTGAATATAGTTCCACACATGTCTCTGTGCTGATTATCTGTGTGTGTGCTTGCATGTGCTTGTGTGTGTGTGAATAGTGAGTAGAATTATGTACACTTCCTATGTACTATGAGGTCAAAACGGAACAGAGAAAATGGTATGCTATTTGGAGAGCACTTTAGAAATTAGAGTCCAAGTTCTTCTTTCTTTTCTTTAGAAGAGTACCTTTGTGATATTGAAAGCAAAGTGTTGCCACAATTTTCCAAAGGTCACTTTCATGTACCTTGAGCTGGAGAAAGCAGTGGGAGATTCGGCATATTAGGAAAATAATGTTCTCACAGTACAAAAACCTGGTAGATTTCTGCACATAATCTGTTTTTCAAATGGAATCTTAGGCTACACTGTTGCATCAGTGCTACTTAGTAAAATATTTATTGCACTGTGGTATTGAATGTGACATTTCAGCACTGTTTTTAACTCAGAAGAGGGTATAGTCCTTCTCATCTGGTTGACATTTTGACTACCACAGCTTTAGATTGCTGCTGAGTACAAGATCACAAGAATGAGGATCAAAGAATTTATAATGAATGATAATGTCACTTAAAGGGTATGGTCCTCCTCATAAGATTTTCTCGGAAGCGGCATATTCTGCAGAATTGCTTAGCACACTGACCGTCAAAGCCTCGCTTGGTTATATGGCGGTCGTTTAGTCGCTAAGTTTTCTCTGACTCTTGCGACACTATGGACTGTAGCCTGCCAGGTTCCTTGTCTGTGGGATCTCCAGGCAAAAACGCTGAAGTGAGTTGCCATTTCCTTCTCCAGGGGATCTTCCCCACCCAGAAATTGAACCTGGGTCTCCTGCATTGCAGGCAGATTTTACTGACTGAGCTATGAGGGAAGCCTTTTGTAATGGTTACAATATATTCCATCATATGGATATATTTAATTTATCAGCCTTCTATTGATAGAAATGTTTGCTCTGTTTCTATCATATTGCCAGTATTTACTCTAATTCTATCAGTAGAAGACAAATTAAATACATCAATTTAATGGAATATAATATAACCATTACAAGCTATTACAAGCAATACTGTAGTAAGTAACCTCCCCAGTTTTTTTTGTGTGTGTCTTTTTGGTACATACATATATATACATACATATATATATATATATATATATATATATATATATTCCCCCCACCCAGCTTTTAAAA
>SJYQ01001700.1:229589-260939 GCA_006410935.1 Redunca redunca
TTTCCTTGTGCTCTTGGTTCAAGACAGGATCGGCTCCTATTTAAAAAAGATTATATATTAGTAATGACATTATATGTTTTCATCTCTTCTTTCGCACTTTTCTGGTGTGTGTTCTTTATTTGCTGTTTGTTTTATCCTTTTTCTTGGACTATGTTAGTACAGATGTTCTGTAGATTTCTTACTGACTATTACTCGAATGAAGTAAGTTCCTCCCAGACCAACTGCTTTCAGGAAGTTGGAGTGGGATCAGAGAATTCCAGGACCCCATCCCACGCTAACAGGAATTTGCCTTTAGTTACAGGATCGTGTGGGGCTTCCCAGGTGGTGCCGGTAGTGAAGAGCCCACCTGCCAATGCAGGTAGACATGAGACGCGGGTTTGATCCCTGGGTCAGGAGGATCCTCTGGAGGAGAGCATGGCACCCACTCCAGTATTCTTGCCTGGAGAATCCCACGGACAGAGGAGCCTGATGGGCTACAGTTCATGTGGTTGCAAAGAGTCAGATTTGACTTAGCACACATGGACACACAGGGTTGTGTATGTGAGTTCAATTTATTCTTTTCTCTTGTCGAGAATAGCACTGAATGATTGTTCACATGGCAGACTCTCCACCTCACTGACAAAGGACTTCTAGCAAATACAACTTTTCTTTACAGTTTTCCTTTTAGCCCTATATTCTAAGCTTCTGGAAGACTTGGTATCAGGGGTCAGGGGAAGTCCTCAGCCACGAATGTCTGCCCTTGGCATGCCTCCACATCTCCATTCGACCTTTTTATAACTTTTCACAAAAAAAATGGGTTCCTCTAAGTCTCATTAATGAAGGAGTTAGTGTTTCTGTTTCCTGTTTTCCTTATAGCTTTTGAGTGATTTTGAAGTGGAGAAATGTCTGAGTTTATTGTCACATTGAAAATTGCTGTGCTTTTACAGGAAATGATCCTTGCTAAATGCCTAGAGACTCCAGAATCCTGTACCTTTTGTATTTTCTAAGGAGATGAATTCCCTCTGCCTGTGGTATAATCTTCTGTAGCTCCCCAAAACTGATAGTAGAAAAAAAGAGAAACTGAGGGAAGAGATCTCACTCAGCTATATATACACCAAACTTCATATAAATGTCTTGATTATATTTAGAATAAAGTCTACCTGTTAAGAACTCCTTGAGCCATAACAACTGGTGTATTTGTTTCACCAGGAATTTTTGTTTCATGTAGTGTGATTATATGACTTACCTTAAGGAAATTCCAGATCTTAATATGCTAAGTGGGGAGTTTTCCTTCAAAGGGGTGACTTTTAGAATACACTAATTCTAGTCATACTGTTCAAGGCTGAGTGCCAAATAACTGATGCTTTTGAACTGTGGTGTTGGAGAAGACTCTTGAGAGTCCCTTGGACTTGCAAGGAGATCCAACCAGTCCATTCTGAAGGAGATCAGCCCTGGGATTTCTTTGGAAGGACTGGTGCTAAAGCTGAAACTCCAGTACTTTGGCCACCTCATGTGAAGAGTTGACTCATTGGAAAAGACTCTGATGCTGGGAGGGACTGGGGGCAGGAGGAGAAGGGGATGACAGAGGATGAGATGGCTGGATGGCATCACCGATTCGATGGACGTGAGTTTGAGTGAACTCTGGGAGTTGGTGATGGACAGGGAGGCCTGCTGCTGCTGCTAAGTAACTTCAGTCATGTCCAACTCTGTGTGACCCCATAGATGGCAGCCCACCAGGCTCTCCCATCCCTGGGATTCTCCAGGCAAGAACACTGGAGCGGGTTGCCATTTCCTTCTCCAATGCTTGAAAGTGAAAAGTGAAAGTGAAGTTGCTCAGTCGTGTCCGACCCTCAGCGACCCCATGGACTGCAGCCTTCTAGGCTCCTCCATCCCTGGGATTTTCCAGGCAAGAGTACTGGAGTGGGGTGCCACTTCCTTCTCCAACAGGGAGGCCTGGTGTGCTGCAATTCATGAGGTCGCAAAGAGTTGGACACGACTGAGTGACTGAACTGAACTGAATTCTAGTCATTCTATCACAGATCAGAATATTTTTGAAATACTTCCAAATTTTACAATTAGTTTATAAGACACACAAAAATGCTTTGTCACTTTCTCATTATGGAACCCAGCTAATCATTCACCGTATTAACAAGGCTCAGTGCCATCTGACTTCACATTTTTTTCAAAAATAGTCACAGCCAGATAAGAATCCGCCTGCCAGTGAAGGGGACATGGGTTCAATCCCTGGTCCAGGAGGATTCCACATGCCACGGAGCAACTTAGCCTATGTGCCACAACTTCTGAGACCCACGCCCCTAGGGCCATGCTTTATAATGAGAAGCCCCTGCAATGAGAAGCCCACGCACCACAGTGAAGACTAGCGCCCACTCACCAGAAGCAGAGAAAGCCTGCGGGCAGCAGCAAAGACTGAGTATAACCAAAAATAAATAAGTAAACATAGTCACAGCCACCCTCAAAAAAAACATGTGACCATCACCAGGCAGGTCATCACCTTACATGTTTTACATTCAAATGAATGTTTCTTCCCCAAGACAATTACTTCAAAAACGCATTCACATTCAGATATGTCTCAAGGGGCAGCAAAGGAAATGTTTAAAAATGCCCTGATCAAGGGCAGTATTATTTATATTAACATTAATTATTAATAGCATGCTGGAATTTTTTATGTATATAAAGAATTTTTTTGTGAAACTGGGAATGATTTTTCTGGAGAGCATAAAGACTTGGAGGGCTTGTTGTTGTTCAGTCACTAAGTCATGTCCAACTCCTTGCGACCCCCATGGACTGCAGCACGCCAGGCTTCCCTGTCCTTCACCATCTCCTGGAGCTTGCTCAAACTCATGTCCAGTGAGTCAGTGGCGCCCTCCAACCATCTCATCCTCTGCTGCCCCCTTCTCCGCCTGCCTTCAATCTTCCCTAGCGTCAGGGTCTTTTGCAGTGAGTCGGCTCTTCACATCAGGTGGGCCAAATATTGGAGCTTCAGCTTCAGCTCCAGAATATAAAGACTTGGAGAGATGGCTATGATTAAATTCTTCTCATGAATACCTGTGCTATTCAAGTAAAAAGTACTTAGATATTCTAACTTGACTTTGAGAAATGGGAGTATATTTTAAGACTCTGCCACAAAAGCTGGGCTGGAGGCTCTTGTGACTTCTCTCCACTCTCTTCTGTGGCAGTTCTGCTTTCCCAGCCTTCTTTGTTTTGGGAACAGCCTTGGCCCAGAGAGTGTTAGACTGTTCTTACTCCGCATGCTGGTCTATGGTCTGATCCATGAAGGCTTGATTTTTACTGGAAGCACATGGCACAAAGAGGCACTCACTTTAAGCTTCATGGCACATTCAAGATATCCTCTCTTATGCATGGTCCTAAGTTGTAAGACTACAGAGATATATGGTCCATGCCTTCAGGGATCTCTCCACTGGAACGGAAGGGCAGCACAGAGATGGAGAGGAAGGGAAGGAAAGAAAAAAGTAGATGGACCTTCACACAGCCCTGGGATATGGCCACATGGTATAGATGTGATGTGAATAAAATGGTATGGGGACCCAGGGAAAAGCAGAGGAAGTGACAGTTGATCAAGGAGAAGAAGCAGCAGATCTGCTCTCCGTTTCTCCAAGAACAAAACTTGGACCAGTAGTTAAGAAAGTACAGTGAAGCAGACTTTTGGCTCAATACAAAGGAATTTTTTAACTGCTACAGTTGTCCCAAAATAGACTAAACCAGCTGTCTGGAAAAAGTAGCAGGGTCTGAATCACAGATGCTGTGATTTATTCAGAGGCTGCACAATGTTATGTCAGGGTATGTCACAATAAGTGGTATGACAAATGAAAAACACATGATTTACAAGGTCCTTTCCCTCCCCTAAATGCTTCTCTCTACATCCAAGTTCTTTGTGTTTGTCCAAGCCTATCTTGTTGCTTTATATTTATACTTTATAGATGTATGAATCTATGCATACAGACATACATGCATTTATGTCAATCAGTTTTGGCTGATATCAATCAATTTTGGCTTCTCTCTAGGAGTAAATGAGAAGATGAATGTAAAAATGTCTGATAGAGTACTTAACAATTGTTAGTTGACTTTTTAAATATTTTTTTATTTTGGTGCATCAGGTCTTAGTTTCAGCATACGGGATCTTTCGTTGCGACACACAAACTCTCTAGTTGTGGCACACAGGCTCAGTAGTTGCGGCACGTGGACTTAGTTGCTCCAGGGCGTGTGGGATCTTAGTTCCCCAACCAGGGATCAGACCCATGTCCCAGTATTGCAAGGTGAATTCCTACCCACGGGGGCACCAGGGAAGTCCCACCAATTTTTAATTGAACTTGAATTAGTAAAAAAAATAAGCAAATGAAAAGCTTTGATGCCTTTTGGAAAGGCAGGGCATAGCAAATATCCAACCATCCAAATCTCATTCCTTCTTCCAGTCTTAATGGAGGACTGAGAAATGAACTTAAATTTGTTTACAGGAGATAATGTTTGAGGTAACTACCACCAAGCTTTCCATACCATGGACAGAGAATATCCATGGTCCACTGAATAAAGTTACAATGTATCCCTTAAAGAGTGACTCACAGGCTCATACAGCCATATATGGGTAATTCCAGGAGGCCTGTGGAATGTGGAAGTTAATTTATAGACTTCCCTTGCATTAGTTAGCAATTTAACCAAAAGGGAAAGAAGATGATTCAGTTAATGACCAATTTAATTTTTGATACTGGCTTTGATTAAAGGCTCCATTGGAAATCTAGTAGAGATAATATTTTAAATGATACTTTTACATATTGCTCAGAAGTTTCATGATCCTTGCCTGCAGTCCCAACATTATTTATTGGTTAATAAAGACTTTGTAAAAGAAGTGTAAATGCTAATAAGGAATAATAGTTATATTAATTGAGCACCTTCTGTGTAATTTACTTTGATTGCCTTTTATAAGATATGTTCTAACATTTCCACTGCACAGATTGTCACCAAGATTCCGTAGCTTGTAAATAATTCAAACACATTCAAATCCAGGCAAGTTGGTAGGTTAAGAATTGGTCTAGAGATTCTCTGAGGGGAGGTAGCTGGCTCCAACTAACTGCAGGTGGCAACATGGTCTTAGACCATGGGGTACTTATCATCCTTTGTCATCAGTTTTGGGCTTATCAGCAATTCTAGGACAACAGGAAAAAATCCCATTTGACATAAGATTACATGTTATCTGGTATCCTTCCTTGTATGAAAATTATAAACTGTCTTGATACGGTTAGATTTATCAACCTTTTCCTTATGGCTTGTCTTTTTAACTTCCCTGTAAGGATGATCTATTGTCCCAGAGCTATTTGTTGAGTAGTCTTTTCTTCCCCACTGATTTATATTACTGCCTTTGAAGCTGCTTTGAACTGATAAACATTTGTTTTTTCTTTTTATAAGAATATGCCTATATTGTCCCCTAAACTTAATTACATCCCTGATATGTTGATGCATCATAATGAATTCTGGTGACGTTTCATTGGAGCACTGCTTATGTTTCCTGTTGCATCTGCAGTGTCTAGTATGGCACCAAACACAGTTCAGTTCAGTTGCACAGTCGTGTCCAGCTCTTTGTGACCCCATGGACTGCAGCACTCCAGGCTTCCCTGGCCATCACCAACTCCTGGAGCTTACTCAAACTCACCTCCATCGAGTCAGTGATGCCATCCAACCATCTCATCCTCTGTTGTCCCCTTCTCCTGCCTTCAATCTTTCCCAACATCAGGGTCTTTTCACATGACTCAGTTCTTCGCATCAGGTGGCCAAAATATTGTAGTTTCAGCTTCAACATCAATCCTTCCAATGAATATTCAGGACTGATCTCCTTTAGGATGGACTGATTGGGTCTCCTTACAGTCTAAGGGATTCTCAAGAGTCTTCTCCAACACCACAGTTCAAAAGCATCAATTCTTCGGCACTCAGCTTTAGTCCAACTCTCACATCTGTACATGACTACTGTAAAAACTGTATCTTCGATTAGATGGACCTTTGTTGGCAAAGTAATGTCTCTGTTTATTAATATGCTGTTTAGGTTGGTCATAGCTTTTCTTCCAAGGAGCAAGTGTCTTTTCATTTCATGGCTGCAGTCACAATCTGCAGTGGTTTTGGAGCCTCCCCAAAGAAAGTCTCTCACTGTTTCTATTGTTTCCTCATCTATTTGCCATGAAGTGATGGGACCGGATGCCATGACCTTAGTTTTCTGAATGTTGAGTTTAAGCCAACTTTTTCACTCTCCTCTTTCACTTTCATCAAGAGACTCTTTAGTGCTTCTTCACTTTCTGCCATAAGGATGGTATCATCTGCGTACCTGAGGTTATTGATACTTTTCCTGGCAATCTTGATTTCAGCTTGTGGTTCATCCAGACTGGCATTTTGAATGATGTATTCTGCATATAAGTTAAATAAGTTGGGTGACAACATACAGCCTTGACGTACTCCTTTCCCAATTTGGAAGCAGTCTCTTGTTCCATGTCCAGTTCTCACTGTTTCTTTTTGACCTGTGTACAGATTTCTCAGGAGGCAGGTCAGGTGGTCTGGTATTCCCATTTCTTTTTTTTTTTTTTACTTTTAAAATTTTTATTTTAACTTTAGTTTACTTTACATTACTGTATTGGTTTTGCCAAACATTGACATGAATTCACCACGAGTGTGCAAGCGTTCCCAAACATGAATCCCCTCCTTAAGAATTTTCTACAGTTTGTTGTGATACACAGTGAAAGGCTTTGGCATAGTCAGTAAAGCAGAAGTAGATGTTTTTTTCTGGAACTCTCTTGCTTTTTCGATGATGCAATGGATGTTGACAATTTAATCTCTGATTCCTCTGCCTTTTCTAAATCCTGCTTGAAATCTGAAAGTTCATGGTTCACGTACTGAAACCTGGCTTGGAAAATTTTGAGCATTACTTTGCTAGTGTGTGAGGTGAGTGCAATTGTGTGGTAGTTTGTGCATTCTTTGGCATTGCCTTTCTTTGGGATTGGAATGAAAACCGACCTTTTGCAGTCCTGTGGCCACTGCTGAGTTTTCCAAATTTGCTGGCATATTGAGTGTAACACTTTCACAGCATCATCTTTTAGGATTTGAAATGTCTCAACTGGAATTCCATCACCTCCGCTAGCTTTGTTTGTAGTGATGAACAAAGGCCCAATTGACTTCATACTCCAGGATGAGCTGTCTGGCTCACGGTGAGTGTGATCACACCATCGTAGTTATGTGGATAATGATGATCTTTTTTGTATAGTTCTTCTGTGTATTCTTGCCACCTGGTACCTGGAACAGAGCTAAATATTTGGTGAGTGAATGAATGAGTCCTGGCTGAGATCCCCCCAGCCGTGAGTCTGTCCTGAGGTTCCGATTCCACACAACTCAACACATTTTATGTATATTTTATGACTGATGAAATGGGCTTTTCCTTCTTGATAGCGTGGATTCCTTCTCAATTTGAGACAGACATTTTGAATTATCCAGCGTGTTCTCCTTTTAACATGACCTTGGCATCTAGTGGGCACATCAGTTTATAATTTTTACTGTCTTAAAACTGAGGTATATTTGCTACCCTCACTACATCCGCATTTCAGTTCAGACATTTTTCCTTTATTATCTTTTTACGGTGATTTGTGAGATATGCACAAGAATGTGTGCAACACATAGTCAGTTGTGACGTATAACTATACACTTAGCTAGGAAGCCACCACCTCCCAGAGAAAGAGAATGGAGTCTGTTCATTGCCTCTGCTNGACTTCATACTCCAGGATGAGCTGTCTGGCTCACGGTGAGTGTGATCACACCATCGTAGTTATGTGGATAATGATGATCTTTTTTGTATAGTTCTTCTGTGTATTCTTGCCATCTGGTACCTGGAACAGAGCTAAATATTTGGTGAGTGAATGAATGAGTCCTGGCTGAGATCCCCCCAGCCGTGAGTCTGTCCTGAGGTTCTGATTCCACACAACTCAACACATTTTATGTATATTTTATGACTGATGAAATGGGCTTGTCCTTCTTGATAGCGTGGATTCCTTCTCAGTTTGAGACAGACATTTTGAATTATCCAGCGTGTCTCCTTTTAACATGACCTTGGCATCTAGTGGGCACATCAGTTTATAATTTTTACTGTCTTAAAACTGAGGTATATTTGCTACCCTCACTACATCCGCATTTCAGTTCAGACATTTTTCCTTTATTATCTTTTTACGGTGATTTGTGAGATATGCACAAGAATGTGTGCAACACATAGTCAGTTGTGACGTATAACTATACACTTAGCTAGGAAGCCACCACCTCCCAGAGAAAGAGAATGGAGTCTGTTCATTGCCTCTGCTGGCTGCTCCTCCCGAGGCCACACCCTTGCCTCTACCTAAGGGGTAATCAGTATCCTGAAATTTGGGTTTCTCACTCTCTTGCTTTGGTTTTTTTTTTTTTCAAATATAGGCTTATTGCATATATGTTGTTTAGTTGCTAAGTTGTGTCTGATTCTTTGCGACCCCATGGACTGTAGCCCACGAGGCTCCTCTGTCCATGGGATTTTCCAGGTAAGAATACTGGAGTAGGTTGCCATTTCCTTCTCCAGGGGATCTTCGTGACCCAGTGATCAAACTCGAGTCTCTGCATTAGCAGGTGGATTCTTTAACTCTTTGCCACTGAGCCACCAGGGAAGCCCTGTTACATATATAGACAGTCTGAAAAATGCATTATGTGGATTTGTTATTGAGTAAACTTTATGAGAATAATTTCATACTGAATGAAGTCTGTAACTTGAATTTTTTATTCAACATTTATGCTTCTAAGATTCATCTATACTGTTGTGTGTGGCTCTGGTTCATTAATTTCACTAACTAATTTCATTGGTGAGCACAATGGCATTACATTGTGTAATATACCATGATTTGTCTATTTGGTATTTGTTTGGATTGTTTCCAGGTTTTTGTGTCTCAGATAAGGTTTCTATAAACCTGGTCTATGTCTGTCTCTTGGTCCACATGTGCAGAGTTTCTCTAGGCCCTGTACCAAGAAGTGGACTTTCTGGGTAAAAGGATATGCAAGTGTTCAGTTTTTAAAGATAATAACAAATCGATAGGGGATTAAGAGGTACAAACTATCATGTATAAAATAAGCTGCCAAGATATGTTGTATGGCACAGGGAAAGAGAACCATTATTTAGTAACCAATATTAAATCACATTATTGTACACCTGAAACTAGTAGCATATTATACATCAACTGTATTTCAAAAAAAAGATAATGCTGAATTGTTTTCCAAAATGACCTACTTATACTCATGCCAGTAAAGTACAAAAGTTCCATTGGTCCACACCCTTTCCAACACTTGGCATTGTAAGATCTATTAATTTTTCCCTTTTTAGATATAAAATTGTATCATGTTTTTCCTTTTTCTGGCTTTATTGAGAATTAATTGACATACAGCACTGTATAAGGTTAAGGTGCACAGCATAATGATTTGACTTATGTACATAATCAAATTATCATAGTAAGTTCAGTGAACATCCATGATCTCAGATAGATACAAAATTAAAGAAATAGAAAAAAAGTTTCTTTTCTTGGGATGAGAACTCTTCAGATTTACTCCCTTACCAACTTTCATATATAATGTACTGCAGCATTAATTATTATGATGTGCATCACATACCTACTACTTACTTATGTTATAACTGGAAGTTTGTGCCATTTGACTGCCTTCATCCAACTCTCCTTTCCCCCACGCCCTGTATCTCTTTTAATTGTAATTTGTATTTCCTTAAAGAAAACATTGTGAGATTGTTTCATGTGCTTGTTGACCATTCACAATTCCATTTCAGTGAAGTACCTGTTTGTTTTTTGCCCATTTCCCTGTTGGATTATTTGAGTTTTTCTTATTAAAGCTCTTTATATATCTTGGATCCAAATTCTTTACAGGTTGTAAGTATCATCAATATTTTCTCCCAGTGTGTAGCTTTCTTTCTTTCTGGTATCTTTATAAACTGAAGTTTTAATTGTAATGAAGTTGAGTTTATCAATCTTTTCTACTCTATTAGAATTTTTAATCTTGTTTGGAAACATTCAGTTGTGCACTGAATTTATAAATATGGTCTTCTGTGCTTTCTTTTAAATGATTTAAAAGCTTTGCTTTTCATATTTAAGATGCACATGGGATTCACTTTTGTGTGCTTCTGTGAAGTGGGGCTCCAATTTAATTTTTTCCATATGCATAAGAAATTATCTTGTAAGAGCATTTATTGAACTTGAAATATATTCACAGTATATATTGCTGTGAAAGGAAAACATAATATAACAATATGTGGTATTTAGAAAACATAATACATATAGTAATTAGTATATATATAAAATTTTTAAAAGATGTTGGAAAAACATACACTAAAATAACAACAATGATTATCTTTGGCTGCTGGAATAATTTATTAGTTTTGTTAANATTTTTTGTTCTCTTTACTCTCCAAATTCTCTGTATTGAGCATATGTTTATAGATTTTTTAAAAAAATACGGTAGTGTCTATAGATGATAATATTGTATAGAGAAATCATTAGATGAAAGAAAATCATGAATTGAAGTCTTTCAACTCAACTTTTCTTGTAAAGCTTCTTGCATTCCTGGAATAGGGTGGCTGGTGGTGAGGGGGTGGAGGTGAAGGGTGGGGCAAGGGAGTGTTGTGGATTATGCAGAAAAACTCAGCACAGGTGAAAAGGGATTAAGTTCTGAAATCTGGGTGAGTCTTTCATTAGTACAGTTTCAATTCCCTGAGTTCTTTACTGGTATGTAAAGCTCTTTGGAAAATAAGATTCAGATTACTTATATGTATCATTGGTGATATAATTTTTTTTTGGCCCAACAGCAAATAATGAAAAGACTTATAAAGCGATATGTTTTGAAAGCACAAGTAGACAAAGAAAATGATGAAGTTAATGAAGGTAAGCATCTTAAACTTAAAAAACATCCTTTTGCAACTAATTTAATGAACAGTGGAAAACTTCATATTGAAGGATACTTTTAAAAATCCAGTCTCGGTTAACTGAGTTCTTCCAGGATTGACAGGAAAATCCTATGTTTCATTTCTAAAGCTCTATCTTTTAAAATAAACAGTTATTTAAAATGTCAGTCAGAGACAATTTATCACTACAGAGTGCTCTAACTGATTCTTAGAGTGTGTCACTTTTCTGGGAGTTTTTATTCCCTGTAACATGAATAGTCTGTAGTTTCAGTTCTGTTTCAGTGAGCTGAGTGTTAACATTTTTCCAGTGATGCAGGTAAAATAAGAGTTAGCTCAAACATTTTTGAAGAAAAATTTTTACTTGTTGTCCAGAAAGAAATCTGTAACCTGTTTTTGTCATATGGTGTTTCTCTTTTGCTTTTCACTTTTCTTCTTGGCAGCTTACTTAAACCTATCTATTTTCCAGGCATATCCTAGGCTTTGCATCTGTCTGGACTATAAAACCTTTCATCAAGTGCTGGGATGTAAGCCAAAGCACAGGTCCATGGTTGGAAAGAAATCAGTCAGGGAAAAATAAGTTGCCCTAAAAATGGGAACTACAGGGAGTTCCCTGGTGGTTGGGACTTCTTCCTTTCCTGCAGGGGCCAAGTGTTCCAATCCTAGTTGAGGAACTAAGATCCTGCATGCCTTCCAGCACAGCCAAAAATTAAAAAAAAAAAAATTAATGACAGCTACAGCTTTCAACACCAATGAGATGCTATTAGATCTATTTATATTTTTAAGAAAGGGCTAAACTAAACTGTTGATGAACTCTGAAGCCATTACTTGATTAATGCAAGAAATCCCTTGCAAATCTGAGTCAATACCATACATGTTTGTAGCACAGAAATCTAAGAATGTATGTTTGGGAATCAGCAAAAAATCAAATCATGGTCACCAGAAACAGTCTCAGAGGCAGAAATGAAATTGAGTTTTGTTTAGAAAGTAGAAACCTTATCAGTTATGCCATAACCTCCCTGAAAACAAAAAAAAATTAAGTGAAGTGGGGAATTGGGACACCATGACAACTTCAGAAAAAAGCACTCATCTTCTAAGTCCTTTTACACAAAAGAGGAAAATGAACTAATGAGAATTAATGAATTAAAGAGAATTTAGAGTTTTGGATGAAGTTCTAACTAAAAGAGTGTATCATATAACATAACCTCCTCATTTAATAAATATGTTTCCTATATTGGTAAATACAGCACTTGATATGTAGGCTCCCCATAACTCAAAAACAAGGAAGAAGGATATGGTAGTAGGGAGGCAAGAGGAAGCTCACTGGCTTATGGTCCAAATATGATAGTAAATGGTGTGAGAATCCATTTCTTCCACAGAAGACTTTTGGTTTCAAATTTGATCAGTTTATTTCCTCTCTGTTGCCATATGTGAAAGGAAAAGCACCTCCACTTTATTTTTTTTGCCATGAAAAGAATCAATAACTTTTGTGTGTATTCTTGAAGAAGAGTTAGGATTACTTAAAATAAAAGGTTCTGTCTTTTAAATATAAAGAATATGGATTATACTTTAAAACATCATAAAGATACCAGGAAATATCATGAAAGGTATATTTTACATGTGATTCTATTATAAAATGCTGTTAAAGTGCCAGTGATTTGAAGAATTATTTCTTGGATTCAAGATAAGTTCATGCCCCAAAGGTTACCTTTCAAGTTCAATGACTTATCTACATTTCAGTTCTTTGCAAGGTAATCCAGTTTTTAATTGTAATCTACACATTGTCAAAATATTGCCAAGCTAAATTATGGGGACAGTTGTGTTTTAATAGCCAGAAGTTTCCTATAGTCTTGTGTGTATGTAAACCTTGCCAGTGGTATCACATCTAGGCTTCTTAATTTCACCATTGCTTGTACCACACAAACTGTTTGTGTCCTTGACTCCATAGTCATTACCGTTGGCTTCCCTAAGAAAAACCGTTGCTCTTTTTCCTTCCTTTCCCTTACTTCAAACTTGACCTCAAATATACTGCTTCCATGTGAGTATTTGCCTAATAAATAGATTGATTCATTTTTAGTAATGTTTCAGTTTAATAGGATTCCATTCTAGCCTAGCAATGGGAGATGATCTATAAAGGTGTCAACTCTTATGGCTCAGGGAACCAGAGGAACTCCCTGAAGACAGAAAGGGGATACCCTGATTATAGATTATATCCTGATTATAGATTACTAGTTAACAGATAAATCTGCTACCTGGGAAGCCCCAATAGATAAATCACCCTGTGTTAAAAATTGGTTGAACCAGGACAATACTTTAGTCGACTTTTACTTTTAAAACTCAGTTGGACTACTGTTATAGCTTTTTCCAAAGTCAGTGCATTTTTAAAGGCAAAGCATTTCTTAAACATTTTAAAGGAAAAAAAATCCAAAATAACTATGTCGGAGACATTATGAGACGAATGTATTCATGTTGTATGAATTTCACTCTTTTTTTTTTCCCCTAAATCCAAAGAGCAAATGACCAATCATATGTTTTTTAATACAAACACTATAGGTGAATTAAAGGAAATTAAGCAAGATATCTCCAGCCTTCGTTATGAACTTTTGGAGGACAAGAGCCAAGCAACTGAGGAATTAGCCATTCTAATTCATAAGCTCAGTGAGAAACTGAGCCCCAGCATGCTGAGATGTGAATGAGTCAGCAACCTGGAATTATGGCTTTGACTATAGCACAACTGTGGGCAATAATATTTCTTAGTATGAAATACTTGAAAAACTATGGTGTAAATTTTTAGTATTAACTACCTTTATCATGTGAATCTTTCAAAGTTAGGTCTTAATGATTTTACTGTTTTATCACATGAAAATGATCTTCATTTTAATTGTTTGCCTTGACATTACAAACAATGATATGTCCTTGTATTTAAAGGCCCCAAATTAACTACATTACTGACATTTTTTTGGTCTGTTTTAGAATAAACTCTGTCTTTGCACTACTGGTTTGCCTCCAAGAGACTGTAAGCTCCTTGGGGACAGGGACCATGTCTTATTCATCTTCATGTTTCCAGCATCTAGTACTGTGCCTGGTACATAGTAGGTGCTCAATAAATGTTGTCAAAACCAACTGAACTGCCAATAAAATACAAATAAAAATTAAAAGGCCATCACTATGTAGCATACCTTCCCTTGTCCAAATGCTGAAGAGATTTTTTTTTTTTGAAAAAAAGAAACTGAAAAAATTTTACAAACAGCTATGACTTGGTCAGATTTTCTTAGATTTTTGGCATCACTGATACTCCTAGAACCTTTGAACCCTGAATGAAGAATTTCATAATGAAATAATGGGTTAATAGAAAATATAATTGCATTACATATTTGTTTCATAGAATTGTTCAAAGCAACACATTAAAGGTTTTTCTAAAGTATCTACTATACTGTTTGCTTACTGTCTTAGGTTTTCATTTGTTGTTTTTCAGTAATGTGAATTTAGTCAGCAGAGTGGTGAATTTTTTTAAAGTTGGGGGTTATACAGGGCTGTTAGTTATAACCTCCTAATCCTGGCTCTGATGACTTAATGCTAAATAAGTTATCAACAACTGACTTTATAGCTTGCCTGTCAGCTCCACTCTGAGTTTTGGAGGATATCCTATGGGAAGAAATGGAGCAAAGGCCGTGTGCCTGAAAAGGCGTGGCCGAGGATCACGAGGTGTGTTTCATTTCCCTTGGAGGCATCTTTTGCCATCATTGCTTATGCTGATTAACATTTTTCTTTTGTTTTAATCAAGGCATTTCAATTACACTTGCTACACTGAATAGATTGTGATATATCTGTATCTGACTTACTATAAGTGGGCTGAACACTGGTAATATTGAGGCCTCTTGACTACTAGGAAAGGGGATACAGGCTGGTAAGCTCCCTCATCTCTTCATAGACAATAAAATACTCAAAGTATTTTTTTTTTTAACCAGCTAGGTTTAAATCTCTCATTACTGTCCTGATTCTCTTCCATCTGTTCCTATCAAATCATACCAGAATATAAATTATGGTCATAGCTCAAAGATTGTTTTATAGGTTCTAAAAGCCAAATAAATATATAATATTTTAACAGTCACTACATCACACAGGAAGGCTTTCTAGATGTGAAGACAAAATGAACATTATACAGAACTACATAAAGCTCTTTAAAGATTATTTTTTAATTTCTACTTTTGGAGACTTAATTAAATTAATAAAAGAACTTTATACATTTTTGCTACTATTGTAGGATATTTCATTAACTTTTGTGCTACGATAATAGTATTTTGTCTTAAACATTTAAAAAACTTTATGTATTTTATGTTATGCCTCAGAACTGAATAAAATACTGAATTTTTTCATTGCTATATGTTACTATACTTTATATGAAAACAGTAAAGATATCAAGTTTCTATTGTAGGCAACATTTTCAGTCTTACGTATAGAATTGTTTAGAATTCCAACTGTGAATATTTTTGACTACAGTTACAGAGTGGAATATTAAGTAATGTTTTTTACTGAGGGTGGAAAGATGTTGAATGTAAAAGTGTCAGATTCAGCTAGTTTAGGATTCTTAGAGTCTTGAGCGAAGATAAAACTCATGTCTATGCCACGTGAGTCCATACATCTAATATTTTAATACATGTGTTTTGCAATTCTAGAACTCTCAACATAGGTTATTTTTCCTTTAATTACTGTGTTTCTGTAAAACTAGCCTTTTTTTCAGTGTTTAGGAATTAATTTATTCAATCAGTATTTATTGATTATTAATAGGTGTTTAATAATGTTTAAGGGGGAAAAAGTGTAAACAGCAGACAAAAATCCCCATCCTCCTGGAGCTTATATTATAGATTAATCACAGTCTAACATGAAAATAATATGTAACAAACATTTATGTCACACAGAAGCAAAAATGTCCGTGTTGGTGGTCTGTTACCTTTGGGTCTCTTCTTGGGTCATCTTCCCAGGGGCTCTGGTCCCCACATCGTGTGTAAAATTAGTATGTTATTGCTATTTCACATTTTCCTCTCTTTATACTTTCTTGGTGAGAGTCGGGAGAAGGATGTGATGCCAAAGCACGGTAGATGCTAGCTGTGGGTACGATCGATGCCCTGCCCATGTCCCTTTTCATGGACCAGTGCATGTGTCTTTGAGATACTGAGTGTCAGCTCCTTAATAGTGCCCAACTATCCTGTTCCCCAGGGAATTGCCATCGGCTGAAAGAAAGCAGCCTTGTCCTGGTCTGGTAGTAGCCAACCAACTTCTGTGAAGACATGAAAAGCTGTTTTCTTGTGTCAAGGTGGGGCCAACTCTTTTGGTGTGAGTTGTACTTCAGAACTCTGGAAAGCATTAGGCTACAGCTAGATCCCAACAGGGCTTCCCTGGTGGCTCAGATAGTAAAGAATCCACCTGCGATGTGGGAGACCTGGGTTTGATCCCTGGGTTGGGAAGATCCTCTGGAGGCAGGCATGGCAACCCACTCCAGTATTCTTGCCTGGAGAATCCGCATGGACAGAGGTGTCTGGCGGGCTCCAGTCTGTGGAGTCACAAAGAGAATAGCACTCAGCACCGCACAGACTCCAGCTGAGACCAAATCTTTGTTTACCTTCTTCCCTGTTACCATTCTCTATCCTGCTTCTTCCCTGTTATCACTTTCAATGGCTGCATAATGGCCTACAAAGCAGATGCGCTATTTCACTATTAGTGGATAGTTAACTGCAGATGGTGACTGCAGCCATGAAATTAAAAGACGCTTACTCCTTGGAAGAAAAGTTATGACCAACCTAGATAGTATATTCAAAAGCAGAGACATTACTTTGCCAAATAAGGTCCGTCTAGTCAAGGCTATGGTTTTTCCTGTGGTCATGTATGGGTGTGAGAGTTGGACTGTGAAGAAGGCTGAGCGCCGAAGAATTGATGCGTTTGAACTGTGGTGTTGGAGAAGACTCTTGAGAGTCCCTTGGACTGCAAGGAGATCCAACCAGTCCATTCTGAAGGAGATCAGCCCTGGGATTTCTTTGGAAGGAATGATGCTAAAGCTGAGACTCCAGTACTTTGGCCACCTCATGCGAGGAGTTGACTCATTGGAAAAGACTCTGATGCTGGGAGGGATTGGGGGCAGGAGAAGGGGACGACCGAGGATGAGATGGCTGAATGGCATCGTGGACTCGATGGACATGAGCCTGAGTGTACTCCGGGAGATGGTGATGAACAGGGAGGCCTGGCGTGCTGTGATTCATGGGGTCGCAAAGAGCTGGACATGACTGAGCGACTGAACTGAACTGACTGAAGACTCTGTTTTAAATAGAGCCTTGAGTATGGCTTCTAACCTATTTTTTTGTGGTTTTCATAGACTAAATATCCAAAATTGGGGTTATGAGTTAAAAATATAGCTTCATAATTTATAGATTTGGATACATACTACTAAGTTGCTTTTGAAAATAGTTTTATAACTAGTTTAAAGCATCATAGTTGAGCTCATGCTCTCTCTGCAGCATATAAATGTTTTTCTCATTTGAAAGGCAAAAAAAAGCATCTTTAATATTATTGATTACAAGTGAAGGTAACAAATTTTTACATGGTTGTTCAGCTGCCACCTTCTTTGTGAATTGTCCATGTTTTTCTTACTGGAAATATTGTATTTCTTTTTAAAATATTTGTATGAGTAGTTTATAAGAATATTAGCTTCACACATTTATCCCATTTTTTTGTATTTTAAAATTTTGTAACATACTGAAATGTCTAATCTTTATTTTTCATATCTGTTTTCTCCTTTGTGCCTTCTTCTATTCCTTTTGTTGTTGTTATAATTTTTTTTTTCTTTGACATCTGGTGGTTGCCCTCCAACCACCAGAGCCCCTGCTTCCCCCTCCCACCCCCTTCTCCCACATGTCCTCTGAGAGGCAGCCATTGAACTCCCACAGACCACCCCCTGCAGGCTGGGGGACATTCTATTCCTTTTAAGATGAGATAGATTTCTTTCTGTTATGGGCTGAATTGTGTCCACCCCCATCCTTATCTTCAAATCCATCTGTTGAAGTCCTAACCCCTAGAACTTCTGAATGTGACTGGTTTTGGAGAAAGGACCTTTAAAGAGATAATAAGTTAAAATTAGGTCACCAGGTTGAGTCTTTATCCTTCATGACTGGTGTCCTTATTAGAGAAGGAGGTTAGAACACAGGAGAACACAGAGGGAAGACTGCGTGATGACATGGGGAAGATGCCAGTGTGCTGCTCCAAGGAGACATGCCTCCAAGGACTGCTTTGGCTCCCTGCTGAAACCTTGATTTTGTACTCCTAGCCTGTGAGATCTTGTAGGAAAAATAAGTTTCTGTTTTGTAAGCCACTTAGTTTGCTCTCTTATTTTCTAACTCCTTTAGATGGAAAGTTAGGCTGTTTACTTGAGATGTTCCTCATTTCTTGGTGTAATCCTGTATTTCTATAAACTTAATTAGAACAGAGTAGCTTCCCTTAGAATAGCTTCTTTTAGAATAGCTTTTTCTGTGTGCCATAGATTTTGTGATATACAGACTAAAAACACAATCATAAAGATCAACAAAACTAAGAGCTTTTTTTTTTTCAAAAAGGAAACAAAATTGATGAACCTTTGACAAGACTCACAAGGAAAAGAGAGGACCCAAATAAATAAAATTAGAAATAAAATAGAAGTTACAGCTGAAACCACATAAGTGTAATAAAAAACTTCTATAAAAAGTTATAAACCAACAAATTGGAAAATATGGAAGAAATGGCTGAATTCTTAGAAACATACACTCTCCCATGACTGAATGAGTGAGAAATAGAAAATCTTGACAAACCAATTACTAGGAATGAAATAGAATCAGAAAAATATAAAACAAACTCCCCCCAAAATAAAAGTTCAAACCCAGATGGCTTCATAGCTGAAATATTTCTTGTTGTTTCATTGCTAAGTCATGTCCAACTATTTGTGACCTATGAACTATAGAACACAAGGCTCCTTTTTCCTCCACTATCTCTTGGAATTTGCTCAAATTCATGCCCATTGATTGACTGATGCTGTCTAGTCATCCCATCATCTGCCACCCCCTTCTCCTTTTGCCTTCAATATTTCCCAGGATCAGGATCTTTTCCAGTGAATCAGCTCTTTGCATCAGGAGGCCAAAACATTAAAGCTTCAGCTTCAGCAACAGTCCTTCCAATGAATATTCTGAGTTTATTTGCTTTTGGGTTGACTGGTTTGATCTTCTTGCAGTCTCAGGGAGTCTCAAGAGACTTCTCCAGCACAAGAATTTGGAAGCATTGATTCTTTGGCATTCAGCCTTATTTACGGACTGACTCTCACATCAGTAGTACATGACTAAAGGAAAAACCAGAGTTTTGACTATACAGACCTTTGTCAGCAAAGTGATATTTCTGCTTTTTAATATGCTGCATAGGTAGGTCATAGCTTTCTTTCCAAGGAGCAAGCTTCGTTTAATTTCATGGCTGCAGTCATCATCCACAGTGATTTCAGAGCACAAGAAAATAAATCTGTCATTGTCTCCACTTTTTCCCCTTCTATTTACCATGAAGTGATGGGACTGGACACCAAAATCTCAGGTGTGTTTTTTTTTTTTTTTTTTAATGTTGAGTTTCAAGCCAGCTTTTCCACTCTCCTCTTTCTCCTTCATCAAAACGCTCTTTGGTTCCGCTTCACTTTCTGTCATTAGAGTAGTATCATCTGCATATCTGAGGTTGTTGATATTTCTCCCAGCAATCTTGTTTCCAGCTTATGAATGATCCAGCCCAGCATTTTTCATGATATTTTCATGAGAAAGGAGTACAACAAGGCTGTATATAGTCACTCTGCATATAAGTTGAATAAGCGGGGTGACTATATACAGCCTTGTCGTACTCCTTTCTCAATTTTGACCAGTCAATTGTTCCATGTCCGGTCCTGATTGTTGCTTCTTGACCTGCGTACAGGTTTCTCAGGAGACAGGTAAGGTGGTCTGGTACCTTTAAAATTTTCCCACAGTTTGTTGTGATCCACACAGTCAAAAGCTTTAGCATAGTCAATGAAGTAGAAGTAGATGTTTTCCTGGAACTCCTGTGCTTTCTCCATGATGCAACGAATGTTGGCAACTAAACTCTGGTTCCACTGGCTCTGTGAAACCCAGCGTGTACATCTGGAAGTTCTTGGTTCATATACTGCTGAAGTTTAGCTTGAAGGATTTTGAGCATAACCTTGCTAACATGTGAAATGAGTGCAATCGTACGGTAGTTTGAACATCCTTTGGCATTGCTCTTCTTTGGGGTTGAAATGAAAACTGACATTCTCTAGTCTTATGGCCACTACTGAGTTTCTCAAATTTGCTGGCATATTGAGTACAGCCCTTTAACAGCATCATCTTTTAGGATTTTAAGTAGCTCAGCTAGAATTCTGTCACTTGTACTACCTTGTTGATGCTAATGCTTCCTATGATATGCTTGACTTCACCCTCCAGGATGTCCAGCTCTTGGTGAGTGACCACACCATTGTGATTATCTTGGTTGTTCAGATCATTACTGTATAGTTCTTCTGAATATTCTTGCCACCTTAATTCTTTATGCTTCTTTTAGTTCTTATCCTTTCTGTCCTTGATGATGCTTATTCTTGCATGAAGTGTTGCCTTGACATCTCCAATTTTCTCGAAGAGATCCCTAGTCTTTCTCATTCTATTGTTTTCTTCCATTTCTTTACATTGTTTAAGAAGGGCTTCTTATCTCTTTTTGTTGTTCTCTGGATCCCTGGGTTCAATTTGGTATATCTCCCTTGCATTTCACTTATCTTCTTTCCTCAGCTATTTGTAAAGCCTCCTCAGATAACCACTTCCCCTTCTTGTATTTCTTTTTCTTTGAGACAGTTTTGGTCACTGCCTCCTGTACAATGTTATGAACATCCATCCATAGCTCTTCAGGCAATCTGTCTATCAGATCTAATCCCTTGAGTGTATTCATTACCTCCACTGAATTATCATAAGGGATTTTTTTTTTTAGGTCATACCTGAATGGCCCAGTGGTTTTTCCTACTTTCTTCAATTTAGGCCTAAATTTTACAATAGGGAGCTCCTGATCTGAGCCACAGACAACTCCGGGTCTTGTTTTTACTGGCTGTATAGTGCTTCTCCTGCTCTGGCTGCAAAGACCAAAATTATTATTATTCTTGTTATTTTTTGTCATGACTACCTGTTAGCCATGTATAGAGCCATCTCTGTTTGTTGGAAAAGGGTGTTTGCTATGACCAGCATCAAAGTGCACAACCAGATGGCTTCATAGGTGAAGTATGCAGAACATTTAAAGAAGAGCTAATATTTTTACTTCCTGAAAGTGAAGTCGCTCAGTTGTGTCCAACTCTTTGTGACCCCATGCATTGTAGCCTACCAGGCTCCTCCAGCCATGGGATTTTCCAGGCAAGGGTACTGGAGTGGGTTGCCATTTTACTTCCTAAATGATTCAAAAAAAAAAAAAAAATGAAGAGGGAGCACTTCAAACTCATTCTATGAGACCACCATCACCCTGATACAAAAACCAGACAAAGATACTACAAAAAAGAAACTTACTGGTTAATATTCCTGATGAACATGGATGCAAAATTCTCAACAAAATTTTAGCAAACTGAACTCAATAATGGATTAGAAGGATCATATTCCCTGGTCAATAGAATTTTTTCCAGGAATGCAAGGATCAACATCAGAAAATCAATCAATATGATACTCCACACTAACAAAATGAAGGATAAAAATCATAGGATCATCTTAATAGATGCAGAAGAAGCATCTGATGAGCATACACTCATCATAGTAATTCTCAACAAAGAGGTGATAGAGGAAATACACCTCAACATAATAGTCATTCATGATATCCTCACAGTTATGTTTTCTATACTCGAGACTATGTTTCTGTTTTGTAAATAAATTCATTTGCATTATTGTTTAGATTCACATATAAGTAATATTATGATATTTGTCATTCTCTGTCCTACTTCACTTAGTATGATATTCTCTATGTCTATCCGTATTGATGCAAATGGGAATATTTCATTTTATAGTTGCATAATCTTCCTGCATGTCCTATCTAAAACATGAAGCCACTTGTTTGGAGGGAAATGATAGATTTTAGTGCTGGTTTTGATGACCCAGAATAAGACCTCCATACTTGATATTACAAACTGTACATAGTCTACCTTTTAATTTTCTATCTTTGAATCCTAAATGTAAGCCCACTTGGTGATGTGCACTGCCTGCATACATGGAGTCTTATTTTGTATTCCTTCTTTAAAATGAGTCAGATTCAGGAAATGGATCTACTTAACACCTAGGGAATCAGTTAATTTCTTTCATCTCAAATATGACAAAAATCCAATGTTTAGTTTGAAACTGAGCAGGACCCTGGATGATATTCCCAGAGACAGAACCCCCTCTTCTGCCCTCCCATCCCCCCACTTGTTTGTATTAATAGAAAAGTTTTAGCCTCCTAGACCTACCCTAAGTTTCAAAGAAAAAAATTTAATCAGAGAAGTGAGGAACTGCAGAAACAATGAAAAACAGTCAAGCAAGACAAAATAATAATAGTTAAACCATAAAACAGTGAAGAACTTTCAGTCCCTCTTTCAGGGCTACAGATAATGTCCTGAGCCATATCTTTTGTTGAGTTATTTGAAAAAGGCACAACTCCCACAAGATGGAAGAAGCTAACTGCATGCTTCCCACCAGCATTAGACCCTAGACTAGTTAGAATCAGAAGGTTGATAATTGAGATTTCTGAAACATCACCCTCAACATCAACCAGAGAACTGAGCAGTAGCTGATCATGCACTCCACCACACTCTCCCTCACACTAAAACCCCTTCCCTGAAAGCCGTCTTGGGGTTTGGGTCTTTTGAGCATGAGCTGCCTATTCTCCTTGCTTGTCAATAAATGCTGCAGTAAATGCTGCGCCTCCCTTCACAGCAGGCTGGTGTCAGTAGACTGGCTTTGCTGTGCATCTGGCAAATGACTCAAGTTTGGTTTGGTAACAAGTTTAAAACTGAATAAACCAACAACAATAGAAGAGAAAGACAAAGTTAAAAAATTGAGGAATTAAACCTGGAGGTAGCAGTATTATTAAGGAGTTTAGATTTTTAACTTTCATGAAGAGAATGACCATGTCATATTATACTAACATATCCTGAGGTCCCAGAAAAATGTCTGGACAATTGCAGTCACTACATAGATATTTGCTTAATGAATAAAGATAGTAGAATAGGAAATTAAATTCCATATTTTTATCAGAGGTTTAGATGATTATTCAGCCCAAAATGATAGAGAACTGAATATCTAGAGAACACCCAAGAAATTGAGATAATCTTTGGAAAGGATGTATATGACATTATAAAGGATCTACAAAACATAAATAAAAGAACAAGAAAGAGGACATATCAAAAAGTGGAAGACTAATCTTAAACTAAAGGAAAGTTTAATGATTATCTACTAAAGGTCCCAAAAAAGGGCAACAGAAAAATGGAGTGGGAAAAATAATCAAAGTGACAGTTCAGTTCAGTTCAGTCGCTCAGTCGTGTCCGACTCTTTGAGACCCCGTGAATTGCAACACTCCAGGCCTCCCTGTCCATCACCAACTCCCGGAGTTCACTCAGACTCACGTCCATCGAGTCAGTGATGCCATCCAAACATCTCATCCTCGGTCATTCCCTTCTCCTCCTGCCCCCAGTCCCTCCCAGCATTAAAGTCTTTTCCAATGAGTCAACTCTTCTCATGAGGTGGCCAAAGTACTGGAGTTCCAGCTTTAGCATCATTCCTTCCAAAGAAATCCCAGGGCTGATCTCCTTCAGAATGGACTGGTTGGATCTCCTTGCAGTCCAAGGGACTCTCAAGAGTCTTCTCCAACACCACAGTTCAAAAGCATCAATTCTTCGGCACTCAGCCTTCTTCACAGTCTAACTCTCACATCCATACGTGACTACTGGAAAAACCATAGCCTTGACTAGACGGACCTTAGTCAGCAGAGTAATGTCTCTGCTTTTGAATATGCTATCTAGGTTCGTCATAACTTTCCTTCCAAGGAGTAAGCATCTTTTAATTTGATGGCTTCAATCACCATCTGCAGTGATTTTGGAGGCCCCCCAAAATAAAGTCTGACACTGTTTCTACTGTTTCTCCATCTATTTCATTCAGTGATAGGACTGGATGCCATGATCTTCGTTTTCTGAATGTTGAGCTTTAAGACAACTTCTTCACTCTCTTCTTTTACTTTCATCAAGAGGGTTTTTAGTTCCTCTTCAATTTCTGCCATAAGGGTTGTGTCATCTGCATATCTGAGGTTATTGATATTTCTCCCAGCAATCTTGATTCCAGCCTGTGCTTCTTCCAGTCCAGCATTTCTCATGATGTACTCTGCATAGAAGTTAAATAAGCAGGGTGACAATATACAGCCTTGACGTACTCCTTTTCCTATTTGGAATCAGTCTGTTGTTCCATGTCCAGTTCTAACTGTTGCTTCCTGGCCTGCATACAGATTTCTCAAGAGGCAGGTTAGGTGGTCTGGTATTCCCATCTCTTGAAGAATTTTCCACAGTGTATTGTGATCCACACAGTCAAAGGCTTTGGCATAGTCAGTAAAGCAGAAATAGATGTTTTTCTGGAACTTTCTTGCTTTTTCCATGATCCAGCGGATGCTGGCAATTTGATCTGGTTCCTCTGCCTTTTCTAAAACCAGCTTCAACATCAGGAAGTTCACGGTTCACGTATTGCTGAAGCCTGGCTTGGAGAATTTTGAGCATTATTTTACTAGCATGTGAGATGAGTGCAATTGTGTGGTAGTCTGAGCATTCCTTGGCATTGCCTTACTTTGGGATTGGAATGAAAACTGACCTTTTCCAGTCCTGTGGCCACTGCTGAGTTTTCCAAATTTGCTGGCATATTGAGTGCAGCACTTTCACAGCATCATCTTTCAGGATTTGAAATAGCTCAACTGGAATTCCATCACCTCCACTAGCTTTGTTCGTAGTGATGCTTTCTAAGGCCCAGTTGACTTCACATTCCAGGATGTCTGGCTCTAGATGAGTGATCACACCATCGTGTTTATCCGGGTTGTGAAGATCCTTTTTGTACAGTTCTTCTGTGTATTCTTGCCATCTCTTCTTAATATCTTCTGCCTCTGTTAGGTCCATACCATTTCTGTCCTTTATTGAGCCCATCTTTGCATGAAATGTTCCCTTGGTATCTCTAATTTTCTTGAAGAGATCTCTAGTCTTTTCCATTCTGTTGTTTTCCTCTATTTCTTTGGATTGATGGCTGAAGAAAGCTTTCTTATCTCTTCTTGCTATTCTTTGGAACTCTGCATTCAGATGCTAATATCTTTCCTTTTCTCCTTGGCTTTTCACTTCTCTTCTTTTCACAGCTATTTGTAAGGTGTCCCCAGACAGACATTTTGCTTTTTTGCATTTCTTTTCCACGGGGATGGTCTTGATTCCTGTCTCCTGTACAATGTCACAAACCTCTGTCCATAGTTCATCAGGCACTGTCTTTCAGACCTAGGCTCTTAAATCTATTTCTCACTTCCACTGTATAATCATAAGGGATTTGATTGAGGTCATACCTGAATGGTCTAGCGGTTTTCCCTATTTTCTTCAATTTCAGTCTGAATTTGGTAATAAGGAGTTCATGATCTGAGCCACAGTCAGCTCCTGGTCTTGTTTTTGTTGACTGTATAGAGCTTCTCCATCTTTTGCTATAGAGGATATAATCAACCTGATTTCGGTGTTGACCATCTGGTGATGTCCATGTGTAGAGTCTTCTCTTGTGTTGTTGGAAGAGGGTGTTTGCTATGACCAGTGCATTTTCTTGGCAAAACTCTATTCATCTTTGCCCTGCTTCATTCCATATTCCAAGGCCAAATTTGCCTGTTACTCCAGGTGTTTCTTGACTTCCTACTTTCGCATTCCAGTCCCCTATAATGAAAAGGACATCTTTTTTGGGTGTTAGTTCTAAAAGTTCTTGTAGGTCTTCATAGAACCATTCAAATTCAGCTTCTTCAGTATTACTGGTTGGGGCATATACTTGGATTACTGTGATATTGAATGGTTTGCCTTGGGAACAAACAGAGATCATTCTGTCATTTTTGAGACTGCATCCAAGTACTGCATTTCTGATTCTTCTGTTGACCATGATGGCTACTCCATTTCTTCTGGGGGATTCCTGCTCGCAGTAGTAGATATAATGGTCATCTGAGTTAAATTCACCCATTCCAGCTCATTTTAGTTTGCTGATTCCTAGAATGTCGATGTTCACTCTTGCCATCTCCTGTTTGACCACTTCCAATTTGCCTTGATTCATGGACCTGACATTCCAGGTTCCTATGCAGTATTGTTCTTTACAGCATCGGACCTTGCTTCTACCACCAGTCACATCCACAGCTGGGTATTGTTTTTGCTTTGGCTCCATCCCTTCATTCTTTCTGGAGTTATTTCTCCACTGATCTCCAGTAGCGTGTTGGGCACCTACTGACCTGGGGAGTTCCTCTTTCAGTATCCTGTCATTTTGCCTTTTCATACTGTTCATGGGGTTCTCAAGGCAAGAATACTGAAGTGGTTTGCCATTCCCTTCTCCAGTGGACCACATTCTGTCAGACCTCTCCACCATGACCCACCCGTCTTGGATTGCCCTGCGGGCATGGCTTAGTTTCATTGAGTTAAACCAGGCTGTGCTCCTAGTGTGATTAGATTGACTAGATTTCTGTGAGTATGGTTTCAGTGTGTCTGCCCTCTGATGCCCTCTTGCAACATCTATCATTTTACTTGGGTTTCTCTTACCTTGGGTGTGGAGTATCTCTTCACGGCTGCTCCAGCAAAGCACAGCCGCTGCTCCTTACCTTGGACGAGGGGTATCTCCTCCTGCCGCCCTTCCTGACCTTCAATGTGGGATGGCTCCTCTAGTCCCTCCTGCGCCCGCACAGACACCACTCCTTGGATGTGGGGTTGCCCCTCCCAGTCGCCGCCCCTAGCCTTGGGCATGGGGTTGCTGCTCCCTGTCGCTGCCCTGGCCTCGGGCATGGGGTTGCTCCTTCCTGTTGCCGCCCTTGGCCTCAGATGCTGCCCCTGGCCTTGGACATGGGGTGGCTCCTCCTGGCCGCCGCCCCTGGCCTCAGACGTGGGGTATCTCCTCCTTGCCATTGCCCCCAACCTCGGACGTGGGGTAGCTCCTCTTGGCTGCCATCCCTGACCTCGGACGTGGGATAGCTCCTCTTGGCCATTCCTGCGCCGTTGCAGCCTGGCACTCTAGGCTGCTGCCCCTGACCTCGGACGTGGGGTAGCTCTCAGCCGCGCTTAGTGCTGTCAAATTGTCAAAGCCAAGGAAAATATAAATTGTCAGTAAAAGCCTCAACCAGTGATAAACTAGAATAATCACAATTACAGGTATACTTTTGAGTTTTCACCAATGTAAGCCTTAGAAAGTATCTAAAGGAAGAAACTGAAAATAAATATTGACAGAAGAATGCAGCCATCAATGAAGAACTATCAGACTTTTTGTTAGCAGCATAACATGGTAGAGGGCAATGAACCGTTAAGTTTCATTTTTTTTGTCCCATATGGACCATCCATTAAAGACATTCACTTTTCCAATTGACAAGTAATGCTGCACATGCCAAATACCACACTGCAAATGTGCATGTGAGTTCTGATCTGGGCTAATTGCTATGTTTAATGGCCTATTTTTTAAAAATCACTGTACAAATAACTCTTTGTGAATTCCTCACAGTGGCTAAGTTATAATAATTTTCATGTTTTGATATTTGATTCATCAGTTTTCTACCTTGTTTCTCTTATAATTCCCTTGGCTATCCTAAGCAATTACACACACACACACACACACACACACACACACATATGGAACTTCCCTGGTAGCAGGGATAGGCTACCCACTCCAGTATTCATGGGCTTTTCTGGTGGCTCAGATGATAGATAGTCAAGAATCCGCCTGCAATGCAGAAGACATGAGTTCAATCCCTGGGTTGGGAAGATCTTTTGGAGGAGGGCATGGAAACCCACTCCAGCATTCTTGCTGGCGAATTCCTGTGGCAGAGGAGCCTGGTGGGCTACAGTTTCCATGGGGTCACAAAGAGTTGGACACAACTGACTGACTACGCACAGCAGAACACAGCACATACATAAATGTGTGCATGTATATATGCACATATTTTAGAATCTGGATCTCTGAAAAACAATTGGTAATGTTTATTGGAAATGAATTTAAATTATGAAATATTTGAAAGGAGTACTGCTTTTCAGTGATACAGAATGTTTCTGTATGACTGTGATATAGGTTTTCATTTAATTACACTTCCTTATGTTGTATGATTTTTGTCATATAAGAATTTCACAGTTATTTCAGAGCGATGTTTACATGGGACATTTTTGGTTGCTTTTTAAAATTGTATTTTGTAAAATTCTAGATGCTCTTTGCTGACATTTTGAAAGACAATAGATTTTGTGTATATTGATCTTAAATTTAGACAACTTGCTGTACTCTCTCTAATTGTAATAATTTTCTTGCATTTTCCATTTTTATAACTATAAAAACCATGCCTAGTTTTTCTATTTTTAAAACTTAGTTTTCTTTTATGTATTTGAAACTCTTAAAACTTTTTGATCAAGTAGTTATTGTATTTCACTAGAAAGGTGGTTTCTAAAATAATTTTCTCTGTTAACTGACAGTGTCTTTAACTCTAATTTACATGAATAGATTTTATACGTTTTTCCCTGGTAGCCATCTATTTATTGTCTCTCAGCTCCAATTCTCCCTTCATCATCTGCTCTATGAAAATGGACTTGGCTAGGCATTTCCTCCATACAGTGAGCCTGATGTTAGGCTGCGTCCAGTAGAGGGCGCTGAAAGGACATTACAGGTGAAAGTGTTTCTGGTCTCAATTTCTGTTTTGTTTTGCCTTGGTCCTGCTGCACAAGTCCATGAGCAGTGCACCTGTGGGACACGGTGGTGGTGTGTGTGCAGGCACTTGGTGATGTAACATTTCGGCCTAATTACAATGACCATGTTTCCAACAACACTGCCGGTTACAATTACTTGTCAGTTATAACGACCACTTCCAGCTCAGTTCAGTTCAGTTGCTCAGTCGTGTTCGACTCTTTGCGACCCCATGAATCGCAGCAGGCCAGGCCTCCCTGTCCATCACCAACTTCCGGAGTTCACTCAGACTCACATCCATCAAGTCGGTGATGCCATCCAGCCATCTCATCCTCTGTCGTCCCCTTCTCCTCCCCCCCCAATCCCTCCTAGCATCAGTCTTTTCCAATGAGTCAGCTCTTCGCATGAGGTGGCCAAAGTTCCAGTTCAGATGCCTTGTAATACAGGCCTGTGTTACAGTATTCTGATAATCTCCTTTAGCCCTACCATGGTTTGAAACATCTGTCTGTCTTTTCAGTTACTCTTTTATTCTACAGATGAATAATTATTTATATTAAACTTTCTATGTTTAAACTACTCAGTGGCTGTATAACCTGGCTGAATCCAGATTTATAACTCCCATTTTTTCTTTAGAAAATGGAGTTTGCAAGATTTTATTCAATAATATAAACCCCAGAAACTTTAAATAATAAATATATTAATGAATAATAAATAGATGCCTTTATTAATGTTGTCCATGATGTCTTCGCAGAAGGCCATGGCACCCCACTCCAGTACTCTTGCCTGGAAAATCCCATGGATGGAGGAGCCTGGTGGGCTACAGTCCATGGGGTTGTGGAGAGTTGGACACGACTGAGGGACTTCACTTTCACTTTTCACTTTCATGCATTGGAGAAGGAAATGGCAACCCACTCCAGTGTTCTTGCCTGGAGAATCCCAAGGATGGGGGAGCCTGGTGGGCTGCCATCAATGGGGTTGCACAGAGCCACACGACTGAAGCAACTTAGCAGCAGCAGCAGCAGCAGCAGTATGATGTCTTTGTTAAAGTAGATGAATTTCCCCCAAAGACTGAGCCTTTTGAAATCTGTGGGTGTTTCTCTAAATTGTCAGAAAGTTATACTAACATTAGTGATAATAATATTTGTGGTAGTTGATACACTAATGAATAAAGATATAATAATGCTTGTCATGTCAACAACTAGGAATAAGATCACTCTGGCTGAAAAGATAACCATTCCACCTTTTTGATTCTCTTCTCTGTACGGAAATCAGTCTTTTCAGTGACAAACTTAGACCCATGCCTGATTGTAGACTGGTCTGGCAAATAGACTTTCAAGTGAATGTCTTTCCAGTACCCTAAGAAGATGATGCTTCATTAAGAATCTAAATTAATATCACTCTTTCTAGGATACAAGTTACCACTAGTGGAACAAACATTTAATGATATTAATTTTGTTAATGAGAGTGGTCATTTAGAATGTGTCCATCTCTTGGCTGACATAGTGAACAGCACAGCCCAAGGTTTAGGGCAGCACAAACCATTTGAATTTATTCATTAAAGTTGCTATGAACAATAGATTCTTCTTGGATTTTCATTCTTTTGTTCAAAGGAGAGTCTATTATACTGGTAAAAATTAATATGAACCGGTAATGTGAAATAATCTATATGTCAATTTAGAGAAATGGAAACCCAGTTATATTAGACAGGATGCCTATGGGTCTCGCTTTCTGTCAGGCAAGCAAAGTTTTGGGTCATAGTCCCAGAATCTTTTATTATTTTCTTATAATTCTATTATGGTTGCCTTAGAGATCTTTGAAATTTGTTGTCCAGATGCTTCTGGGCATTTTCTCAATAGATAATTCAAACAGTAACCCATATAGGGAACAGAATCTGAATATATATATAGCTGAAACACTTTGTTGTACACCTAAAACTAACACAACATTGTAAATCAATTATACTCCAAACTAAAAATAAAATTTAAGCAGTGATTTAAAGAAAAAATTGGAATGAAATCATGCTGACTAATGCTCAAACTGAAGAATATTTGTCAGCAGTTGTTGAAGCCTCCTTTTAGCAAAAGTAGTGAAGTCATGGGCAATCCTTGATGGTCTCTCCTTTGACTTTGGCTGTGCAAAACTGAACAAAGAAACTGAGAATAAAATATTATCACAGCTCTAAGGAAAGACTAATTATTCCATAAGTATTTATCATGTAGTCACCCATATTGGATTTTAATCCAATTGATGACAAGTTTTTTTTGTTTTTTTTTTTTGTTTTTTTACAAGCAAACCAATCAGTGACAGCCTTTTACTTCAAGTTCAGTTCAGTTCAGTCGCTCAGTCGTGTCCGACTCTTTGAGACCCCATGAATCGCAGCACGCCAGGCCTCCCTGTCCATCACCATCTCCCAGAGTTCACTCAGACTCACGTCCATTGAGTCCGTGATGCCATCCAACCATC
>SJYQ01001700.1:262530-302962 GCA_006410935.1 Redunca redunca
GTATATGTAATATACAATACAACAAACCAGAAACTCTTGTTATCTCATATATCTCTTATCTTTAGTTTTTCTTTGAGTCTGGTTAAGGAATGAGAAAAGGGAAATTAAGATTATAATAGAAAATGATAAGTAATACACTCTGAGTACTGATTCTTCTTAATCTCTTCAAAAAAATAGAAAAGGGAATACTTCCAAACTTATTTTATGAGGCAGTATCACCCTGAGACCAAAGCCAGACAAAGACACCACAAAAAAGGAAATTACTGGTAAATATCTCTGATGAACATAGATGCAAAAATTCTCAATAAAAATTCAGTTTTCAGTTCAGTTCAGTTGCTCAGTCATGTCCAACTCTTTGCGACCCCATGAACCACAGCACGCGAGGCTTCCCTGTCCATCACCAACTCCTGGAGTCCACCCAAATCTATGTCCATTGTGTCGGTGATACCATTCAACCATCTCATCCTCTGTCATTCCCTTCTCCTCCAGCCCTCAATCTTTCCCATCATCAGAGTCTCACCTCTCCGCATCAGGTGGCCAATGTATTGGAGCTTCAGCTTCAACATCAGTCCCTCCAATGAACACCCAGGACTGATCTCATCAAACAAAATTCAACAGCACATTTAAATTATTATATAGAATAACCCAGTGGGATATAAGTTTGGTTCAATGTACACAAATTAATCAATTTAATAATTTTTGTTATTAGCAGAATAACCAAAAAACTCCACAATGTTATCACTGCAATAGATGTAGAAAAACCATTTGACAAATTTATCGATTTTAAATGATAAAAAATCTCAGCAAAATAGTATAGGCAGAACTTACCACAATAAAATAAAGCTTATATATGAAAAACACACAGCTTACATTATAATCAATGAGGAAAAGCTAAAATCTTTTCCTAAGATTTGGTACAGGGAAGGAGGCCATCTCTTGCTATTTCTATTCAATATAGAATTGGAAGTCCTAGCCAGAGCAATTAGGCAAAAAAAAAAAGAAATAAAAAGCATCAAAATATGAATGGAATAAATAAAATTATCTGTTTGTCAATGACATAATCATGTATGTAGGGAACCCTTATGATTACACACACACACACACACACACACACACACACACGTCATTAAAATTATTAATGAATTTAATAAAGTTTCAGCATACAAAATCATTATACAAAAGTCAGTCATATTTCTATATACAAACCCTTTCCAACTCTTTGTGACCCCATGAGGGTAGCCCACCAGGCTCCTCTGTCCATGGAATTCTCCAGGCAAGAATACTGGAGTGGGTAGCCATTCCCTTCTCCAGGGGATCTTCCAGACCCAGGTATCAAACCCAGGTTTCCTGCATTGTGGGCAGATTCTTCACTGTCTGAGTCACCAGGGAAGCCCTTCTGTATGCAAAATTATCATACAAAAATCAATCATATTTCTATATACAGATAACTAACAACCCCACTTATACTAGCAGCAAAAAGAATAAAATAGAAATGAGTATAACCAAATATGCGAAATACATGTATGTTAAAAATTATAAACATTGATGAAGGAGTACAACACTGAAAATTGGAAGACATGTTTTCAGATTAGAAGAATCAAGGTTGTAATAAAGCCCAAACTACCCAAAATGATCTACAGATTCAGTACAATTCCTACCATAAAAATCCCAGTGGCATTCTTTATAAAAAATAGAAAAAGTTCTAAAATTTACATAGAACCACGAAAGACACCAGTCAAAGCAGTCGTGAAGAAAAAAGGATGTATTATACATCTTGACTTCAAAATATAAAACTAGAGTAATAAAAATAATTTTCCTGACATGAAATGGGTATGTAGGCCAATGAGACAGAATAGCACCTACAAGTAAACCCATGCATTTGTATTCAACTAATCTTCAAGAAGAGTGCTAAGAACATACAATGGGAAAAGAATAGTTTCTTCAATAAATGACATGGGAAAAAATTGGACATCTACACACTTAACAATTAAATGGAGCTTTATATCACACCATATACAAATATTTGTTAAAAAATGGTTTAAAAACTTAATCATGAGACATGAAACTAAAGGAACGAAAGGGCCTCTTGATGGGGGTAAAAGAGGAGAGTGAAAAAGCTGGCTTAAAACTCAACATTCAAAAACTAAGATTATGGCATCTGGTCCCATCACTTAATGGCAAACAGATGGGGAAGTAGTGACAGATTTTATTTTCTTGAGCTCCAAAATCACTGCTGATGGTGCCTATAGCCATGAAATTTAAAGACACTTGCTCCTTGAAAGGAAAACTATGACAAATCTAGACAGTACATTAAAAAGCAGAGACATCACTTTGTGAACAAATGTCTGTATAATCAAAGCTATGATTTTCCAGTAGTCATATACAGATGTGCTAGCTGGACCATAAAGAAGGCTGAGCACCAAAGAACTGAAGCTTTTGAACTGTTGTGCTGGAGATTCCTGAGAGTCCCTTCGATAGCAAGGAGATCAAATCAGTCAATCCCAAAGGAAATCAACCCTGAATATTCATTGGAAGGACTGTTGCTGAAGTTGAAGACCCAATACTTTGGCCATCTGATGCAAAGAGCCAACACATTGGAAAAGAACCTGATGCTGGGAAATATAGAAGGCAGGGGATGAGATGGCTGGATGGCATCACTGACTCAATTGACATGAGTTTGAGCAAACTCTGGAAGATAGTGAAGGACAGGGAAGCTGGGTGTGCTGCAGTCCATGAGGTCACAAAGAGTCAGACATGACTTAGCTACTGAACAACACAACAAAAAAATAAACTCAAAATGGATTAAATACTTAAGTGTAAGACCAGATACTATAAAATTCTTAGAGGAAAACATGGGCAGAAAGTTCTGACATAAATGACAGCAATATTTTTTGGATCCACTTTCTAGAGAAATTTCCCTTCATGGATCATAGCCTTGTAGAGGTGAAGAGGCATGAGTAACTCAATTAAGCTATAAGCCATGCCATGCAGGGCCACCCAAGACAGATGGTCTTAGTGAAGAGTTCTGCCAAATTTTAGTCCACTAGAGGAGGGAATGGCAAACCACTCCAGTATTGTTACTATGAAAAATCCATGAACAATATGAAAAGTCAAAAATATATGACATCAAAAATGAGCCCCTTGGTTAGAAGATGTCCAATATGCTACTAGGGAAAAGTGGAGGGCAATTATGAAAAGCTCCAGAAAGAAAGGAGCAGCTGGGCCAAAGCAGAAATGATGCTCAGTTGTGGATGTGTTTTGTGGTAAAAGTAAAGTCTGAGGCTGTAAATAACAATATTGCATAAGAATCTGGAATGTTAAGTCCTGTGAATTGGACAATGGCAAATTTAATTCAGTTCAGTTCAGTTTAGTTGCTCAGTCATGTCTGACTCTTTGAGATACCATGGACTGCAGCACGCCAGGCCTCCCTGTCCATCACCAACTCCCAGAATTTACTCAAACTCATGTCCATTGAGTTGTTGATGCCATCCAACCATCTCATCCTCTGTCATCCCCTTCTCTTCCCACCTTCAATCTTTCCCAGCATCAGGGTCTTTTCAAATGAGTCAGTTCTTGGCATCAGGTGGCCAAGGTATTGGAGTTTCAGCTTCAGTATCAGTCCTTCCAATGAACACTCAGGACTAATCTGGAGTTTAGGATGGACTGGTTGGATCTCCTTGCAGTCCAAGGGACTCTCAAGAGTCTTCTCCAACACCACAGTTCAAAAGCATCAATTCTTTGGCACTCAGCTTTCTTTATAGTCCAACTCTCACATCCATACCTGAATACTGGAAAAACCATAGCCTTGACTAAATGGACCTTTGTTGGCAAAGTAATATCTTTGCTTTTTAACATGCTGTTTAGGTTGATCATAACTTTCCTTCCAAGAAGTGTCTTTTAATTTCATTCAGATGACCATTATATTTACTACTATGGGGAATAATCCCTTAGAAGAAGTGGGGTAGCCCTCATAGTCAACAAAAGAATTTGAAATGCAGTATTTGGGTGCAACCTAAAAAAAATGACACAATAATTTTGACTGGTTTCCAAGGCAAAGCATTCAACATCACAGTAATCTAAGTCTAAAGTGAAAGTGAAAGTGAAGTCGCTCAGTCGTGTCCGACTCTTTGTGACCCCATGGACTGTAGCCCACCAGGCTCCTCCACCCATGGGATTCTCCAGGCAAGAATACTGGAGTGTGTTGCCATTTCCTTCTCCAGGGGATCTTCCCGGCCCAGGGATTGAACCCAGGTCTCCCACATTGTAGGCAGATGCTTTACCATCTGAGCCACCAGGGAATTCTATGCCCCAACCAAAAATACTGAAGAAGCTGAAGTTGATTGGTTCTATGAAGACCTACAAGGCCTTCTAGAACTAACACCGAAAAAAGATGTCTATTTCAACATAGGGGATTAGAATGCAAAAGTAGGAAGTCAAGAGATACCTGGAGTAACAGGTAAGTTTGGCCTCGGAGTTCAAAATGAAGCAGGGCAAAGGCTAACAGAGTCTTGCCAAGAGAATGTGTTGATCATAGCAAACACCATTTACCAACAACAAAAGTGATGACTCTACACATGGACATCACCAGAGGGTCAATACTGAAATCAGATTGATTATATTCTTGGAAGCTGATGGTGGAGTAGCTCTATATAGTCAGCAAAAATAACACCTGGGACTTACTGTGGCTTAGTTAGACCTTGAGCTCCTTGTTACAAAATTCAGGCTTATATTGAAGAAAGCAGAGAACATCATTAGGCCATTCAGGTATGACTTAAATCAAATCCCTTACAATTATACAGTGGAAGTGACAAATAGATTCAAGGGATTAGATCTTGTATGGAGAGTTCCTGGAAAACTATGGATGGAGGTTCATAACACTAGAGGAAGAAGTGACCAAAACTATGTCAAAGAAAAGGAAATTCAAGAAGGCAAAATGGTTGTCTGAGGAGGCTTTACAAATAGCTGAGGAAAGATGACAAGCAAATATCAAGGGAGAAAGTAAAAGATATACTCAACTGTATGCAGAGTTCTAGAGAATAGCAAGGAGAGCGAGGAAGGCTTTCTTAAATGAACAAAGCAAAGAAATACAGGACAACAATAGAATGGGAAAGGCAGGACAATTTTTTCTTGACACACTCTTGAAGTGTCAAGAAAATTGTAGCTATCAAGGGAACATTTCATGCAAGAATGGTCACAGTAAATGACAGGAGCAGTAAGGATCTAACAGATGCAGAATAGATTAAGAAGTGGCAAGCGTACACAGAAGTGTCGAAGAACTGATGTTTTTGAATTGTGGTGCTGAAGAATACTCCTGATAGTCCCTTGGACTGCAAAGAGATCAATCGAGTCAGTCCTAAAGGAAATCAACCCTGAATATGCATTGGAAGGACTCACATTGAAGCTCCAATATTTTGGCAACCAGAGGCAAAGATTCAACTCATTGGAAAAGATCCTGATACTGGGAAAGATAAAAAGAGAAGGGGAGCAGAGGATAAGATGATTAGATAATATCACCGACTCAATGGACATGAATTTGAGCAAACTCTGGGAGATAGTAAAGGACAGAGGAGCCTGGTATGCTGCAGTCTATGGAGTTGTAAAATGTAAAATGTCATACATGACACAGTGACTGAACAATGACAACAACTTAAAGTATTTAAAATGCAAACAAGAGTAAATAAGTGGAACTTAGTTAAAAACTTTTGCACAGCAAAGAAAACCATAAAACAAAAGCACACCCCACAGAATGAGACAGAATATTTGCAAATGATATACTGGATAAGGGATTTATCTCTAAAATATTGAAAGAGCTCATGCAGCTCAATATCAAAAACAAACAAACAAAAAGCAAAAAAAAAAAAAAAGCCTGATCAAAAAATAGGCAGATATTTCTCAAATGAAGACATACAAACGACCTAAAGGCACATGAAAATATGTCCACCACTGCTANGAGGTAGCAAAATCTCCAGGCGAATATACTTCTCAGGATACTTCTTGGTACATCATCAGTTATTTAATGAGACTACACATACACATGCTGTAAACACACATGTGTATAGCACACACATATGTGTTCATATGTATACATATATATGCCAGTTATAATTATTTACATTTTAATATTTAGAAACCCTGAAATTACAAAATTATTTTTGATTTTAATCCATTTTTTTTGTCATTGCCTGGTTTATAATAGGTTGCTGCTGCTGCTAAGTCGCTTCAGTCGTGTCTGACTCTGTACAACCCCATAGACAGAAGCCCACCAGGCTCCTCTGTCCCTGGGATTCTCCAGGCAAGAATACTGGAGTGGGTTGCCATTTCCTTCTCTTGTAATAGGTTAGATGTTCAGGAAATGCCTTTTGAAGAAATCAAATTAGGGACAACCCATTCTATATTCATGTATTCTGTATTCATGAACTTTGACTTCAGAGGATAGGAGTGATCAGAAAGATGTGGCAATTGAAGAGAAAACAAATCCTATCCAGGTTTTTAAATATATATATATATATATATATGTAATTAGAACATATTTGCTTTACAATGTTGTGTTAGCTTCTGTTGTACAATGAAGTGACTCATCCTTCCATATAAGCATGTCCCCTCCCTCTTGGGCCACCCTCATCCTCCTACATCTGCCACTCGATGTCACCACAAAGCACCCACCTAGGCTCCCTGTGCTGTACAGCAGCTCCCCACTGGCTATCAACTTTACACATGGTAGTGTATATATATCAATCTTAGTCTCCTAACTTGTTCCACCCTCCGCTTCCCCTCAACTGTGTCCACATGTCCATTCTCTGTGTCTGCATCTCTACTATTTCTGCCCTGGAAATAGGTTCATCTGTAGCACTGAACTCTTCCTGGGGCATTTGCAAGTACTCAGCTACTGGCTCCTTAACTATCTATTTATCTTTCTGTTTTCTGGACAGTGATAGAAAAATTTTAGATGGATGTACTTTGGGTTCTTCTTTCTGTATATTATATAAAAATAGCATTTTAATAACTTTTTTTCATTAACTAGGTCTTATTCAAAACAACTCTATCTATTCTGACTTCAATTAATGTCTTATTCTTTCTTCATTCATGGGATTTCCTAGTCAAGAATACTGAAGTAGGTTGCCATTCCTTTCTGTAAGGGATCTTCCCAATCCAGGGATTGAACCTGGGTCTCTCACATTGCAGGCAGATTCTTTACTGTCTGAGCCAGCAGGGAAGCCCCGACTAACACACTTTCTTCATTCATTCTAATTAAAGTTTTTTGTTAAACTACTCAATAATACATTTACAGGTATTCTTTGAGTTACTTACCAAATTCTTAATTAAATCTGTAATGTGCTTCTTTTTATTTGTTCCTTTTATAAGCATTACTTTTACTTCAAAAATGTCTAGGTACATTTATTAATGCTGAGGAATTTGAGTAGCAACATCATTTATTGTCATACTGAAACATGAATGTCAGAAAACACATAAGATGTGCAGAATATGATTAGTATTTACTGATTAGTGTTAATCTTATAAAGTGTTGTCATTAATTATCATGCATTAAAAGTATGCTAAAATTGTCTATTAATTTAATTTGTAGAGTTTTCTAAAACCTGTCACTCAAATCTTATTATTGTGACCTGTGCTACTAGAAGGAATTCACTAGGTTTTATGGTTTAGAACAATACTGAAGCTTTCAGTTGTTTTATCCTGTTTTTAGACTTTGCAAGAATATAACAAAGGATGAGGATTTGCAATTTACTGGGCAAGATCTCAACCAAATGACGAAAGGCAGGTTATTCTCTTGTGACTTGAAGGCAAAAAACATATTTTATTCACTAGTCCTCTCTCCCTGTATGTTGATATTACAGGATTATAAGATAAAAGTGATTGGTAGTATTATATTCTGAAAAGCCCTTTCTCTTGAGTTTATTTCCTGAGAAACAGTGTATATTTTACCATATTTTCTCAACATGTTCTTTAAAATATAAGGCAAATATGCCTGAATTCAAAAGACTTGTTAGCTAAAATATCAATCAGTAGTTGTCCTTCCAAAAATCTTCCTAGAATTATCAGTGCTAAGATTTGTGCTTTAATGGGAATTAGAAGAAATAGGCCTACAGAGTATTGCATTATTTATCCTATTATTATTCCTTGAGAGTTGCTTTATTGGTAAGTGTTATTTTCCTCTTTAATTCTCAACCAGCTCTTTAATGATCTCAGTTTCTCATTTTTGTTAATGAAGGGCAACAGGCAAGGAAAATGAATTTCCCCATAATCCCTCACTCTAGCCTCTGGTGAATTGACTTTCCCTGTATTCATTGAAATGTGTTATCTCATTTATCCTGAAATGTCAATGACTTGTAGAAAGGACTGCATCTGAATGTGACTTGGATAAACATGAGCTAATAATTCAAAGGAAATATCTCTCCCTTTGCCCTATGGATATAATTTATTAATATTAAATGACCTTTTTGGGAGAACATTAAAGTGGAGGAAAATACATGCTACCTGGAATGTTTAAAAGCATAGATAAAACAAAGCTAATGACAGCAAAGCTGTTATTTTGATTTTAAAAGTAAAATGTGTGTGTGTGCATGCAGCATCTATAGAACTAATATTTGCTGGGAAGGTACTATTTATATATAGAATACACTTATATTTTATCATTTTACTTTCAAAACCATCTCTTTAGAAAGAGTGGTTATAAAAAGCAGCTCCTTAATGATAGGCACTGTGTGGGATGGGAAACTGCTAGTGCTTTGTGGGGATGGAACACCCAAAACCTTCCCTGCAGTCTCTCAGAACCTAGAACACTTTAACACAGAGGAGAGAAGGTGCTCTATGGAAACTTAATGACAGCTGAGTGTAAATATGTTAGAGTGTGTTTCTCACTTCTGTTTGCCTCAATGATAATACAACAGAAAAATTCAGGTTCCAGGTCAACAGCCTCAGTGCTATCAGGGAAAAAAAAACTCACAATTTTGTATCCCTGTTGTTTGAATAATTTCTGTATTTAGTCTTAGGTTGCTAAAGACCAGATAAATCAATTTCTCATGCAATTTGCAAAAATGAGAGAGTTCTCTATTGTCAGTTTTTCCACTAAATACTGCCTATGGATGAGGGTGGATAAACCCCTGTGGTAGCTGTGTTTGAAGTGAAATTCAGGCATAAATAAGATTTCTTGTTTAAATAAAAAAGGGTTATCTGAGGGATGTAGAAGAAAAACAGCGCCGTTAAGATAACCAATATAGAGATTAGTAATATTCTAAAAGAAGCACGGGTGCGGGTGATAATGTTTAAATAATGGAAGTATATTTGTCCTTCTGCAGCCATTGGGTCTGGCCATAAACATACAGCACAGCCTAGATGCAGTTACAGATGATCTCATTGGGTTAGTCATATCTTATTGTTATTGGAGTAGTACATGATTATCGATGTTCAGTAAAGATTATCTTTGACATCCACAGCTTACACAGGACAATAGAGCTTGGTCTAAATACATGTCAAAGATGAAAATCAAACAGGTAAAGACTTTGATCTCTTTCTGGCTATTGCAATAGAGAGAGTGCCCCAGATCTGAGATGACAGTATATCAGCAGGTGGTTTCAGCTTACTGTTTATGGGAAGAATGGAGACATTACACGTGTTGTGGTTTACACTTGGAATTGCCTTGCAAAAAGAGGAAGTCCTGGTTAGTTAGCTTTATAGGAAATGTTCATCTCTGTGTCTCTTTTGTTTCAGGGTAAAAGTTCTAATATCAGTTAATTGTTCATCAAAATACAGGGAGTTTGGCAATCTGTGTCTGACCTTGTCAGCATGTTCAGGCAGAAGGGAAAAGGTCTGTGTTTGGGCTTGTCATAGGCAAACAAGGGTGTCACATGAGTCTTATGAAGTCCTGAGAAAGAGTAGACAGTGCATCTTACCCACATCATATGGGGAAAAGTGGTTGGTACTTTGTAGCAAGCCATGACCCAGAACACAGAATGGTTGTGTTGGAGGGTGTTGAAAAGCAGAAGCTTGGGTATATTTCATAACTCACCTGTTTCGTGGTAAAGTTCAATATTGTCAGTATTACTAAATTTAGGTCTATGAGATAGAGGCAAGAGCCTATATACCCAGATGATTCTGGAAGTTTTATCTTTAGACTTTCTATAGTATCTATCATGTCATTAGGTCAAGGGAGTCAGAAACAGAGGAAAATAATCCTATAACTGAGGAAGCTATACATCCAGGTCTTTCCAAGACTTTATACTGAGTCTCTCTCCTCATTTCCTCAAGGTGAAAATTCTTTCACTGTGAGGGTGGGGTTTTTACGTAACAAGGGCCATCAGGGCAACTATGAATATTGAAACTCATCATTCTTCTGATCCTCTCCTAGCTACCATCTGTTCTGAGATCAAAGTCATTACCAGCAGAAAAATAAGGGCAAGCTATAGTAACACAGAGACATTCATAAAGGGAAAATGTCAGTCTTATTAATTTGGGGAACAATCTGCCCGAAGGTGACTTGTTACAAAAAGAGACCTCAAACTAAATTGACAAGCAGAACACTAAGGTGCTCTACTATCAGGAATCTCAAAGAAAAATAAATACTGTAACTAACTTAACTGAGTTTAGAGAACAGTCTTGAAGTATCAGTCAGGAGCGCATTGTTGTAAGGATACTGCACCCAAGCCCACCCCCATGGGTGAATATCTCTTCATTACCTTTGTAAGGTAAGTATAAATCACACCCGACAATGAAACTCTTGCAGTGCAGAAGCAATACCTAACCAAACATCAAACTCAAGGAGGGCAGATATATATTTTGTTCACTGTGGAATATTCAGTACTGTGTACTCTAGAACTGTGTCTACAATATGAAAAGTGCTAAATATATACTCATTGAATTAATGGAGAACTGAACAAATAAGTGCCCAGAAACCAGTTCACTTTCAAAGAACTCAGCCCATAAACTGGTTTCAGTGACATTCTCTAGTTCTTTCACTCACCTAACAAGTCTTTACTCCATGGGATTCACAGATTGAGATATATAATATGTTTTGGGAACATCTCTCTTTCATTTCTACTTTCTAAATGTGTTTATTTTATACTTGTCTTCTTTTTTTCCATCATCTCTTTTAGCTTTTTTTGCTTTTGCTTTCATGATCACAAGAAGTCTTCCACGCTGCCAAAGATTCTTGTAACTCCATCTTCATAGTTAGTCTGTTTCCCTAGAACACCAGATTCCATTTCTACTGGAATATATTAAGCAGGCTCATCATGTTCTAGGCAATTAATGGCTGATGTGTTCAATGTACTAAGGCATTCATTGTTGTAGATATTTGTTTGTGGCACAGGTTGACCTATTAGTAATTAAATAATTAATACAAATTAGAATTGTGATTTCCATAGTCAACATCAATTTTTTATTATTTTTTATTCTGAATACATAATAGTTGACAGTACATGGTAACAACAGTTAGAATAAACCAAAAGATTAGATGTATTACTGGTATCAAGGNTTGTACTCTTTTGTATAATTGTAATAAAATATGTATTATAGTTAATTATTTTCACATTTTATTTGAACATAAGACATTTTAGAAAACCAGTATCACATCAAAAGTGGCTATATTTGTGCTCTTTGGCAACTGATAAGTACAAAATAAACTCTTGTTAAAATATTTCTTCCTGCTTTTCAAACACAAATTTATAAGGTCAGTATGGTTGCAAGAAAATATTCATTAACAAAGTCAAAATTAATTATAAACAGGAGAATGAAGTGTCCTTTGTGGATAAATTTGTGTATTATCCCACACTTATAAAAGAGCCATCATAGAAAATTGCTCATTAATTGTACATTATGAGATTATCTTCTAGTTTTTGCTAATTTCTTTCTGACTCATTCAGTCACAATTGCCATTATTGGCAAAAAGTGCAAGTAAAAAGCAAGATAATGTCAACTGGATCCTCATAAATTTCTTCTCAATCAACATTTTCGTATCCTTCACTAACTCTGCTGCTGCTGCTACTAAGTCGCTTCAGTTGTGTCCGACTCTGTGTGACCCCATAGATGCCAGCCAACCAGGCTCTTCTGTCCCTGGGATTCTCTAGGCAAAAATACTGGAGTGGGTTGCCATTTCCTTCTCCAATGAATGCATGCATGCTAAGTCACTTCAGTCATGTTCGACTCAGGCTCCTCTGTCCATGGGATTCTCCAGGCAAGTATACTAGAGTGGGTTGCCATTTCCTTCTCCTCACTTACTCTAACTTATCATATGCACTAAAAAGGGACTTTAGGAAAATGAATGTGCTGCATTGCACTGTATGTGAAGCTCATACAGACATAAATTCTTTCTTATGAAAGAGATTTTTTTCCTGTCATCTACACAGGGGTAAGTGATCAAAATATTGAATAGGAAATACATTGATAAAAGTACTAATGAAGATTCATTTTTTCTTAAATTATGCAAATGTCAATGTACTGCCTATTAAAAATGCTTTTAGTAACATAACTGTTCTACTCAGCCTGGAAATAGCACACTAACCAGTTATCTACAGTGACTAGCCTACTGGGACAGACAAATTTATAGGTAGAAGTTAGCCTAACAAAAGAAAAAATTCAATCTGCTTGAATTGGACTTAATGTTGTTTTTAGAATTTTTATTCTAATCATTGCAAAAAGAAAAGTGAAAAGTGAAAGTTGCTCAGTCATGTCTGACTCTTTGGGATCCAGGCCAGAATACTGGAGTGGGTAGCCTTTCCCTTCTCCAGGGGATCTTCCCAACCCAGGAATTGAACCCAGGTCTTCCACATTGCAGGCAGATTCTTTACCAGCTGAGCCACAAGGGAAACCCCAAAAAACAAGAGGAATAGCTATCTATCTATCATCTTCTTTATATCCGGCTTTGTTCTTTCTGAGAATTCATTATCATGATTATTAAACACTTAGCAACTATTCAAAATGAGATAAGCAATGTACAGAATAAAAAATATAGAAGATAAATTGTGTGGAGAAAAACAGCAGCTGAGAGAAACTTGGTATTATGAAATATAAACATTTAACAGTTGTCATCAGAGCAGTTATTCTAAAAGATAAGAGTTTTGCATGAAATTTTGGTGAAAACTGATCATTGATTTCTATTACTTAAGACAGTTGAGGCATGAAATGTAAGGGGGGTTCTGATGCTTTTCTGTTTCATTATCTTCAGTTTTGAGAGTTACCTAATATTTTTTCAATGGTTAATGTGAACTTTATATTTTTGTACTTAAGTGTTCTTATTAGTAATTTATAAATACCATAAGCCATAAATTATATTTCAATTTATTCAATAGAAAAATCCATTAATTAAAAGTTGCTTAGAATAATGCAATTTAGTTAATGAAGCAGCTCTTCATTACTCATAGCCATTGTCAGCTTATCAAACCTTAAGGGGAAAATGCAATGCACTTTACACAAAAACCATGTTGAAAATAAATTTTCATTTATTATTGGCAAAAAATAAGTTATTAAGTCATAAAAGTAAACACTTTAAGGAGACTTTGAACTTCAAATATAAATATGTGTAATAAAAAAGACTTTTAAAGAAGTTTTGGCATTATAACTGATGTATATTTTCCTTAAGGGCTTCCCTAGTGGCTCAGACAGTAAAGAGTCTGTCTGCAATGCAGGAGATCTGGGTTCAACCCCTGGGTCAGAAAGATTCCCTAGAGAAGGGAATGGCTACTCACGCTGGTATTCTTGCTTAGAGACTCCCATGGACAGAGGAGCCTGATGAGCTACAGTCCATGGGGTTGCAAAAGTTGGGCATGACTGAGTAACCTAACACTTACTTATATTTTTCTTAAGATAAGTTTTTATCTAACTAGATAATATGAATAACAAAATACTCTGCAGTATAGAACAGCTGATATCCAAGTGTTTGAATGTATCTGTGTATTTCACCTATGTGCATGCTCAGTCGTGTCTGACTCTTTGTGACCCCATGTACTATAGCCCTCCAGGCTCCTCTGTCCATGGGGTTTTTCAGACAAGAATACTAGAGTGGGTTGTCATTTCCTCCTTCAAGTGATCTTGCTTGCCCAGGATTAAACTCGCATCTCCTGCATCTCCTGCATTGGTATGCGGATTCTTTACCACTGAACCACCTGAAAAGCCCCATTTCAAATATAGCTCATACTAAAAAAAGTAAGCATCACTAAATAAGCATGGAAGTTATTAAAATCACCAATAGATGGCAGTAAGTGTTTACATTTTAAGTTACTTTAAGGGTTATGATCATTATTCCACTGTTGCGCTGAAATCAATGTTAATTTTAAATACTTAAAAAAATTTAATCAGCAACATTTGTCAAAGTTAAATGTAAATATACATGCGTATATATATACACACATGTGTATACACAAACATGTATCTATTTTCATATCTATATGTTGTATTTGATATCTATTGTGTAACAAAGCACCTTAACAGCGAAATTGTGTATTATTTCACACACTCTCTGAGGCTCAAGAATCCCAACATAACTTAGTTGGTGGTTCTGACTCAGTGTCTGTCATGTGTTACATTTAATTTGTCTGTGGGACAATACACTCCTGAAGGCACCAATCTCCAAACTCATTCAGAGGTCTGAGCACAAGGAGTTTGGATTCCTTGCTGTATGGACCTCTCTATGGGTTGCTCACAATGGGGATGCTTGTCTCCCCAGAGTGAGTGAGGAAAGAAAGAGAGAATTAGAGCATAAGCAAACAAGGAATCCACAAGAGAACTCCCTACAGTCCTTATAACCTGACTGTTTAGCACTTCTATTAGTTTCCTGATCACATAGACCAATCCTAGCAGAATTTGGGAGAAGACTATACCAGGGTGGTAAGAATACCAGTAGGAACAGAGAGATGCATTTTACAGGTTAATGTCTTCTCATCACAGAGAAATTTGTAGAGGAAAAGCCCTTCTGGATTTCTGATTTACCTTTAGTTAAATCCATGGCAGCTTTCATTCACTAAAGAAACATCTCTTTAGAATCAAAATATGCTTGTTTATTAGTGAAAAAGCAGTTGTTCTAGATAAAGTGAGCATGTCAGGCTAAGTAGTGGAGGAGCAGAACTATAAAATTTTTAAAGTGTCCATTTAATAAACAGAAGTGCCTAACCTTTCTGGCAGTAGGGACTAGTTTCATGGAAGACAATTTATCTATTGATCATGGGTGGAGGATGGTTTTGGGGTGATTAAAGCACTTATTGTGCACTTTATATCCATCATTATTACATCAGTTCCACCTCAGATACTCAGGCATTAAATACAGAGGTTGGGGATCCCTCTATATAAAAACAGCTTTCAGTTCAGTTCAGTTGCTCAGTCGTTTCTGACTCTTTGTGACCCCATGGACTGCAGCACGCCAGGCCTCTGTGTCCATCACCAACTCCTGGAGTTTACACTAATTCCTGTCTGTTGAGTCGGTGATGTCATCCAACCATCTCATCCTCTGTCGTCCACTTCTCCCACCTTCAATATTTCCCAGCATCAAGGTCTTTTCAAATGAGCCAGTTCTTCACATCAGGTGGCCAAAGTATTGGAGTTTCAGCTTCAGCATCAGTCCTTCCAATGAACACTCAGGACTGATCTCCTGACTGTTGGATGGACTGGTGGGATCTCTTTGAAGTCCAAAGGACTCTCAAAAGCCTTCCCCAACAACACAGTTCAAAAGCATGAATTCTTCTGTGCTCAGCTTTCTTTATAGTCCAAATCTCACATCCATACATGACCACTGGAAAAACCATAGCCTTGACTAGACGGACCTTTGTTGGCAAAGTAATGTCTCTGCTTTTGAATATGCTATCTAGGTTGGTCTTAACTTTCCTTCTAAGGAGTAAGTATCTTTTAACTTCATGGCTGCAGTCACCATCTGCAGTGACTTTGGACCCCTCCCCAAAATTAAAGTCTGCCACTGTTTCCACTGTTTCCCCATTTATTTGCCATGAAATGATGGGACCAGAAGCCATGATCTTTGTTTTCTGAATAGTTGAGATTTAAGCTAACATTTTCACTCTCCTCTTTCACTTTCATCAAGAGGCTCTTTAGTTTTTCTTCACTTTCTGCCATAAGGGTGGTGTCATCTGCATATCTGAAGTTATTGATATTTCTCCCAGCAATCTTGATTCCAGCTTCTGCTTCCTCTAGCCCAGCATTTCTCATGACGTACTCTGCATATAAGTTAAATAAGCAGGGTGAAAATATACAGCCTTGACGTACTCTTTTTCCTATTTGGAACCAGTTTGTTGTCCCATGTCCAGTTCTAACTGTTGCTTCCTGATCTGCATACAGATTTCTCAAGAGACAGGTCAGGTGGTCTGGTATTCCCATCTCTTGAAGAATTTTCCACAGTTTATTGTGATCCACACAGTCAAAGGCTTTGGCATAGTCACTAAAGCAGAAATAGATGTTTTTCTGGAACTCTCTTGCTTTTTCCATGATCCAGCTGATGTTGGCAATTTGATCTCTGGTTCCTCTGCCGAAGAATTGATGCTTTTGAATTGTGGTGTTGAAGAAGACTCTTGAGAGTCCCTTGGACTGCAAGGAGATCCAACCAGTCCATTCTAAAGGAGATCATTCCTGGGTGTTCTTTGGAAGGAATGATGCTAAAGCTGAAACTCCAGTACTTTGGCCACCTCATGTGAAGAGTTGACTCATTGGAAAAGACTCTGATGCTGGGAGGGATTGGGGGCAGGAGGAGAAGGGGACGACAAAGGATGAGATGGCTGGATGGCATCACCGACTGGATGGACATGAGTTTGAGTGAACTCCAGGAGTTGGTGATGGACAGGGAGGCCTGGGGTCACAACTGAGCGACTGAACTGAACTGAACTGATGAAATCTAAAAAAATAACACTGATGAAATTATTTGCAGGGCAGGAATAGAGACATAGACATAGAGAATGAACTTGAGGGCACAGCATGGGAAGGAGAGGGTTGTAAGAATTGAGAAAGTAGCATTAACATGTATGTATATATATATTATTATTATATATGTATTATATATATATATATATATACACATACATACATATACTACCATGTGTAAAACAGATAGCTAGTGGGAAGCTGCTGTGTAATACAGGGAGCCTAGACCAGTGCTCTGTGACAACATAGAAGGGAGGGATAAGGGGTGAAAGGGTGAGATATGTGTATATATATGAGATTCACATTGTTCTACTGCAGAGACAAACACAACATTGTAAAGCAATTATCCAAATAAAATGAAAATATTTTTAAAAAATGGACCTGCAGAGGACCTTCTACCTGAGGTACAAGTAAGAAGGTATCAGAAAACACCATAGAAACTTCTGAGCTTAAAAATTCACTGACTTTGTGTTTATCAAGATGAAAGATAGAATCACTGTAACTGTCAACACAAGAGCCTCTGAATACTGTGGAGCCAGAGATTAGACTTCAGTGATATTGTAGAAAATCCCCATATCCATACAGTATTGCAAAAAAAAAAAAATACCCAAAAATAAACGAAAAAAGAATTCTGTTTTTATTTCTACATTTTACATTTTGAGTAAGTGTATGCAAAGAGCAGTTCCTAATACACATCAAGGGCTTCCCTGGTAGCTCAGCTGGTAAAGAATCTGCCTGCATTGCAGGAGATTCCAGTCCAATCCCTGGGTTGGGAAGATCCCCTGAGAAGGGATAGGCTACCCACTCCAATCTTCTTGGGGTTCCCTGGCAGCTTAGACTGAAAAGGATCTGCCTGCAATGTGGGAGACCTGGGTTCAATCCAGAGGTTGGGAAGATCCCCTGGAGGAGGGCATGGCAACCCACTTCAGTTTTATTCTTGCCTGGAGAATCCCCTTGGTAAAGGAGCCTGATCGACCACAGTCCATGGGGTCCCAAAGAATCAGACACACTGAGCGACTAAGTATATACACACAAAGAACTCTACCTATAAGAGCTTAAGAGAAAAAGTAGTGTTTATTTTCTGGGCCTTACAGACTCTAGAAGCTGTCAGGCATGGATGCAAAATGGCAATCAACTTAGGTAGCATGCAGCATACTACAGTTTCAAGCAAGTGATCTTCTCTCTATAGCCTCTATTTTTTTCCTTCGTGATTTCCCTTCTCTGCATAGCTCTAGAGTTAGGTAAAATATACCCCATATTTTGCTTACCTCTTTTTCATAGTAGCATACTCAATAAAGATAGATTTTAATATCATCTATAGAAAAAAACTCCCACCCTGGAGACTTATCAGCCTGCAAGAGATTAATTGTACAAAAATTAAATTAATCCTCTGCTCCCAGGACAAAGCTGTGCTCTCTAGCAAATATTCTGTGTTTAATAATACCTATGTCTGAAAACATATTAAAAAGTTGACATATACTACTTACTGAGCTTTAATTATGAAATTATGGTAATATAAATATTATTAGCATTTTACAGATGAGGATGCAGAAGGATAGAAACTTTAAACAGCTTGCCTAAGAATATGCACCAACCAAGCATAATATAGTTTTCATTTCTGTGCATGAAATGGTCATCAACAGTGTTTTCTACCTAAACATTTTGTCTAAAGTTGATATCTTTAAATTCCTTGAATGTGAAAGTGAAAGTCTCTTAGTCGTGTCTGATTCTTTGTGACCCCATGGACTATACAGTCCATGGAATTCTCCAGGCCAGAATACTGGAGTGGATTGCCATGCCCTCCTCTAGGGGATCTTCCCACCCCAGGGACTGAATCCAGGTCTCCCACACTGCAGATAGACTCTACCAGCTGAGCCACAGGGGAAGCCCAAGAATATTGGAGTGAGGTGGGTAGCCTATCACTTCTCTAGCGATCTTCCTGACCCAGGAATTGAGCCAGGGTCTCTGGCATTGCAGGTGGATTCATTACCAACTGAGCTATCAGGGAAGCATTTAAGTTCTTTAATATGTATTAAATATAGTTTGTGTTTCTTACAGAATTTAGAACTTTGTTTTATACTGAAACTACCTGCTGTGATTAAACTTTCCTTGCTGCAAGCAGTGATAAATGAAGAACAGAGTGGGAAGATGGAGGGCTGAAGAGCACAGGATATTATTTATTTTTATCCGAGCAATAATAAGACATTTGACTATTTTTAATACTTTAAAAATATGTATTTATCTATTTTTGGCTGTGCTGGGTCTTCAGTGCTGCACGCGGGCTTTCCCTAGTTGCAGTGAGCAGGCCACTCTAGTTGTGGTGCTCAGGCTTCTCATTGCAGTGGCTTCCCTTGTTGTGGAGCACAGGCTCTAGGCACCCAGGCTTCAGTAGTTACAGCATGTGGGTTCAGTAGTTGCAGCTCATGGGCTCTGGAGCACAGGCTCAATAGTTTCAGCTCATAGGCTTAGTTGCTTCCTGGACTGGGGATTGAACTTGTGTCCCCTGTATTGACAGGCAGATACTTAACCCCTGGAACTTAAGATATATTGCTAACTTGACAAATTTAAAACTTTTTAAATCATCTGCCAGGCTATGTGCAGAATAGTGAGCAAGTTGGTCAATGCTTTTGGCTGCATTGTAACAAATATACAAGTTAACTCATTTACCTACATGAGGGTTTATTTTCCTAGTGAAATAGTAACTATGAAAGAAAATAGTTCAGAAATGACATACCATCCTTCTCTGCCATTTTTAGCATATGATTGTTTCCCCTCACAGTTGTAATCTGCCTGCTCCCCTTCTGGTCAACCCATCTGTCCTCCAGGCAGGTAGCCAGGAAGAGGGCAAATGAGAAAGATCAGAGTGTACAGACAGAAGTCAGCCAACTGGCCTCTCTGAATGTCTCAACAAAACACACTACATGGGAAACATGATCAGTGAGGAAACAATGAGGGAGCTTATTGTTCCCCAACAATAGAAGGGTGTTAGTTTAGGATAGAAGATTTTCAGTCAAATAATAGCAGAAATAGTTGTCCTAAAATGTTAAGTAGCTAGCCTTCTAGGACCTTGAAAAACTGAACATTTTAACTGTTTATTTTTCTGCTCTATAAATATCAAGTTTCTTTTAATAAGGAAAAAGGAAGAATGGATTTTTTTTAGAAGGCTCATAGTACTGCCTTTAAAGCTCTTCTAGTATTGTGATGACCCCAAAGCATGGTTGTTAGTTCAGAATTAGTATCACTCTAGTCAGATAGAGGAGAACTTAAAAAAAAATATTGTGGTGTAGGGGACAAAAATGCATCTGCCACAGTTTAACAGTGACAAAAAAAGAAAATTCCAGATCACATCTGAACAGGAATAGCGAATCCTCAGTGAGATAATCTAAGTTTATATCATGACTTTCTATTCATCATTTAAGTCTTTGTTGTTGTTGTTCAGTAGTTAAGCCATGTCCGATTCTTTGCAACCCCCTGGACTGCAGCATGCCAGGTTCCTCTGTTCTCCACTATTTCCTGGAGTTTGCTCAAATTCATGTTCATTGAGTCAGCAGTGATGCTATTTAACCATCTCATTCTCTGCTGTTCTCTTCTTCTGCCTTAAATCTTTTTCCAGCATTGAGGCCTTTTCCAGTGAATTGTCTCTTTGCATCAAGTGGCCAAAGTATTGGAGCTTTATTTATTTATTTTTTTACTTTATTTTACTTTACAATACTGTATTGGTTTGGCCATACATCAACATGAATCCTCCACAGGTGTACACGTGTTCCCAATCCTGAACCCCCCTCCCACATCCCTCCCCTTACCATCTCTCTGAGTCATCCCAGTGCACCAGCCCTAAGCATCCTGTATCCTGCATCGAACCTAGACTGGCGATTCATTTCTTACATGATATTATACATGTTTCAATGCCATTCTCCCAAATCATCCCACCCTTCTCCCTCTCTTCAGCATCAGTCTTTGCAATGAACATTCAAGATTGAACTTGAATTGGTTCTAACTGTTGCTTCCTGACCTATAGGAGAAAGATGAGTTGTCTAGCATTCCCATCTCTTTTAAGAATTTTCCGTGTTTTGTTGTGAACCACACAGTCAAAGACATTCAGTTCAGTTCAGTCGCTCAGTTGTGTCTGACTCTTTGCGACCCCATGAATTGCAACACGCCAGGCCTCCCTGTCCATCACCAACTCCTGGAGTTTACTCAAACTCATGTCCATTGAGTTGGTGATGCCATCCAGCCATCTTATCCTCTGTCATTCCCTTCTCCTCATGCCCCCAATCCCTCTCAGTATCAGAGTCTTTTCCAATGAGTCAACTCTTCTCATGAGGTGGCCAAAGTACTGGAGTTTCAGCTTTAGCATCATTCCTTCCAGTGATCACCCAGGACTGATCTTTAGAATGGACTGGTTGGATCTCCTTGCAGTCCAAGGGACTCGCAAGAGTCTTCTCCAACACCACAGTTCAAACGCATCAATTCTTTGGCGTTCAGCTTTCTTCACAGTCCAACTCTCACATCCATACATGACCAGTGGAAAAACCACGGCCTTGACTAGATGGACTTTTGCTGGCAAAGTAATGTCTCTGCTTTTCAATATGCTATCTAGGTTGGTCATAACTTTCCTTCCAAGGAGTAAGCGTCTTTTAATTTCTTGGCTGCAATCACCATCTGCAGTGATTTTGGAACCCCAAAAATAAAGTCTGACACTGTTTCTACTGTTTCCCCATCTATTTCCCATGAAGTGATGGGACCAGATGCCATGATCTTTGTTTCCTGAATGTTGAGCTTTAAGCCAACTTTTGCACTCTCCTCTTTCACTTTCATCAAGAGGCTTTTTAGTTCCTCTTCACTTTCTGCCATAAGGGTGGTGTCATCTGCATATCTGAGGTTATTGATATTTCTCCTGGCAATCTTGATTCCAGTTTGTGCTTCTTCTAGCCCAGTGTTTCTCATGATGTACTCTGCATAGAAGTTAAATAAGCAGGGTGACAATATACAGCCTTGATGTCTTCCTTTTCCTATTTGGAACCAGTTTGTTGTTCCATGTCCAGTTCTAACTGTTGCTTCCTGACCGAAATCAGATTGATTATATTCTCCAAAGATGGAGAATCAAAGACAGTAGTGTAGTGAATGAATCAGAAATAAACATTTTTCTGGAATTCCCTTGCTTTCTCCGTGATCCAGTGAATGTAGACAACTTGATCTCTGGTTCCTCTGCCCCTTCAAAACCCAGCTTGTACATCTGGAAGTTCTCAGTTCATGTACTAATGAAATATAGCTTGAAGGATTTTGAGCAAGACCTTGCTACCATGTGAAATGAGTGCAATTGTATGATAGTTTGAACATTCTTTGGCATTGCCATTCTTTGAAATTGGGATGAAAACTGATCTTTTCCACTCCTATGCCACAGCTAAGTTTTCCAAATTCGAAAACATATTGAATGAAGGACTTTAAACAGCATCATCTCTTAGGGTTTTAGTTACCTCTGCTAGAATTCTGTAACCTTCACTAGCTTTGTTGATAGTAATGCTTCCTAAGGCCCATTTGACTTCATACTCTAGGATGTCCTGCTCTAGGTGAGTGATCACATGATTATGGTTATTTGGGCATTAAGACTTTTCTTTTATAGTTCTTCTGTGTATTCTTGCCACCTCTTCTTAATCTATTCTGTGTCTGTTGGGTCCTTACTGTTTCTGTCCTTTATCATGCCCATTATTGCATGAAATATTCCCTTGATATTTACAATTTTATTGATCTCTTGTCCTTTCCATTCAATTTTTCCCTCCATTTCTTTGCATTGTTCATTTCAAAAAGCCTTCTTTTCTCTCCTTGCTCTTCTCTGAAACTCTGCATGCAGCTGGGTGTATCTTTCCCCTTGTCCCTTGCCTTTTGCTTTTCTTCTTTCTTCAACTATTTGTAAAACCCCCTCAAACAACCACTTTGCCTTCTTGCATATCTTTTTCTTTGGGTTGATTTTGGTGACTGCCTCCTGTACAAATGTTGCAAACCTCCATCAGGCATTCTGTCTACCAGATCTAATCTCTTGAATCTATTTGTCACCTCTTCTGTATAATCACACAAACACACAAATTTTGTAATAAGGAGTTGATGATCTGAACCACAGTCAGCTCCAGGTTTGTTTTTTTTTTTTCCCCTCTGACTGTTTAGATCTTCTATATCTTTGGATGCAAAGAACATAATCAATCTGATTTCAGTATTTACCATCTGGTGGATTTAAATATATCCTAAGGCAAAAATACTGACAGAATATGGCAAAAGAATGGAATATACCACTGAAGAACAGGTTGTAATTAGCAATGAATAGACATGCTGAATAAGGTGATATGCTATGTCCAGAGTGTATCTATCATCCCTGGTGGCTCAGTAGTAAAGAATCTGCCTGCCAGTTCAGTCTCTGGGTGGGAAGATCCCCTGGAGAAGGAAATGGCAACCCACTTAAGTATTCTTGCCTGGGAAATCCCATGGACAGAGGAGTCTGGTGAGCTTCAGTCCATGTGTTTGTAAAAAAGTTGAACACAACAACTAAAGAATAAGAAAGGAAGACTGATGGAAAACATTTGAATTAAAAGTGAAATAATAAAAAAGAAACGGAAAGAGAACACCAGAAATGCTGGTATTTAAATATAACAGACTAAAAGAAACACAGAGTTGTCCAACGATTTTACTATTGCCCATTAAATTGTTTCAGAGGTAGGATATAAATAGTAGTAGATCACTTGTAGATAATCTAATATTTAAATTTATAAGAAGTAGATCAGTTAGTGATGGATTTTTATAAACTTTTTTCAGTAAAAGTGTCAAAATTGAAGAACACTAAATGAGGACAGGAAAAGTGATTGCTTTGAATTTTAGAATATCATTCTAGGTTGTCACATTAGCAACAACAAAGAAGACCAAACATTTTAAAACATGTGCCCAAGATTTGACATTTAAAAAAGTTCAAGTGAACATTACTCATCTTAATCATTAATTAAGTTGCTTTAAGTAAAAATTAAGAGGCAGATTTTTTTTCATTAAAAGCCAGAATATTCAGGTGCTATAATTTTCTAGATTTAAATAGAGTGGCTCAGGTGGTAAAGAATCCGCCTGCAACGTGGAAGACCTGGGTTTGGTCCCTGAGTCAGAAAGATCTCCTGGAAGAGAGCATGGCCACTCACTACAGTATTCTTGTCTGGAGAATCCCCATAGACAGAGGAGCCTGGTGGGCTGCAGTCCATGGGATTGTAAAGAGTTGGACACAACTGAGCAACTAAGCACAGTACTAAAAAGTAATGAGCTAGATCTACCTTTTTGTCTTTTTTGAGTTGTGGGCATTGGACTAGATGACCTTGAAGATTATTTTTATAACTATAAGCTTTTAAGAAATAATGTGTCATGTATATTTTAATAAAATAAGTTTGTGAAGGTGAGAAAAATGTAATGATTGCTGGAAAAGATTTTAATCAAATTTGTTATCAACTACTACTGATTTTCAGTAATGAAATAGCATTTTAAAAATTAGTGTTTGCAAATTTTCCACTGTTCTTCCATAAAATACATCTTGATTCTTCTAATTTCTTCTTTACCATTCCTACCAGGTTCTCACAATTTATCAATTGCACTTGACATAATCAAATCAACTTCCATATTTTAACTACAGTATATTACTCCATACTTTTGTCAAAGTCATGCCATTACCTTGATGAAAAAATGTTGATGACTCCCATTGTCTTGGGCATACAAATATATATTTTACAAGCATTTGTACAAGACCCTATGTATGTTCCTGTGGTAGATGGTATGTCCCTGTGTATCTTCTGTCATTTATCCTTTGCACTCTTAGTCACTGTGACCTACTTTCAGTTTCATATGTGAAAAAAACTCTTATCTCTTGTGCAATCTATCTTCAAAAGCCACTCTGCACCCCCTGCTGCTGCTGCTGCTAAGTCACTTCAGTCGTGTCCGACTCCGTGCAACCCCGTAGACGGTAGCCCACTAGGCTCCTCTGTCCCTGGGATTCTCCAGGCAAGAACACTGGAGTGGGTTGCCATTTCCTTCTCCTCTATACCCCCTATTATCTGTCAAATCTTTATCCTACAGAAGTCCCAAAGAGGTACTTCTGAAATCCAATTTAAATTATTTACTTCTTGTATTTTCTCTCATAAATCTGTTTTTCTTTTAGAAACATCTTGTATTAAAATTTTTGCATATGTATATATATGTAATTCATATGGTAGGGACTTTGGTATAACAAATGCTGGCACACTACTTATTTTTAATTTAGTTATTTTTTTATTAAAGGATAATTGCTTTACAGAATTTTGTTGTTTTCTGTCAAAGCTGAACATGAATCAGTCATAGGTATACATATATCCCCTCCCTTTTGAAACTCCCTCCTGTCTCCCTCCCCTCTAGGTTGATACAGAGCCCCTGTTTGAGTTTCCTGAGCCATACAGCAAATTCCCATTGACTATCTATTTTATATATGGTAATATAAGTTTCCATGTGACTCTTTCCATACATCTCACCCTCTTCTCCCCTCTCCCCATGTCTGTAAGTCTATTCTCTATGTCTATTTCTCCAATGATGCCCTGTAAATAAATTCTTCAGTGCCATTTTTCTAGACTCTGTATATTTGTGTTAGAATATGGTATTTATCTTTCACTTTCTGACTCACTTTAGTCTGTATAATAAGTTCTAGTTTGATCCACCTCATTAGAACTGACTCAAAGTGTTCCTTTGGAGTAATATTGAGTAATATTCCATTGTGTATATATGCCACAACTTCTTTATCCATTCATCTGTCAGTGGACATCTAGGTTGCTTCCATGTTCTAGCTATTGTAAATAGTGCTGCAATGAACAATGGGATACATATATCTCTTTCAATTTTGGTTTCCTCAGGTTATATGCCTAGGAGTGGGATTGCTGGGTCATATGGTGGCTTTATTCCTAGTTTTTTAAGGAATATCCATACTGTCTTCCATAGTGGCTATGTCAATTTACATTCCCATCAACAGTGCAAGAGTGTTCCTTTTTCTCCACACCTTCTCCAGCATTTATTGTTTGTACACTTTTCTGATCGGTGTGAAGTGATATCTCATTGTAATTTTGATTTGCATCTCTCTAATAATGAGTGATGTTGAGCATCTCTTATGTGTTTCACTCTCACTTTTCACTTTCATGCATTGGAGAAGGAAATGGCAACCCACTCCAGTGTTCTTGCCTGGAGAATCCCAGGGACGGCGGCGCCTGGTGGGCTGCCGTCTATGGGGTCACACAGAGTCGGACACGACTGAAGTGACTTAGAAGCAGCAGCAGCAGCAGCAGCAGCCATCTGTATGTCTTCTTTGGAGAAATGTCTGTTTAGGTCTTCTTCCCACTTTTTGATTAGGTTGTTTTTCTGGTATTGAGTTCTATGAGCTGCTTGTATATTTTGGGAATTAATCCTTTGTCAGTTGTTTCATTTGCTATTATTTTCTCCCATTATGAGGGTTTTCTTTTCATCTTGCTTATAGTTTCCTTTGGTGTGCAAAAGCTTTTAAGTTAATCAGGTCCCACTTATTTACTTTTGCTTTTACTATCGTTACTCTAGGAGGTGGGTCATAGAGGATCTTGATTTGATTTATGTCATCGAGTGTTCTGCCTATGCTTTCCTCTAAGAGTTTTATAGTTTCTGTTCTTACATTTAGGTCTTTAATCCATTTTGAGTTTATCTTTGTGTATCGTGTTAGGAAGTGTTCTAATTTTACTCTTTTACATGTAGCTGTCCAGTTTTTGCAGCACCATTTACTGAAAAGGCTGTCTTTGCCCCACTGTATATTCTTGCCTCCTTTGTCAAAAATAAGGTACCCATACATGATGGGTTTATTTCTGGGCTTTCTATCTTGTTCCATTGGTCTATATTTCTGTTTTTGTGCTGTACCATACTGTCTTGATGACTATAGCTTTGTAGTATGACCTGAAGTCAGGAAGATTGATTTCTCCCGCTCCAGTCTTTAAGACTGCTTTGGCTATTCAGGGTCTTTTGTGTTTCCACATGAATTGTGAAATTTTTTGTTCTAGTTCTGTGAAAAATGCCATTGGTAATTTGATAGGGATTGCACTGAATCTGTTGGAAAAGGCAATGGCACCCCAATCCAGTACTCTTGCCTGGAGAATCCCATAGACAGAGGAGCCTGGTAGGCTGCAGTCATGGGGTCACTAAAAGCCAGACACAACTGAGTGACTTAACTTTCACTTTTCATTTTCATGCACTGGAGAAGGAAATAGCAACCCAATCAAGTATTCTTGCCTGGAGAATCCCAGGGATTCTGGGGGAGCCTGGTGTGCTGCAGTCTATGGGGTCACACAGAGCTGGACACAACTGCAGTGACTTAGCAGCAGCAGCAGCAGCATTGAATCTGTAGATTGCATTTGGTAGTATAGTCATTATCACAATATTAATTCTTCCTACCCAGGAACATGGAATATCTCTCCATCTGTTTATGTCACCTTTGATTTTTCATTGGTGTCTTATAACTTTCTGTGTACAGTTCTTTCATCTCCTTAGGTAAGTTTATTCCTAGATATTTAATTCTTTTTGTTGCAATAGTGAATGGGATTGATTCCTTGATTGCTCTTTCTGATTTTTCATTGTTAGTAGATAGAAATGCAAGTGATTTATGTGTATTGATTTTGTATCTTGCAACTTTGCTAACTTCACTGATTAGCTTTAATAATTTTCTGATACTATCTTTAGGGCTTTCTATATACAATATCATGTCATCTGCAAACAGTGAGAGCTTTACTTCTTCTTTTCCTATCTGGATTCCTTTTATTTCTTTTTCTTCTATGATTGCTGTGGTTAGGACTTCCAGAACTATGTTGAATAATAGTGGTAAAAGTGGACATCTTTGTCTTGTTCCTGATCTTAGGGGGGATGTTTTCAGTTTTTCACCACTGAGAATGTTTGCTGTAGGCTTATCATATATAGCTTTTACTATGTTGAGGTAGATTCCTTCTATGCCCATTTTTTTTGAAGAGTTTTTAATCATACATATGTGCTGAATTTTGTCAAAGGCTTTTTCTGCACCTATTGAGATGATCATATGGTTTCTATCTTTCAATTTTTTAATATGGTGTATCACATTGATTGATTTCTGTATATTGAAGAATTCTTGCATCCCTGGAATAAGCCCAACTTGATCATGACAAGCTTTTTGATGTGTTGCTGAATTATGTTTGCTAAAATTTTGTTGAGGGTTTTTGCATCTATGTTCATCAGTGATATTGGCCTATAGTTTTCTTTTTTGTGTGTTGTCTTTGTCTGATTTTGGTATCAGGGTGATAGTGGTATCATAGAATGAATTTGGAAGTGTTCCTTCCTCTGCAATTTTTTGAGAGTTTTAGAAGGATAGGCATTAGCTTTTCTCTAAATGTTTGATATAATTCTGTGAAATCATCTGTTCTTGGGTTTTTGTTTTTTGGGAGATTTTTGATCACAGCTTCAATTTCAGTGCCTGTAATTTGGTTGTTCATAATTTATATTTCTTCCTGGTTTGGTCTTGGAAGATTGAACTTTTCTAAGAATCTTCCCATTTCTTTCAGGTTATCTATTTTATTGCCATACAGTTGTTTATAATAGTCCCTTATAATCCTTTGTATTTCTGCATTGTCTGTTGTCTGTCTTTTTCATTTCTAATTTTGTTGATTTGATTCTCTCTTTTTTTCTTGATGAGTCTGCCTAAGGGTTTGTCAATTTTTTTTTTTATCTTCTCAAAGAACCAGCTTTTAGTTTTATTAATCTTTACTACTGTTTCTTTCATTTCTTTTTCGTTTATTTCTGCTCGGATCTTTATGATTTCTTTCCTTCTACTAATTTTGGCATTTTTCCTTATTTTTTCCAGTTGTTTCAGGTGTAAAATTAGGTTGTCTATTCGATGTTTTTCTTGTTTCTTGAAGTAGGATTGTATTGCTATAAACTTCCCTCTTAGAACTGCTTTTGCTGCATCCCATAAGTTTTGAGTTGTTGTGTTCTCATTGTCATTTGTTTCTAGAATTTTTTAGATTTCCCTATTGATTTCTTCAGTAACCTGTTGGTTATTTAGAAATGTGTTGTTTAATCTCCATGTGCTTGTGTTTCCTACAGTTTTATTTCTTGTAATTGATATCTAGTTTCATAGCGTTGTGGTCAGAGAAGGTGCTTGATATGATTTCAATTTTCTTAAATTTAGTGAGGCTTGATTTATGGTCCAGGATATGGTCTATCCTGGAGAATGTTCTATGTGCACTTGAAAAGAAGGTGTATTCTTCTGCATTTGGATGGAATGTCCTGAAGATATCAATGAGATCCATCTCATCTAAGACTTGTGTTTCCTTATTAATTTTCTGTTTTGATGATCTGTCCATTGGTGTGAGTGGGGTGTTAAAGTCTCCTACTATTATTGTGTTACTGTCAATTTCTCCTTTTATGTCTGTTAGTGTTTGTCTTATGTATTGAGATGCTCCTATGTTGGGTGCATAAATATTTACAATTCTTGTGTCTTCCTCTTGGATTGATCCCTTGACCATTATGTAGTGTCCTTCCTTATCTCATGTAATCTTTAAGGTCTATTTTGTCTGATATGAGGATTGTTACTCCAGCTTTCTTTTGCTTCCCATTTGCAATGAAAATATTTTTCCATCCTTTCATTTTTCAGTCTATATGTGTCTTGAGATCTTAAGTGGGTTTCTTGAAGACAGCATATATATGGATGTTGTTTTTGTATCCATTCAGCCAGTCTGTGTCTTTTGGTTGGAGCATTTAATCCATTTACATTTAAAGTAATTATTGATATATATGATCCTATTGCCATTTTCTAACTGTTTGGGTAGATTTTGTAGATCATTTTTCTTCTGCTGTATTTCTTGACTATACAAATCTGTTTAACATTGTTGTAAAGCTGGTTTGGTGTACTGAATTCTCTTAACTTTTGCTTTTCTGAAAAGCTTTTTATTTCTCCATCAATTTTGAATGAGATTCATGTTGGGTACAGTAATCTTGGTTGTAGATTTTTCCCTTTCAGTATTTTAAATATATCCTGCCATTCCCTTCTGGCCTGTAGAGTTTCTGCTGAAAGATCAGTTGCTCAGTGTATGGGTTTTTCCTTGTATATTACTTGTCACTTCTCCCTGGCTGCTTTAAATATTCTTTCTTTGTGTGTCAGTTCAGTTCAGTCAGTTCAGTCACTCAGTCGTGTCCGACTGTTTGCAACCCTATGAATCGCAGCATGCCAGGCCTCCCTGTCCATCACCAACTCCCAGAGTTCACTCAGACTCACGTCCATCAAGTCAGTGATGCCATCCATCCATCTCATCCTCTGTCGTCCCTTCTCCTCCTGCCCCCAATCCCTCCCAGCATTAAAGTCTTTTCCAATGAGTCAACTCTTCTCATGAAGTGGCCAGAGTACTTGAGTATTAGCTTTAGCATCATTCCTTCCAAAGAAATCCCAGGGCTGATCTCCTTCAGAATGGACTGCTTGGATCTCCTTGCAGTCCAAGGGACTCTCAAGAGTCTTCTCCAACACCACAGTTCAAAAGCATCAATTCTTCAGTGCCCAGCCTTCTTCACAGTCCAACTCTCACATCCATACATGACCACTGGAAACACAATAGCCTTGACTAGATGGACCTTTGTTGGCAAAGTAATGTCTTTACTTTTCAATATGCTATCTAGGTTGGTCATAACTTTTCTTCCAAGGAGTAAGCGTCTTTTAATTTCCTGGCTGCAGTCACCATCTGCAGTGATTTTGGAGTCCCCAGAATGAAGTCTGACACTGTTTGCACTGTTTCCCCATCTATTTCCCATGAAGTGATGGGACCAGATGCCATGATCTTTGTTTTCTGAATGTNAGCAGATGTTGGCAATTTGATCTCTTTGTGTTTAGTCTTTGTTAATTTGAATAGTGTGTGTCTTTGCATGTTTCTACTTTGTTTATCCTGTATGGGACTCTGTGTCTCTTGGACTTGATTGGCTATTTCCTTTTCCACGTTGGGGAAATTTTCAACTATAATCTCTTCAAAAATTTTCTCATACCCTTTCTTTTTCTCTTCTTCTTTTGAGACCCCTATAATTTGAATGTTGGGTCATTTGATATGCTCTCAGAGGTATCTGAGACTGTCCTCAGCTCTTTTCATTCTTTTTACTTTATTCTGCTCTTCAGAAGTTATTTTCACCATTTTATCTTCCAGCTTATTGATTCATTCTTCTGCTTCAGATATTTCGCTATTGATTCCTTCTAGAGTGATTTTAATGTTAGTAATTGTATTGTTTGTCTCTGTATGCTTATTCTTTAATTCTTCTAGGTCTTTGTTAATTGATTCTTGCATTTTCTCCAATTTGTTTTCCAGGTTTTTGATCATCTTTATTATCATTATTCTGAATTCTTTTTCAGGTAATTTTCCTATTTCCTCTTTATTTACTTAGACTTATGTGTTTCTAGTTTGTTCCTTCCTTTGTGCAGTATTTCTCTGCCTTTTCTTTTTTTTGTTTAAGTTATTGTGTTTGAGGTCTCCTTTTCCCTGGTTTCAAGGAAAGTTGTATTCTTTCCTTGAAGAAGGTTGAATTCTTTCATCCTTTTGGTTTCTGCCTTCCTAAGCTTGGTCCAGTGGTTTGTGTGAACTTTGTACAGGGTGAGATTTGTGCTGAGCTTTTGTTTGTTTTTCTGATGGGCAAGGTTGAGTGAGGTGATACTCCTCTCTGCTGATGATTGGGTTTGTATTTTTGCTTTGTTTGTTGTTTAGATGAGGTATCCTGCACTGGATGCTACTGGTGGTTGGGTGATGCCAGATCTGGTATTCAAGTGGTTTCCTTTGTGTGAGTTCTCACTATTTGATAGTCCCTCAGGTTAGTTCTCTGATAGTCCAGGGTCTTTGAGTCAGTGCTCCCACTCCAAAGGCCCAGGGTTTGATCTCTGGTTAGGAAAGAAGATTCCACACGTGGTTTGTTATTGCATTAAGTGAGATTAAAACAAATATCAAAAAACAAGAAACCAAAGATGAACTCCAGACAAAAGACAGTTACAAAATCAGGCAAATAATAATTTAAATAATGGAATATATACATATACACCCATGAGCAGAATGAGAACAATCCAACAAAAATAAAGTACAGTAGATTGATTCAGCTAACAAAGGAAATAAAAAATTATATTTACCAGTTAAGAGCAAAACTAATTTAAGCACAAACTGGAAAACAAAACTAAAGCAAGGTGCCAAGTGGGGAATAAAGCAATGAAAACAAAACTAACACATATGTTGAGAGGAAAGAAAAGAAAGAAAGAATAGATATGCAAAGTTAAATAGAGGTAGATGAAGAAGATTTATGTACATTAAAGATTAACTGCAAGAAGAAAGGGACAGTAGGAAAGGTAAACAAAAGAATAAATGTAGAAAAATATAATAGGTTTAAAAAAATTAAAATTATAAAAAAGAGAAAAAAAATGGAAGAAGAAAGAAAAAAGGTAAACAAAAGGAAAACTCCACAAAACTGCAAAAGCACAATGGAGAGGCAGAGGTTTATAGCAATAGAAAGTGTGACAGGATATACACATATGCATATACACCCGTAAGCAAAATCAAAACAATCCAACAAAAATTAAGTACAATAGATTGACCCAGTGAACAAAGGAAAGCAAAAATTACATCTACCAGAACAAAACTAATTAAAGCACAAATTGGAAAATAAAACTAAAGCAAGGTTGCACAGTACTTTTATTCAACCAATCTTTCAAGCTATGAGAGAGCAGAATATTTTTTGTTTTTGCTCATTTATTTTATTTTTTTTAACTTATAAATAGCAGAGATTTGTTTTTCACAGTTCTGGAGGCTAGTAAGTCAAGATCAAGGCTCCAATAGTTCATAGCTGATGCCTGGTCACTGTGTCCTCAAGTGATGGATGGAGTTAGGGATCTCTCTGGAGGTACTCTTCTAAGTCACTAATTCCATTCATGAGGGTCCCACCCTCATGGTCTAAGCATAACCCAAAGAAAGTGAAAGTGAAGTGGATCAGTCATGTCTGACTCTTTGCAATCCCATGGACTGTAGCCTACCAGGCTTCTCTGTCCATGGGATTTTCCAGGCCAGAGTACATGAGTAGGTTGCCATTTCCTTCTCCAGGGGATCTTCCCGACCCAGGGATTGAACCAAGGTCTCCCACATTGCAGGCAGATGCTTTACCTTCTGAACCACCAGGGAAGCCCAAGCATCACCCAAAGGCCTACCACATCCCAATATTATCATCCTGGACTTTAGGTTTTTGACATATTAATTTGGAGTGAGAGGGCAATAAACATTAGGGCTACAGTACACATATGTCTATATGGGCATTTATATTGTTAGGGATTTAGGATAACTGCATGGCAGGCAGAGTACATACCAATTCTGACAGAGCAGAAGGGTCCACACTCTGTTGAAGGTGTGCACAGTTCAGTGCACGTGGTTCAGTGTCCACCATGAATAGAGTTCAAGCCAAAAGCTTCAGCCACACTGGAAGTGGAGTCAGCAGACCTTTGGGAATGAGACTGTACATGGAGTTTTAGAGAGGTATAAAAAAGAGAGAGAGAAACAGGACAGTAACCAAACAGCTGTGTATAAACTCGCTTCAAGTGTGAGTTGAGCAGTGGGAGACTTCAAGGAGTATGGTGGAACCACAGATGGAATGCTTAAAAGAAAGGATCCATCTTTTAGCTGTTGCACAATGCAAAGGAGACCCTGTTATAATCTGAAACCTACTCACATCAAAGACATTGGTACAGAAGATGGATTCTGTCTTCAAAGTGTTACTGATCAAGGTTCTTGGCCTTCTGTAATCAATAGAAATTGATCAGAGGCTTGACATTCAGGAAATTCAGGCAAGACTTTATTGGGTCTCCCACTGCCTCAGGGAAATGAAAACAAGTAACAGATTCCTTATCTTGTCCCTGAGCAGGGACAAGCTGGTTCTTCATATGGGGTGAGGGAAGGGGTGGGTCCAGGGGACAGGCAGGAGGGGTGACTTAGGTGGTCTGTCCACCCCTTTGGTGGTGTTGAACACAGGGGACATGCACAGCACCTTGTTTTTACTCCCACCCTCCCACTTTATGCTCTTGGTTCTTCTGAAGTGGTAGTTGGGTTTTTTTGATCTTTTTGTATCTTGTCCATAGTTTGCCCCAACTTCACTTACACACATTTTTAGCCCCTTTGTATTTCGTTGTTCCAGGAGACCTTTGTTCAGGTGTGAGCACTGCAGCAAAGGGTCTCAAGTCTTAGGTCCCAGCCTGTCTAAAAACACCCAAAAGGGCCATGTTCAGAGAGTCAGAGACTAAGGAGTTCACTGTGGAATTAATGACACAAAGGAAGTAGGCCCATTAAACAACATCCAGAAGTTCAAGTTTATCCATTACACTTTAGTTATTTTCTAGAATGAAATTCACTACTCCTTGAAGAAGATCACAGAAAACATAATGCATCCACCACAATGTCTGCATTTGTATTCATAGTAAGTTCAATAAAAAGTTAATACAGCCCCACTTGTGAATAAGTTGGTCCCACACACCAACTGACGGGGCCTGAGTACCTGCCTGGCTATTGATCTCATTTGATCCACTCTCATTAACCCAGTGGAGCCTTGGGTCCCCTTTGATGTAGCAGGTAAAATTGAATTTCTTGTAGACTCTGGAGCTGCCTGTTTTGCTCTGACTTGGCCAGTCAGCCCCTCTCCCTCTGCAGATTATACTGTGATAGGAGTTGGTGGACAGCCATAGGGAGGGTGACTTACATCTCTCCTTGGCTTCCCAGGTGGCAAAGTGGTAAAGAATCTGCCTGCAATGCAGGAGATGCAGGAAACTCAGGTTTGATTCTTGGATTGGGAAGATCCTCTGGAGAAGGAAATGGCAGCCCACTTCAGTATTCTTGCCTGGAAGAGTCCATAGACAGAGGAGTCTGGTGGGCTACAGTCAAGGCAGGGCAAAGAGTTGGCCAGGACTGAGCAACTGAGCACAGCCGAGTAGAAATTAGAACTCTGGATTCCCAGGTGAGGGGGATCATTAACTGGAAATGGACATGAGCACTTGAGATCACAATGATGGTGTCTTTTTTGTTGTTGTTAATTTGGATGTTGTTTATGTGGGTATATTCATTGTCAAAATTCATCAAGCATTACAGTTAAAAAATCTATGAATTAAATTTATGTAAATTATGAATAAATTAATAAATGAAGGGATCAATTTCCTTGGTTTGTAAATAATATGTAGACATAATTTTGTATAACTATTGCTCGTAGATTAGAAAAATAGCTAAAATGATAATAATTCAAGTCAAGATTTCTTTGGATTTTTAAAAATTATGATATACTAAGTGTATACAGTTCTCCAATAATTCAAAATCCCAACTTAGCCTTTCTTTCCTTTAACACATCTTCTAATTTACAGCATCGTCACCATCTTTACCCTTTGGTTTGAGTGTAAGAAGCATGAAGGTGTGGCAATAAAATATATTATGGATCAGTAACTCAGTGATGCTCATTCCTGCTGCCTTCCAGATCACTGAACTAGTCAGCATCAAATTCACAATAATTCGCCTTCTATTCTCTACCTCATTTCTCACTCTTCAGGCTCCACCTCATAGATAACAGTAGAAACCAAACCTATTCCAACCTGACACATACATGAAATATACAAAGTATATAAGCATGTCATTTTCAAAGGAGACCACTCCATGGTAAAAATCCTCCAGTTTAAAAAGGAGAGAAAAAATCACTAAATTCTCTCTTTATAAAAGCAGCAGCAAGATGGTTGTTCAAATTCAAGTAAAGACCTTTCAGAATAAACCAGGCAATTTTGATTTGCTATTTTACCTTTGACTGAGGAACTTCAGGGCTTGCTTTATGTAAACAGAAATACTAGGTTTTATGTCTAAAGAGAAATTCAATAAGTATGTCACAGAATAGAATTTGTCTGTTCAATTATACTTTGCAGTTTCATATCAAATGTTTAATCTATATGTAGGCTATTTTTGATAATTTTGGTTTTAATGCAAAAAGACTATAAAGGATGAAAAAGTGTTTAATCATCCCATCTCTGTCTCACAAGTGCAAAAGCATTATAATGCTTTTGGTGAAAGTACAATGGTGTGCATATATTTATAAATCTTTTATTTTGACACAAATCTGTTGGGGGATAAATTTCCAGGGTAAGCATGAATGATTTTAATTCCACGACACACTATTTTTCCAGAATCAAAATGTACTTAGAAGCTCTTGGATTTTACAATTTTGCATTCTTAGTTTTATAGGAAATGGAAACCCACTCCAGTATTCTTGCTGGGAGAGTCCCATTGCCAGAGGAGCCTGGTGGGCTACAGTCCATAACATTGCAAAGAGCTGGACACTACTGAAGTGACTGAGTGTGCATGCATATATGTGCACATATATATATCATTTCAAATGAATTAATATTTGAAGCAAAATTTAATTCATCCCTTTCTGTGTCTTTACCAGTAAAGTAGAGACGTTTGGGGACAGTGTTTCCATGTCTCTTTTAAGATTTAAATTTCTTGAGACATTCTATGTTCATTTATCCTTTGAGAGCTAAGAAACAGATCTCATCTGTAAGCCAGTGGACTCTCACAATGTTGTCACAGTCCTTGGTGCTTTCCCTAGATTATCTAACATAACAAATATTTCTTGACATTAGAGTTGACAGTATTTCATTAAATATTCAACTGGACATTCACTTTATTGTATTTTATTTTTCAACTATATATATATGTATGTGTGTGTATATATATATATATATATATATAAATTGTGTGTGTGTGTGTTAGCCAGACAGTCATGTCCGACTCTTTGTGACCCCGAGGACTGAGCTGTAGCCCTCCAAGCTTTTCTGTTCATGGACTTCTCCAGCAAGAATGCTGGAGTTGGTTGCCATTTCCTTCTCCAGGGGATCTTCCTGACCCAGGGATGGAACCTGGATCTTCTGTATTGCAGATGGTTTCTTTACTGTCTGAGCCACCAGGGATGAGGTATATATATCATTGAATACTCTTTATTGTAATATTTATGAAGCTGTGACCTATTAGGTGTGATACATTATTTTTCATTTTATGCTGTAATTAGGTGCTTGTTTGTTTTCCCTACATTTCTATATAGGGTGAGCCCATTTATCCCAAAGATAGAGAATCGAATCTCCTCAAGTACCAGGAGGCAAGATCTGAACAATCTTAGATTTTCCTTCTGAGAAAGATATTTAAAAAGCAGTGTGACTTTTTATTCAATATAAAAGCTTTTTTGAATTAATTAACTTATTTTTTCTACATACAGTTCTCTAAGATATAAATTATAGATAAATGTAACTACTGCTGTATTATATATATGTGTGTGTTTATATATATATATACACATACTGTTTTTCATATTTGTAGCTTATTTTGACTATTTCACTAAAAGATTGTCTGCTAGTACACATAAACTCTTTAAAAGAAGCATGATGGTTAATTTCATGTGTCAATTTTCCTGGGCAATGGTGCCCAAAGTGTTGGTCAAACATTATTCTGGATGTTTCTCTGAAGGCATTTTTTGGATGAGATTAGCATTTAACTTGATGGACTTGAGTAAAGCAGTCCTCATATGAGGTTAGTACTCATCCTAAATGTTGAAAACGTTAATAAAGACTGACCTTCTGACATATAGAAGGATTTCTGCCAGACACACAATCTCTGAACTCTGCCATTTTTCCTTGGATCTCTAGCCTACTGCCCTATAGTGCAAATTTTGGATATATAAAGTCTTCATTATCACATGATCTGATTCCTTAAAAATCTCTCTCTCTTAGTAAGAATTGGAAAAAAATATATATGAAATTAATATCATGTACTATGCATGACATATATAAATATATAATAAAATGTGTATTAAACATAACAAAATATGTATTGCGTATTACACACTTGTATATACACACACACATACATCCTGTTGACTCTATTTCTCTGGAAAACTATAACACAAACTGTTGCTAATTTTATAGTTATTGATGAAAATGGATTTACAACATTAGCAATTCCTTAATGTCACCTTTCTTAATCTTATTTTTAGTAAGATGATTAACATCTCACACAAATATAGATACTATTTTATTTGAGTTATAAATGTGACCTGCAACTTTATTTAAGCTGGGTTAAATTTGAAACTAAACATTGAGCTGTTGTGTAGAATTCTCCTTAGTTAAATGGCTTTGCTCCCTTCCTTTTCATTTTTTTCAGCCTCTGATGATAAAGGAGCTTTGCATCTTACCAGGGACTCAGGAGAAAATGTTATTAACAGGAATTTTCTATGAGAAAATTGCATTGAGCCATATGGGCTTTCCAAATTTCACTGTATTACATACAAATGGGGACTTTAGAAGAGTCGAGGGAAATAAATGCCTCATACCCACAGTGGAAATTATTTGAGACATCTAAGGAGGAGGATCAGACAATATTAATGTTAGTGTTTTCAGAGATGTCTTTAGATTTTGCTTTGAAGATATGTGATGAGAACACATGAAAACTAACTTTTATTGAGAGTTTAAGAAACTTTATTATATATTATTATATATTAATGAGAATTTTAAAGGATTTCATGCAGCTGTAAGATGAAAAATAATCCAATTTTGATAAAATAAAAAAAATAAAATCTGCCACAATTAACGGTTTCAAGAGGTCCATGAACACAGCTAATAGCTATTCACCTCTGGCATTTGCACAAATAACTGCTTGCTTTGTCCAGGCCATCATGTCTTTCCATTGCCATTACTATTACCATCATTAGTTGTCTATTTGGCTGTTTCAATTAGTACAGATGTCACAGCAATAATTACATACTCTGCCCATTTTTTTCCTCAACTGTCCCATTTTACTTCTCTAATTCTAGTGATGGAATTTAGGACTATCCCATTTGGGGCTGTTCTTCTGTTTAGTTCATTGTAATTGATTGGGTAAACACAGATTGACTTAATTTTTACCTATTTCTTGCTACTAATTCTCATATCCTCATCAGAATTCATTCAACATTATTATTCAGAGATTATTTCTCATTCAGGATTCCCAAAGTAAGCCTACTGAATCAAAGGAATTCAGTGTTAAAGCAGTATTTAAGAATATATTATTCATGTTATTGGCCCAATACTCAGCAGTGTCTACATAATTTGTAGACTTCAGTACTAAGTGAAAATATAGGATTTCTCGCCCCCAAAATTAAGAATTTCAGGACAGTGCCTGCAGAGTATTGAACTAATGCTAGGGTCCTTCTGAGCATTGGGCCCTCTGCAATTGGCCAGTTCATATGCATAAAGCCAGACTGAATTCTTCCCATATCATCTTGACCATGTGGTTATTGGGCCTCTAATTACACTGTCACTTTCAGAGACAGAAAACACACTACTTACCAAAGCCAATCATCTTCAGTTCAACAGTTGCATCTGTTAGAGGGTTCTTCCTTATTATTTCAAAATAAGGGTGGGAAGTATGATGGCACATGATGAACTACTGAAGCTTCTAAAATTATTGTTGTTTATTATTAGGCATTTTTTTTCTCTTACATTTCCCCCTTGCATCCAGTGTTTCAAAGGCAAATGTGGGAAAGGAACTAAGATGATGTGACTATCCCTACAACTACATTACTTTCACTCCATTGATCTTCCTTACTAATTAGATCTCTTTTCTCTCCTAAAACTAGAAGGAGCAACACCTTTAACAATACATCTAGTATAAATTTTTAAAAGGAAAGGAATAGGGTAAGAAATGGGGGTAAAATGTGACATGATGCCATCGAACCTAGTGTCTCCTGGATGCAAATTATTTTGAGAACACATAGTTTCAGAAATACAGATATTGATAGAAATTCCAAATGTAGACTTCATTGTCAAACTAAGTACAATCTGAATCTCTTATTCATTGCTGTTAGAGCAATGAAAAAACTAGAGATCTGTTCTTTTTGAGGTACCTTTGATTAGGTAACTAGAGGTATTATTTTCACATATCCACCCTTAATGAAGACATTAGTATGACTAATATTTTCACATTCATTTCTTTGAAGACTACATGGATTAACCCCATTAGTTTAGGCACTTCAAAATGGCATTTGTACTCCATGCTCTTTTTAATCCTGTTATATATGCTTAGGGCTTCCCTAGTGGCTCAGACAGAAGACATTAGTTTGACCCCTGGGTCAGAAAGATCCCCTGGAGATGGGAATGGCAACCCACTCCAATAATCTTGCTTGGATAATTTCATGGAGAGAGGAGCCTGGTGGGCTACAGCCCATGGGATCGTAAAGAGTAGGACATGACTGTGTGACTATGGCTTTCACTTTTTCATGCATGCTTAACATGATCTCTTTCTCCTGTCTGTTATAAGAAATCTTATTTATCTCTGTAAGAGTTTTCCTGCCCTTCTCATTCTGAACCTCTCTCTCTCTCTCTCCAATTATATATAATCTCCTCCTCATTTGAATTCTTATAAAAATTGATTTGCTCTTTCCTCAATGTATTTCTTATTTTGCCCAACTTCTACACTGGAAGAAAAATTGGAGGTCA
>SJYQ01001700.1:309132-343369 GCA_006410935.1 Redunca redunca
TTCTCGACTTTTTAAATATATTGTTATTGTTCAGTCACTCAGTCATGTCCGACTCTTTGTGACCTCATGGACTGCAGCATGCCAGGCTTCCCTGTCCTTTAACATCTCCTGGAGTCTACTCAAACTCATGTCCATTGAGTCAGTGATGTCATCCAACCACTTGACCTCTGTCATCCACTTCTCCTGCCTTCAATGTTTCCCAGTGTCAGCATCTTTTCCAATGTGTTGGCTCTTTGCATCAGGTGACCAAAGTATTGGAGCTTTAGCTTCACCATCAGTCCTTCCAATAAATATTCAGGATTGATTTCCTTTATGATTGACAGGTTGATCTTGCAGTCCAAGGGACTCCCAAGAGTCTTCTCCAACCACAGTTCAAAAGCATCAGTTCTTTAGCACTCATCCTTCTTTATGGTCCAAATCTCACATCCATACATGAGTACTGGGAAAACCATAGCTTTGACTAGATGGACCTTTGTTGGCAAAGCAATGTCTCTGCTTTTTAATATGCTGTCTAGGTTGGTCATAGCTTTTCTTCCAAGGAGCAAGCGTCATTTCATTTCATGGCTGTAGCCACTGTTTGTAGTGACTTTGGAGCCCAGTAAAATAAAGTCTGTCACAGTTTCCATTGTTCCCCATCTATTTGCCATGAACTGATGGGGCTGGATGCCGTGATCTTAGTTTTTGAATGTTGAGTTTTAATCCAGCTTTTTCCACTCTCCTCTTTTACCTACATCAAGAGGTTCTTTAGTTCCTCTTTGGCTCCTCTTTTAGTTCTTTGGTTCCTCTTTGCTTTCTGCCATAAGGTGGTGTCATCTGCATAACTGAGGTTAATGATCTTTCTCCCAGCAACCTTGACTCAAGCTTGTGGTTGATCCAGCTTAACATTTCATATGATTTACTCTTCATGTAAGTTAAATAAGCAAGGTGACAATATACAGCCTTGATGTACTCCTTTCCCAATTTTGAACAAGTCCATTGTTCCATGTCTGGTTCTAACTGTTGCTTCTTGATCTGCATACAAGTTTTGCAGGAGGTAGAAAAGGTGCTCCCATCTCTTGAAGGTGCTCCCATCTCTTGAAGAATTTTCCACAGTTTGTTGTGATTCATATAGTCAAAGGATTTAGTGTAGTCAATGAAGCAGAAGTAGATGTTTTTCTGGAATTCTTTAGCTTTTTTTGTGATCCAACAGATGTTGGCAATTTGATCTCTGGTTCCTCTGCCTTTTCTAAATCCAACTGGAACATCTGGAAGTTCTTGGTTCATGTACTGGTGAAGACTGTCTTGGAGAATACTGGTGTGTATGTATGTATATATATATGTGTGTGTGTGTGTGTGTGTGTATATACACACACACACACATACATATGTATATATATTTAAAACAAAATACTCAGATCAACAACATTTAACATGAACAACAAACAACATGTAACAGTAAAGAAAATTGTAGAAACCATTAATCAGAGCCCATTTGGCGTAAAGAGCAGCTGAAAAAGAGTGTCCAGAAAAAGGGCAATGGAGTTGGCAATATATGCTAGGGATTTTATTTTGATTTCCATTTATTTTTAAATATTTCAAGTATTTTTGCCAAGTTGTCTGTGATATTCTGAGCAAGATATCTACTAATATGTGTGGCTGGATAATATTTTGCTATTTTTCTTTTTCTCTTGTTACTTAAAGTCACCAAGAGAAATGCTGACTCTGTACTTATTAGCTTCTAACAAGTTTGTGATGTGTTGAACAGAGAGAATAGAAGTTGTACACATGTCTTTTCTGGTGTTTGACTTCATAGGAATTTGTGCACACTCAAAAATAAGTGTTGTTGTTTTGGAAAAAGCAATTTCCCCATACAATTAATAGTTTTCCTCAAGTTGAGAGAAAGAGAAGTGTGGTAGATGGCAAGAAAGAAAATAGGCTACTTGTCCACAGACAAGTAGCTCCTAAGAGGCAGCAAGAACCTATGCTGACTATGAAAGACCATGTGCAAAATTACAAGATAAAGATTCTGTGTCTGAAGCATGGGACAGGAACATTATAAAACAAACAGAAAGATAAACTGATAGCAATAAAAATAGAGGTCAGTAATCTATTTCCATCTCTAAAGAGTTGAAATTGCAAAAGATACCATAATGGTGGTAAAATCCCAGAAACAAGTAAGTTTAAATTTAGTAAAAGTTGACTTTTCATTTTTCTTGTCAGATTTGAAGAATGTGAACTCATAGTTAGAAATCAAGTTATAAAAAACAGGTGGCACTAGTGGTAAAGAACTTACTTGCCAAATGCAGGAGACATAAGAGACACAGATTCAATCCCTGGATTGGGAAGATTCCTGGAGAAGGGCATGGCAACCCACTCCAGTATTCTTGCCTGGAGAATCCCATGGACAGAAGAGCCTGGTGGGATACCACCATAGGGTCAATAAGATTTGGACACAACTGAAGTGACTTAGCACAATATTGTAAAAGCAACTACATTCCAATAAAAATTAATTTTAAAAAGTAATACTGTATACCTTTGAGTTTGCTGTGATTCACTCCTATACACCTGCTAAATCTAAGTAGAAAATAAAGCATGATGGATATAGAAAGACGGTGGCTTGTTATCCTAGGAATTAATCTGATTCTGCCCACCTTCAGGGCTTTTGTTGTTAAAATAAACCTGTTCTCTTTAATAGCTCCCTTAAAAAAAAATCTTTTATTTTGTATTGGTTAGAGCCAATTAACAATCAATGTTGTGATTGTTTCAGGTGAACAGTGAAAGGACTCAGCCACACACATACATATATCCATTCTTCCCCAAACCTATCTTCAATCCAGGATGCCACATAACATTTAATGGAGTTACATGTGCTATATAACAGGTTCTTGTTGGTTATTTATTTTAAGTATAGCAATGTGTTCATGCCTATCCCAAACTCCCTTCCCTCCATCCTTCTCCCTAGAAACCATAAACTCATTCTTGAAGTCTGTGATTATATTGCTGTTTTATAAGTAATTTAATTTATATCATTTCTTTCTAGATTCCACATGTAAGGGATGTCATATGATATTTCTCCTTCTCTGACTTCACTCAGTATGACACTCTCTAGGTCTATCCATTTTGCTACAAATAGCATTATCTCATTCTTTTTTATGGCTGAGTAATATATTCCATTGTATGTATGTATCACATCTTCTTTGTCCATTTCTCTATTGATGGGCTTTTAGGTTGCTTCCACGTCTTGGCAATTGTAAAATGCTACAGTGAAATATTTTGGGGTGTATGTATCCTTTTGGATTGTGCTTCCTCTGGATTTATGCCCAAGAGGGGGACTGCATGGTCTTATGTTAGTCTATTTTCAGTTTTTTAAGGAATCTCCATGCTATTCCCCGTGGTGGCTGTACCAATTTACATTCCCACCAACAGTGTGAGAGGGTTCCCTTCTCTCCATATCCTTCTCAGTATTTATTGTTTGTAGATTTTTTTATTATAACCATTCTGGCTGGTGTGAGGTTATACCTCATTGCAGTTTTGATTTATATTTCTCTAATAATTAGTGATATTCAATATCTTTTCATGTGCCTGTTGGCCATCTTATGTCTTCTCTGGAGAAATGTCTGTTTAGGTCTCCTGCCCATTTTTTGAGTGGGTGTTTTATTTTGATGCTGTTAAGCATCATGGGCTCTATGTAAATTTTGGAGGTTAATCTTTATTGGTCACATTATTTGCAAATATTTTCTCCTAATCTATATAATGCCTTTTCATTTGTTTATTATTTCTTTCACTATGCAAAAGTTTTTGAGTTTAAGTAGGTATACTTGTTTGTTTTATTTTTATTTCCATTATTCTGGGAGATGGATCAAGAAGGTATCTCTGTGGGTTATGTCAGAGAGTGTTCTGCCTGTGTTTTCCTGTAAGATTTTAATAGTGCTTGCTCTCACATTTAGGTCTTTAATCCATCTTGAGCTTATTTTTGAGTATAGAGTTAAAGAATGATCTAATTTAATTTTTTTTTACATTTAGCTGTCTAGTTTCCCCAGCACCATTTGTGTAAGAGACTGTCTTTGCTGCTCTTTAGTTGGTTCAGTCATGTCTGACTCTGTGCTACCCTATGGAATGTAGCCTTCCAGGTTCCTCTCTCCAGGGGAATCTCCAGATAAGAATACTGGAATGGGTTGCTGTTACTTCTTCAGGGAGAGATGTCTACAACATTGTATATAGACTCACCTCCTTTGTCATATTAATTGTCCATAGGTGCATGGACTTATTTCTGCATTTTCTATTCTGTTACATTGATTTAGATTTCTATTTTTGTGCCAGTACCATACTGTTTGGTTAACTGTAGCTATGTAGTACAGTCTGAAGTCAGGGAGCCTGATTCCTCCAGCTCCATTTTTCTTTCTCAAGATTGCATTGTCTATATGGGAACTTTTGTGTCTCTATACAAACTTTGAGATTTTATTTTTTTGTTCTAGTTAACAACTACCTTTTAAACTTGACTGTTTCAGAGCTTGGATAACTCCTATAAGTGTTTTTATGCACTTATTTCTCATATGACAAACTATGATATAAGTTCAGTTCAGTTCAGTCGCTCAGTCTTGTCTGACTCTTTGCGACCCCATAAATCACAACACGCCAGGCCTCCCAGTTCATCACCAACTCCCAGAGTTCACCCAAACTAATGTGCATCGAGTCGGTGATGCCATCCAGCCATTTCATCCTTTGTCGTCCCCTTGTCCTCCTGTCCCCAATCCCTCTCTGGATCAGAGACTTTTCCAATGAGTCAACCTTTCGCATGAGGTGGCCAAAGTATTGGAGCTTCAGCTTTAGCATCAGTCCTTGCAATGAACACCCAGGACTAGTCTCCTTTAGGATGGACTGGTTGGATCTCCTTGCAGTCCAAGGGACTCTCAAGAGTCTTCTCCAGCACTACAATTCAAAAGCATCAATTCTTCTGTGCTCAGCTTTCTTCACAGTCCAACTCTCACATCCATACATGACCAGTGGAAAAACCATAGCCTTGCCTTGTGGACCTTTGTTGGCAAAGTAATGTCTCTGCTTTTGAATATGCTATCTAGGTTGGTCATAACTTTCCTTCCAAGGAGTAAGCGTCTTTTATTTCATGGCTGCAATCACCATCTGCAGTGATTTTGGAGCCCCCCAAAAGAAAGGCTGACACTGTTTCCACTGTTTCCCCATCTATTTCCCATGAAGTGATGGGACCAGATGCCATGATCTTTGTTTCCTGAATGTTGAGCTTTAAGCCAACTTTTTCACTCTCCTCTTTCACTTTCATCAAGAGGCTTTTTAGTTCCTCTTCACTTTCTGCCATAAGGGTGGTGTCATCTGCATGTCTGAGGTGACTGATATTTCTCCTGGCAATCTTGATTTCAGCTTGTGGTTCTTCCAGCCCAGTGTTTCTCATGATGTACTCTGCATAGAAGTTAAATAAGCAGGGTGACAATATACAGCCTTGACATCTTCCTTTTCCTATTTGGAACCAGTCTATTGTTCCATGTCCAGTTCTAACTGTTGCTTCCTGACCTGCATACAGGTTTCTCAAGAGGCAGGTCAGGTGGTCTGGTATTCCCATCTCCTGAAGAATTTTCCTCAGTTTACTGTGATCCACACAGTCAAAGGCTTTGGCATAGTAAATAAAGCAGAAATAGATGTTTTGCTGCAACTCTGGCTTTTTTGATGATCCAGCAGATGTTGGCAATTTTATCTCTGGTTCCTTTGCCTTTTCTAAAGCCAGCTTGAACATCAGGGAGTTCACGGTTCACGTATTGCTGAAGCCTGGCTTGAAAAATTTTGAGCATTACTTTGCTAGCGTGTTAGATGAGTTCAACTGTGAGGTAGTTTGAGCCTTCTTTGGCATTGCTTTTTTTTGAGATTGGAATGAAAACTGACCTTTTCCAGTCCTGTGGCCACTGCTAAATTTTCCAAATTTGCTGGCATATTGAGTGTAGCACTTTCACAGCATCATTTTTCAGAATTTGAAATAGCTCGACTGGAATTCCATCACCTCCACTAGCTTTGTTCATAGTGATGGCCCACTTGACTTCATATTCCAGGATGTCTAGCTCTAGGTGAATGATCACACCATCATGGTTATCTGGGTCATGAAGATCTTTTTTGTACTGTTCTGTGTCTTCTTGCCATCTCTTCTTAATATCTTCTGGTTCTGTTAGGTCCATACCAATTCTGTCCTTTATAGTGCCTATCTTTGCATGAAAAGTTCCCTTGGTATCTCTAATTTTCTTGAAGAGATCTCTAGTCTTTCCCATTCTGTTGTTTTCCTCTGTTTCTTTGCATTGATTGCTGAGGAAGCTTTTCTTATCTCTCCTTGCTATTCTTTGGAACTCTGCATTCAAATGGGAATATCTTTTATTTTCTCCTTTGCTTTTCACTTCTCTTCTTTTCACAGCTATGTAAGGTCTCCTCAGACAACCATTTTGCTTTTTGCATTTCTTTTCCATGGGGATGGTCTTGAGCCCTGTCTCCTGTACAATATCATGAATCTCTGTCCATAGTTCATCAGGTAGTCTGTCTATCAGATCTAGTCCCTTAAATCTATTTCTCACTTCCACTGTATAATCACAGGTGATTTGATTGAGGTCATACCTGAATAGTCTAGTGGTTTTCCATACTTTCTTCAGTTTAAGACTGAATTTGGCAATAAGAAGTTCATGATCTGAGCCACAGTCAGCTACCAGTCTTGTTTTTGCTCACTGTATAGAGCTTCTCCATCTTTGGCTGCAAAGAATATAATTCATCTGTTTTTGGTGTTGAGGATCTGGTGATGTCCATGTGTAGAGTCTTCTCTTGCGTTGTTGGAAGAGGGTGTTTGCTATGACCAGTGCATTTTCTTGGGAAAACTCTATTAGTCTTTGCCCTGCTTCATTTTGTACTCCAGGACCAAATTTGCCTGTTACTCCAGGTGTTTCTTGACTTCCTACTTTTGCATTCCAGTCCCCTATAATGAAAAGGACACCTTTCTTTGGGTGTTAGTTCTAAAAGGTCTTGTAGGTCTTCATAGAACTGTGATATAAGCTTGCTGGGTAATTTCTAGAGTTTGAAAACCTGACACTTCTGAGTTTCTTCTATTTACATGTTTATATGACTGTTGAATTTTGGAAGGGTCAAAAGGGCATAGCCATCAGTTAAGCTAACTAAACTAAATATATTGTATTATATTAACTATAATTAAGTCACTTGGTTGCTTAGTCATTTCTGACTCTTTGTGACCCCATGGGTCATAGCCTGCCAGGTTTCTCTGTCCACGGGATTTTCTTGGCAAGAATACTGGAGTGAGTTGCCATGCCCTACTCCAGGTGATTTTTGATTCAGGGAATGAACCCATGTCTTCTGTATCTTCTGCATTGCAGGTGGATACTTTTCCACTGAGCCACTGGGGAAGTAAGTAAATTATTGGGTTTTATTCCATGGCACCCACTCATAACCTTTGAAGAATTTTACCTTTATAAAATTGATTTACATTTCAAATATTTTGACATTTAATAAGCAGTATAACATAGGCATATGAAGACTGTAGCTAATATTGGTTTTCTCTATTTAGTTAGATACTCTCTTATATTAAAAGTATCTAAGATTGTATTAAAGAAGAGGAATAAGTTTACTTCTATGCATAAATGAAACACAGAATGAAGGGAGAAGTATACATACTTCAGCAGAGACCCAAATGGAACAGAGAAAAACTTTGAGGCAATAGAATTGCTCATTCATTTTCTGAGACCTGAGGTAAAATGAGGGCTTCACAGGTGGCACTAGTGGTAAAAAAATCCACTTGACAATGCAGGAGACATAAGAGACATGGATTCAATCCCTGTATCAGGAAGATCCCCTGGAGGAGGGCATGGCAATCCACTCTAGTGTTCTTGCCAGGAGAATCCCATGGACAGAGGAGCCTGGCAGGCTATGGTCCATAGGGTTGCAAAGAGTCAGACATGACTGGAGTGACTTTGCAAGCACTCACAAGATAAGAAGACTGCTGTATTAGATTACTTATTTGTTGTTTTCAGACAGTAGGAAACATATAGCAAAATATGAAGTTTTAAATTTAGAACCAATATATTTTGCAGATTCTCTTACTAAAGACTCAAAGTTACATGTAGTTTAAAAAAGGCATTCATTAAATATAAAAAANAAACAAAGGGGTAATCTCTTAGTCCTAAATATTCTAGATAGTCTCTTTTTCCAAATGAAAGTGAGAATTTACCTTGAAGTGTATTAGGAAAAGCATAAGGCTTTTGTGTGTTTGTTGTTCCCACAAAAGCCATAATAAAGGAAAGTTACAATTAAGAAGATGGGGGAGATTATAAGTATTTGATATGATAAAATGAAGGTCATAAATGATTCTGAAAAGTATAATGTCACTTTTCCAGTGACTGAGATTGAATACATATTAAAAGGATATGGAGATTTTTACTTTTGGATAACATGGAGAACTTCATATTAAAAACTAATAGCTACAAGATCTTTGCTGCTGCTAATGCTAAATTGCTTCAGTCGTGTCTGACTCTGTGCGACCCCATAGACGGCAGCCCACCAGGCTCCCCCGTCCCTGGGATTCTCCAGGCAAGAACACTGGAGTGGGTTGCCATTTTTAGAAGATCTCAAAAAATGAACAATTTAGAGGAAATTTTCTTTTGGTCCATTGGTAAAGACTCTGAATTTCCATTACAAGAGACACATGTTTGATCCTTGGTTGAAGAACATGCTGTTCATGTGGGTGAAATAAATAAATAAAATAATGAACATCCATCATGACCACTTCACAATTTATACAAATATTGAATTACAGTACTTTGGCCACCTCATACAAAGAGTTGACTCACTGGAAAAGACTCTGATGCTGGGAGGGATTGGGGGCAGAAGGAGAAGGGGACGACCAAGGTTGAGATGGCTGGATGGCATCACGGACTCGATGGACGTGAGTCTGAGTGAACTCCAGAAGATGGTGATGAACAGGGAGGCCTGGCCTGTTGTGATTCATGGGGTCGCAAAAAGTCGGACACGACTGAGCGACTGAACTGAACTGAACTGACACCTAAAACTAATATAATATTGCATGCAAATTATCCTTCAATAAAAAAATTAAAAAAAAAAAAAACCAACTTTCCAGAAAAGTAGAGACATCATTCAACATTAAGAATCAAAAATAAAAGCAAAATTGAAACTCAGAGTGATTTGCTATTGTGAACATTTTAGCTGTTTTAAAATTTTAGAGGCAGCTTGTATATCCAGACAATTGTGATTTTAATGAACAGTAGAGACATGAGCTATTGGAAAAGAGATCTTGAAACTAAAATCCTTGAAAAAAAATAGGAAACAGTGTAAAGAAAGAATAGAAACAATTCAACATTTAAAACAAACAACAGCAACAAAAAAGCTCACATAGAACTTGTCAGCTTTTCTTCATTCTCAGGTGGGAAAAAAGTTTTTCTTTTTCGAAGATTTATAAGAACTTGCCTGTCTTCATACAGGATTGTGTTCAAATCTATACTAATGCATCACTGTTGGAAACATAGTATCCTGTTGGTTCTAAATTACCTTTCTTTTGAATACAATCCAATACAATGAAGAAAGCATATTATTTCTTAGAAAATTTAAGAGTCTGAGGAAATCTCAAATTACAATTTATATGTAAGACTTCCCCAAAACAATTCAGATAATCAGAGTACTTAGGAGGGCTCACAAGTTGCAAGAAAATAGCTAAAAAGCATAGCCAGTACCAAGGGATCTAATGAAGCCAGTTCTTTGAGTCTTATATTTTCTCAAAGAAGAAACTACTCTGAGTGCAAATTGCAATGATTAAGGCTAAGACAAAATAGTATATAGAAACTGTGGAAGCTGAGCAGCAAAGGAAAAAGTGCTTAGGGGAACCCAAAGAACAGGAAAAAGAAAAACAAACAAACATCAAATAAATAAACCTTCTGAAAGACAGTGCATTTCTTGAGATGCAAGGATTCTGCCCCTTGGTACTGCCTTCTAAGTTACTGAAGGAGCTCAGAGCTGGCAAAAGAACACTTCCTAAACCTGGGAAACTGTTAAGAGGCATAAGAAATATAACCTTTCAAATATGCCAAATATCAACCAAAGGACAGGTCAGTGTAACAACAGAGGGACAGCCCTTGACATAGAAAGACAGAACTTCCCCATGAAGGTTCATTGGACTCAATCTCACCTCAACAGGAAACTTTTGTGAATAGCTGATCTAGAAAAAGAAAATTATTTCAAAAATGAATAGGAAAAAGAAGTGGCACATAAAGACTAAGAGTGGAAAGAGCAAGTGTTTTTGTGAGAGAGATAAGACTAAAGGTAAATGATAGCCACATTTCTTCCTGGCTAATTTTTAGAGACAACTAAAATTCTCCCCTGAAGAAAATTCATCTTATGTTGAAAAGGCATGATATTTATTTGGAAGTTGATTCTAAAGAGTAAATTTCTAGAAACATTACAGGCCATCAGAGGAGACTTCTCTTTCCTATTTTTCAAGGAGTACAAAACTTTCAGATATCTTTAAGATGATGAGGTTTTTTGATAAAAGACTGAGAAAGTATAATTAAGTTGTAAATTCTTGATAAAGTGAGAGAATTCAGCTAACACTGATACTGAAAAATAAGGGGTGCCTCTTGCACTTCTTAGTAAAGAAGAAAGAAAAAAACAGAAGCAGACATTGGTATGTTCATAGGCTTACTCTCAAGAAGATTGAAATGTTTATGACAGTTTTCATTTTCATGATGAAATATGAGGTAATTATCAGCTTAAATTGGGTACCTTATCATGATAAAGGATGAGGGAGGCTTGAACAGTAAGAAAGGTGAAAATGTCACTGTACAGAAGAACTATAAAGTTAAGGATGCATCATTTACAAAAAATGATGCCTAACAGCATGAGAAGAGGATATTACATGGTATGAAATAAAGCTTGAAATATCATGCTTCTTACAGAAGTTACAATTCTCCTAATACTTAATACTTATAATATAGTACTTTATAATAATCATAAAAATCATAAGTAGTACATACATTAAAATGAATTAAATTCCACACTCCCAAACCCACAACCCACATGTTCAGATGACTTCCCATTGAATCCAAATGGCAAATGTTAATAGTTTGAAGGTGTCACCTTAGAAAAGATTTTCTATTGATGCATTGATGTAGATACATGTGTATAAATATGCATTACTTGTCAATATATTTATTTCTATCATCTAATTTAGTTTCTTTTACAAAATAGTTCTTTCTTTTTCAGCATGTTTTACCTATTTCATTCTTATAATGGTTCTATGCTANGTTTGCATATATGTTTACATGTACTGGTGAATTCAATTCAAAAGAGATTGAATTAATGTCATTTTCTGAAATCTGTTATTTTTAAGTATTTTATGTGACATTTATCAGAGTATGCTTAGGTGTGTTCTTTTATTACACTTTTGTAGCATTTCTTGTGAAAATAGCAGATATTTTGCCTATGTTAATTGATGCAAGATACAAGATAAACTTGATTTTAACTAAGCCTAGTTTAGTTAAACTTCTCAAAATCTTCTTAAAAATGTGCATGTGAACTTGACTCTATTCTGAGCCCTGACCCTCCTTCTGATGGTAGACCACTGTATTGCTCTTCATATTGTTCATGACACCAATTGTCTCACTGTATCTCATGTCTGCACTGTTCATTGAATCCAGGGTAGGCAAGGCATGAAATAAGAGGCTGGAAGAAGATTCAAGGAGCCATAGGAACTGCAGACACGTTTATTCTGTTTTGGCTGGCACAGTAGACCTAACAGATTAACATAACACAGAATAACTGCACACAACCTCTCTCCTGGCTGACACAGGATCCATAACAGTATTCATGTGATATTCTCTTCTCTCATGGCTGGACCCAACACACAAAGCCATGATGCAACAGTAATGCCACCACTTTATGGGTGAGGCTTGTATATCCCCACAGCACAAAGTAGCCTGTGACCAAGCAAACACCTCGGGATGTGTATGCAGTGGTATAAATGATCTCAGCTATCACATAGTCATTATTTATAAACTGTGGGGCGAGAGAGCCTGAACACACCATCTTGGCTAATTTGTTCTCTTCCCACAGTCAACAAAGAATGTCTATAGGATTATTTGGAATAGTGTACCTTCATTCTGAAGAGCAGACTTGATAAACATATTAACATATAGTAAACATATATAATATGTATATATGTATATATACATTGTATACCACAAATGTATATAATATTATGTTTATAATTAGATACAGGAGACAAAAAATTGGACATATATATTTGTGTATATGTGGAATATCTATGATTCAATACAAAAGAAATTGATGAGACTTATTGCTCCCATAAAGAGAACCAGAATACAAATAAAGGCTTAATTTTACTTTTCACCAACTGCTCTTTTGAAGATTTGCATTTTTAGATATCACATATATGCACTGTTTCAATAATAACAATTATAAAGTGCATTGAAGTAAAATTATGTGGATAATTGAAAGCCTTTGACAAAATTCAACATCCATTTATGATAAAAACTCTCCAGAAAGCAGGAATAGAAGGAACATTCCTCAACATAATAAAAGCTATATATGACAAACCCACAGCAAACATTATCCTCAATGGTGAAAAATTGAAAGCATTTCCCCTAAAGTCAGGAACAAGACAAGGGTGCCCACTCTCACCACAACTATTCAACATAGTTTTGGAAGTTTTGGCCACAGCAATAAGAGCAGAAAAAAATTAAAAAGAATCCAGATTGGAAAAGAAGAAGTAAAACTCTCACTGTTTGCAGATGACATGATCCTCTACATAGAAAACCCTAAATACTCCACCAGAAAATTACTGGAACTAATCAATGAATATAGTAAAGTTGCAGGATATAAAATCAACACACAGAAATTCCTTGCATTCCTATATACTAATAATGAAAAACAGAAAGAGAAATTAAGGAAACAATTCCATTCACCATTGCAACGAAAAGAATAAAATACTTAGGAATATATCTACCTAAAGAAACTAAAGACCTATATACAGAAAAGTACAAAACACTGATGAAAGAAATCAAAGAAGACACTAACAGATGGAGAAATATACCATGTTCATGGATTGGAAGAATCAATATAGTGAAAATGAGTATACTACCCAGAGCAATCTATAGATTCAATGTAATCCCCATCAAGCTACCAGCAGTATTTTTCACAGAGCTAGAACAAATAATTTCACAATTTGTATGGAAATACAAAAACCTCGAATAGCCAAAGCAATCTTGAGAAAGAAGAATGGAACTGGAGGAATCAACCTGCCTGACTTCAGGCTCTACTACAAGGCCACAGTCATCAAGACAGTATGGTACTGGAACAAAGACAGAAATATAGATCAATGGAACAAAACAGAAAGCCCAGAGATAAATCCATGCACCTATGGGCACCTTTTCTTTGACAAAGGAGGCAAGAATATACAATGGGGAAAAGACAATCTCTTTAACAAATGGTGCTGGGAAAACTGGTTAACCATTTGTAAAAGAATGAAACTGGAACACTTTCTAACACCATACACAAAAACAAACTCAAAATGGATTAAAGAATTAAACATAAGACCAGAAACTATAAAACTCCTAGAGGAGAACATAGGCAAAACACTCTCTGATATAAATCACAGCAGGATTCTCTATGATCCACCTCCAAGAATATTGGAAATAAAAGCAAAAATAAACAGATGGGACCTAATGAAAATGAAAAGCTTCTGCACAACAAAGGATACTATAAGCAAGGTGAAAAGAGAGCCTATAGAATGGGAGAAAATAATAACAAATGAAGCAACTGACAAACAACTAATCTCAAAAATATACAAGCAACTCCTGCAGCTCAATTCCAGAAAAATAAATGACCCAATAAAAAAATGGGCCAAAGAACTAAACAGACATTTCTCCAAAGAAGACATACAGATGGCTAACAAACACATGAAAAGATGCTCAACATCACTCATTATCAGAGAAATGCAAATCAAAACCACAGTGAGGTACCATTTCACACCAGTCAGAATGGCTGTGACCCAAAAGTCTATAAGCAATAAATGCTGGAGAGGGTGTGGAGAAAAGGGAACCCTCTTACACTGTTGGTGGGAGTGCAAACTAGTACAGCCATTATGGAGAACAGTGTGGAGCTTCCTTAAAAAACTGGAAATAGAGCTGCCTTATGACCCAGCAATCCCACTGCTGGGCATACACACCAAGGAAACCAGAATTGAAAGAGACACGTGTACCCCAATGTTCATCACAGCACTGTTTATAATAGCCAGGACATGGAAGCAACCTAGATGTCCATGAGCAGATTAATGGATAAGAAGCTGTGGTACATACACACAATGGAGTATTACTCAGCCATTAAAAAGAATACAGTTGAATCAGTTCTAAGGAGATGGATGGAACTGGAGGCGATTATACAGAGTGAAGTAAGCCAGAAAGAAAAACACCAATACAGTATACTAACGCATAAACATGGAATCTAGAAAGATGGTAATGATAACTCTCTATGAGAGACAGCAAAAGAGACACAGATATATAAAACAGTCTTTTGGACTCTGTGGGAAAGGGCGAGGGCGGGATGATTTGGAAGAATGGCATTGAAACATGTATAATATCATATATGAATTGAATCGCCAGTCTACGTTTGATGCGGGATACAGGATGCTTGGGGCTGGTGCACTTGGATGACCCAGAGGGATGATACGGGGAGGGAGGTAGGAGGGGGGTTCAGGATGGGGAACACGTGTATACCCATGGCAGATTGATGTTGATGTATGGCAAAACCAATACAATATTTAAAGTAATTAGCATCCAATTAAAATAAATAAATTTTATTAAAAAAGAATAAAATTTCTAACCTCTTGTCTGTTTTTATTTCAACATATAATAGTATCAACAAAACAACTAGCATTTTAAAAATTCTGAACAATATTAATGTCGGTTCAGTTCAGTTCAGTCGCTCAGTCATGTCTGACATTTTGCAACCCCATGAACTGCAGCACGCCAGGCCTCCCTGTCCATCACCAACTCCCAGAGTTCACCCAAACCCATGTCCATTGAGTCGGTGATACCATCTAACTATCTCATCCTTTGTCATCCCCTTCTTCTCCTGCCCCCAATCCCTCCCAGCATCAGGGTCTTTTCAAATGAGCCAGCTCTTCGCATGAGGTGGCCAAAATATTGGAGTTTCAGCTTCAACATCAGTCCTTCCAATGAACACCCAGGACTGATCTCCTATAGGATGGACTGGTTGGATCTCCTTGCAGTCCAAGGACTCTCAAGAGTCTTCTCCAACACCACAGTTCAAAAGCATCAATTCTTCTGCACTCAGCTTTCTTTATAGTCTAACTATCACATCCATACATGACCACTGGAAAAACCATAGCCTTGACTAGACGGACCTTTGTTGGTAAAGTAATGTCTCTGCTTTTTAATATGCTGTCTAGGTTGATCATAACTTTCTAAGGTCATAATATATGTTAAAATATTTAATTCTCACATCTTGTCATCAATGTATGAAAGTGACATGATTAGTGTACTTTTTAAAAGAGCACAATCAGGATGTCAAATAATTTATTAAAAGCTGAACAATTTTAGTTTATAGAACAAAATTTGAATCCTGCTCTCACTGACTACACAGTAATATTATAGATAATGTGTTTAAATGACACTGAAAATATGGAAAAAACATTAAAGTAGATTTATAAGAAAAGAGAATGTATTTCAGAATAACTGTATATAAACAATAAAAGAAGCCTAATCAGTAGGAGAGAAATCAGGTGGAGGAGAAAAACAATAAGAAACACGTTTATTCCTGGAACTACGGATTTGAAGAAGGAAAAAAAGTAGAAAATCATCTGGAAGCTGTTTCTGTTCTGAAATTTGGAAGAAGAAGAAAGTGGCAGTAAAGAGAAGGAATACAGCAATAGTGAGACATCAAGGTGAAAGTATGTGAAATGAGAACTGAAAATACATCAGATAGGAATGAAAGAGAGAGGAACCAGAACGCATTATTCAAGTCATAAAATTGCAGAGAACAATAAAAATATCTGAGTTACAAGCAAAAATCAGAATTGAGTGAGCCATGTAACAAATATGTCAAAGTGAATTATTGCCTGAATATCATACAAATTCAAAAAGGAAGGTGATAATTAACATACAATATAAAAGTAATGGCTAACCCCTAGGTATAAAATACAACAATCTGAACACAGGAGTCAATAATTAAAAAAAGAAAGAAAGAAAGAACAATTCCATTGTAGAATGTGTGTGTGTGTGTGTGTGTGTGTGTCTGTGTGTGTCTGTGTGTAACAACTGACATTTAATACGTAATGTAAAATTTCTATTAAGGCATGAAGGTAAACAACAGAAACTTCAAGAATCAAAAGTCAGTGACAAGTAAACCAAAAAGCAATATACACATTAATAAATGTATAGAAAAGAACCTTAAAAAGCTAGCATTATATAGTTCACAGTAAGAAAATTTAATATATTTTTTTAAATTCAGGAGAAAGAAAGTGATTACCAGGCAATTCATAAGCTCTAGTAACTCAAAATGGAATATTGGAGTATTTCTTTGAATTTATGTGAAAATGACAATCTTATCAGTATAGCTTGCTGCTTGTATGTGTGTTTGTGTGACAAGAGAATTTCATAAATAATTGGAAGTTCTAGGAAAAAAGCTTCTTTTCTGTGTAGCAGACCTTAACAACCATAAGGAAATTAAAATTGTTAGAAGTAAATTATGCATAATGGAAGATTAATGAGGAAATAAATTAGGACTCAATAAAGGGAAAATGAATTTTGAGAATGACAAAGGAGAATAAGAGAAGTAGAGGAATTAAATTGGTTGTGTTAATGTATGTATTAAAATATGAATAGTGATTTAGGAAGATATAGAATCTGTATATGAAAGAGAAAAATAATAGTACAGCAGTTTCAAAGAAAGATAATCCTGAAGGAGGAGAAGGTGGAAAGCAGAGAGAGAAATGCATTTGAGACTGAGAAAATTATATGCATAGGGAAAAGAAAAAACACAGATGTATGAAATATGCATGAGTTTTTAAAAAGAAGCATAAAGAGATGGAAAACATCAAAGATCTAAAACTTAAATGATTCCTTCTTTGTGAATAATCAGCCTATCTCATCTTCTAAGAACTCGTCATTTAGATGATATCCAGTCCTATATCCACAAAGAAAGGAAACTCCCAACTATCAAACATCTGCATATTTTTCTGAGTTTCAAACTTTTTATGTGTTGAGGAAAACAAGGTTGTATGAGGCACAGACATGGTGCCATGGAGGTGTGCCCAGCAGAGCCTGGTATGACTGGGAACCAGTTACACTATAGGTGTCCATGATGGACAGGTTTTTAAATACATATTGTTTTTTCTTTCTTAAAACAGATATTTATACTAGTGTAGGCCAAAAATAAAGAAAGATTTACAGATTTTAAGTGGATGTAGCAATAGATTATGACAGTTAACCCATTTTAAAAAAATACTACCAACGCCCCAAATAAAACATCATTCATAGCAAAAACATCCATGTTGCTTCAAGATTACTTGCCCTTGACTCTCCCAACAGGTAGCATTATTTTGTTTTTAAAAACCAAAGATCATTTTTTTTGTGTGCTTATTTTTGAACTTAACAATATGTAACTGTGTAAATATATAGACCTTTATAATTAACATTTTTCACTCAATAGGGTATTTAAGCAATTCATTTATGCTCTTGGATAGAGCAGTAGTTTCTTTTTACAGTTGTATAATACTCTATTTTAAGAATATATCACATTAAACATACATTTTATGTTAATATAAATTAAGTTATTCACCTCTGAGGTATTATGGCTGTGACAAAAATTTCTAGGATGTAACTTTGGGAGAAAAATATTACCAAGTTGATTTAGGTAAATCAACTAGCTTGTAAGGTATGTATATATATAACTTAATGGATGCCATTGATTGTTTTCCCCTATAGTGACTTTAACAATTTCCTGATCCACTGATTGTGTAACAGAGGACAGAAATATATAAAGCTTGTTCATTCACATAATAGAAAACTCAGTATTGCTAAGATGCCAGTCCTCCTTAAATTGATCTACATATTTGATGCAACCCTAACTTAAATGTCTAACATGCTTTTGTCTTGGTAGAATTTTACAAGCTGAATCTAAAATTTATAGGACTATAAAATACTTTAAGAAAATAACCTTGAAATAGTAAAATAATGTTAAGATACCCATTACTATATTTCAGAATTACTAAAAAGTTACCGTAATCAAGATAGAATTCCATTGGCCTAGAGTTAATGCTGGTGCACTAGTAAAGACCTTGCCTGATAATACAGGAGACTTAAGAGACGTGGGTTCGATCCTTGGGTTGGGACAATTTCCTGGAGGAGGTCATGACAACCCACTTCAATATTCTTGCCTGAAAAATCCCATGGACAGAGGAGCCTGGTTGGCTACAGTCTGTAGGGGTCACACAAAGTCAGAAAAGACTGAAGCGACTTAGCACATATGCACACATGATTAAAAAATATTTCATCAGAACAAAATAGACTATCCAGAAATAGACTCATACATATATACTGTGAAAATAAAGAAAGGAAACATCACATCAAATGGGGTAAGAAAGCCCTGAAGGTAGAGCTCTCAGCCACCATCATAACCTGAAGATAAATTATTTTAACAAGGTCTCTTTGTGTAGAATTCTTTGTATAAAATTCTGTCACAACTTCTTATCTTTGATAAGAATGTTACCTTTCTCCTGGTGCAGGAGAAGACGATTCTTCTCTTGATTTTAAGGAAAGGAAGGAAGATTTCTTCCTGCCTCAAGAGCAAAGCACTAAGCATGGCTTGTAGCCAAAAAGAGTTTTTCCTCAATAAAAATTTATTCCAAACAACCCTCCCTAATTTCCTCTTAAAATCTAATAAACCTGACCTCCCCTTTGTGTCTTCAGATTTGCCTGTGATTCACCCGGTTTGCTTGTCCTCAACTGCAGTTCTGCTGTTCCTGAATAAACTGATTTTGCTTGTAAAATAACTGGCTATTTATTTTTGAGGTCGATTTACTGTTCTCTTTGTGTACGCAAGCTTCACTGTCTTTGTGTTTCAATCTACTTTTATGAAGCTTCCTGGTAAGTCACCCATTTTGTTCAAAAGAGGGAATAAAATAATTCCTGGTATTTTAGAACAGGTTTTGGAAAACAGAGCTCCTCATAATTACATGCTTTACAGAATCCAAAGCTAGTTTTTGGAAAATGGAGTTGTGTCTTCTGGAAAAAATGAGTGTACTTTTAGATAATTTAGAATTTTAACGGCCTTTCTAGAGAATCTTTGTTTAGATATATCCACATTAAGGGGTAATCTTAATAGCAAGGATCTCAAAATTCTCAGCGGATGGAAAGTATTCTTGATTGATATGCATAATCTTCTAAAAACTGAAGTGACTTTCAGTGCAAATAAAACATCTTTGGTCAAAAATGTTTGGCCATCTGAGTGTTGGGGGAATTTGAATTTTCCTTGGTCTTGTATAGCTGCAGCAAAAATTTGAAGTGATGGACGGACCAGTGTTACAGCTATGTGTAACAGCTGTTTTATTTGGCAAGCAAAGGAGAATACATCCTCAAGGTGTGAGGGCAAGCTGACCCAAAAAGTGCTAAGAGAAGAGACCCCTCCTGCTCAATTTTGGCTCCTCTTTTTAATGTTTTTTTTTTTTCTCCTCCCCCCAGCCTTCCCTATGTAAATTGGGCTAGCCAGGAGGGCTGTTTGTTTTACCTGAGGTCCCACTCTGGTCCTCAGACTTTCCTTTGTTCTATTTTAGACTGCTTTTCCCTTCTTTGTCTTTTAGCCACCACCACTCTGGACTCCTTTTTCCTATTCTAATTACCTAACATTTCCTCCTCAAGAGATGTGAGGGCCAAATTTTTGGGAATGGGGGCATTGAGGTCTCTCTGGCTAATTCCTCCTGAACTGGGATGGCGAGGGTCATTGGGCCTCCCCGTCTTGCTAGTCTCAAGCCTCAGAGTCCTTATAGTGGTGTCCATCTAAGGGTGAGTGATGTTTTATGTGGTCAGCTGTAGTTTTATATGTCCTTGTTGAACTGGCCCTGCGTGTTGTAGCTTGTTGAGACAAGCTGGGCAGAGACAAAATGGACAATCGACAATACATGGAGCAATCTTAAGCAGCATCAATATGGTGATAACAGGGATTAGTAGGGGCATTAGCCAACTCCAAATTCCCCATTGCCAGGAGAAGGATCCCCCAAAGAGAGATCATAGCCACCCTGAGAACTCTCTAGCTCATTTGTTGAGATCCTGTAGGATCTGAATGTTTTTCTTGAGGGCTGTGAGACTTTCTTTAAAAGTTGAGGTATTAGCTGGAGGTATTTACCCAGAAACAACATGTTTCATTCAAGATGGGTCAAGTCCCTCCTTGTTCAGGGATCAGGAGATCTATCTTCTGTCTTATTTTGGAGTACAACCCCTGCCAAGCTGTTTTGGCTCTTTAGAAAGAGAAATCTTATCCCCAGAAACTTAATTTGGAGGGTGTTCACAAGAATGACACTCATTTGTAGTTCTAAATAGGTATCTGAGATCTCCCAGGGGCTTCAGGGGCTCACAGGTGTATTGAGTGTCCTCTTCTGTTTTCTTGACTCATGAGTAGTGAATCCAGAAGTCTTGTCCTGGAACCTTGACTACTATGGGGGTATAAAGTATTAAAGAGTAACCCCCTTCCACGTGGGCTGGAGTTGAGCCTTTGGGGACCCATGTTTCCAGACTTTAATCAGGACTTGAGTCCCTGGAGCATATAGTGGTGGCTCCTTAGAATCTTTTGGGTCCTGGTTGACAGCCCACAAGTATATGTCCTGTTGGAATTGCCCAATGGCCATGGTATAAGACTGGAGGGTCTAAGCCTCTGGATCTAGAAAGAGGTCATTGACATAAACAAATGATCTCCCACATGGCATCTTTTAAGGACTAAGTTCAACCTGTTCCTTAGGGGTAATGTGGGTGCAGAGGAAAGCTATTGGTAAAGTCTCCTTCCATCCCAGGGAGGTCTCCTGGGTTATCTTTTTTATCACTGTTTTAAGAATTGGTTGGCTCTTTCTATTTTTCCTGAAGACTGAGGCCTCAAGGCATAATAAAGATTATAAGTAATGCCCAATGCTTTTGAGACCCCTTGGGTGACCTTAGAAGTAAATGATGTCTCACTGTCACTTTGTAATGACCTGGGCAGACCAAATCTCAGAATGATTTCATGGAGCAGTTTTTTTTTTTTTTTTTTTTTTTAACCACCTCCTTAGCCTTCTCAGATTGGGTGGGAAAGCCTTCAATCCATCCTGTGAACATATCTATCATGACTAATACTCCTTAGAAACTGGCATATTGGTGAAGTCCATTTGCCAGTCCTCTCCTGGGTAGGGATATCATTGGACAGGCTGGGCCAGCTGGGGTCTTTGAGCTTCCTGGGGGTTGCTTAATTGGCAAGTGGGACAAGAGGAGACCACTTGTCATAGTCGTTCAGAGGCCGGTTCCTCTGAAGGACCTTTGTAGTAATCTTTGGAGGGTCTTCTCCCCTAAATGAGTGGTGGCACATAAAGAGTTAACCACCTTCCATTTGAGGTGCCCAGACAGAAAAAGGAGTCCCTCCTTTCAGAACCACCCCATATGATCTTGAAAGCCCTCACTCTTAGCTTTAAGAGTCTAATCTTCAGTATTTGAAGGAGTTTCTGGCAAATTAGTCTGTGGAACTAAGGTGGCAACCTCTATTAGGTCATTGTTTTGTAATGTTGCTCTCTTAGCTGCCTGATTGGCTGCTTTGTTCCCTCGTGTCACTTCTGTGCTCCCTTTTAGGTGTCCTTTAAAATGGGAGACTGAAACCTCAGTAGGCAGATGAACTGCTTCCAAGAGCCTAAGGATTTGATCACCATATTTGATTGGGGACCCTTGGGTGGACAAGTGGCCTCTTTCTTTCTAAATAGCAGCATGTGCTTTAGCACCAGAAAGGTATACTTGGAGTCAGTGTAAATGGCTACTCTTTTCCCTTTTCCCAGCTCTAAGATTGAGTCAGGGCTATGAACTCAGCTAATTGGACTGAAGTACCTGGTGGCACAGTTTAGCCTCTGTGGTCTCAAAATTGGAGACTACTGCTTATCTGGCTCTTCTTTTCCCATTCAAGACAAAGCTACTTCCATCAGTGTACCAGATTTCCTCAGGATTGGCCAGAGGATCTTCTGACAATCCCTCTCAGGGTTTTATCCAGTGGTCCAAAGTTTCTAGGCAAGAGTGAAAGGGGCGAGAACCCTTGGGGGTAGGCAGGAGGGTAGCTGGGTTAAGAACCTCACAAGGGGATATAGTCAGGCCTGGATTTTTTTCATCAGCACTACTTGATATCAAGGATCCTTTGATCAGATTTCCATAAGTGGCTTCTCCCATTCATGAGTTGTTTCACTTGGTGGCTGGTAAAAATAGTTTGCCCCCAAAAGAGAGTTTTAAAGCATCTTCTATCAGGCCTGCAATATCTGCAAGATTTCGAAGGCGGGGAAAAATCTCTTCCCAATAAGGGAGTAGGACACTCAGTAACCATCAGAAGCCATCAGTATTTGTCCCTTCCAGCTATAAAAAAGTGCTTGGGTGAATCTTTTTGTAATTGTTTTTCATGTAGCACCCAAAATGGTACAGGTTTGGGAAGAGATGGCTCCAGATCAGGAGGTCAGGGCAGAGTATGTAGCCTCTGTGTCAACCAAGAAATTCTTGGGCTTACCTGCCACATCCAGTTGCACCCTTGGCTCTAGTCCTGTGATGGTTATCTGTGACAGGCAGGCTGTGTCAGTCCTGTTGAACCATCATAAGGGAAGGCTTGGCGCTTGATCCTGGGGCTCTTGGGTCCCAAGGTCAGAGTGCTGTGCAATGTCCCAATTGATGGCACTTGTAGCAAATCATTTTAGGAGACTTGTCATGGTTTGGACACTCTTTGGCCCGATGTCCCGCCTGTCTATAGATTAGGCATTTGCCTCATGCCTTGTCTTTAAGGACACGGGTTTGCCATAGGGCTTCCTTGGAAGGCGGCCAGCATCTGGGCATGACTTGTCTCTTTCCTTTTCTTCATCTCCTGGGCCTTGGCCTCCCTCTCCTGTTCTGTTATAAAAGGTATTGGTGGCTGTCTTGACCATCTCATCTAAAGAGGCAGTAGGGTCCTGCTCCTGTAGCTGCTGTAATTTTATTGTGATGTCTGATGCACATTGAGACAGGAATTTGTCCTTTAAAATCACCTATCACTTGTAGGAGTCTAAGTACAGATTGGTAAACTTTTGGAGGGCCTCTTTCAACCTTTCCAGAAAGACAATGGGTTTCTCATTGGGCTCCTAGTTATTGCTGAGACCCAGGTATAGCTGATTACTTTTTGCTGGGCTTCTTTAGGTCCTACCTTTACACAGATCAGGAAATGATCCCTTTCTCAGATGTGCTCAGGTTCATTATAATTCCAATTAAGATCTGAGTAGGGGACTGCAGTTTTCCTTGCTGCTGCTGCTGCTAAGACGCTTCAGTCATGTCTAACTCTGTGCGACCTCATAGATGGCAGCCCACCAGGATCCCCTGTCCCTGGGATTCTCCAGGCAAGAATACTGGAGTGGGATGCCATTTCCTTCTCCAGCAGTTTCCCTTACTAGGTATTTATTGCTTGACATGTGAAGCCCAATAGCATACTTTTGGGCTTCCTTCAAGACCCTAGCATGCTCAGGGTCAGATAAAGTTGGACTAAATAGGACCATTATGTCCTTCCATGTCAAGTCAAAAGCCAAGGTAATGTGTTGGAATGTATATATATTTTTGCCTGTTTCATCTGTATAGCTTCTCAGATCTTGTTTGTTCTGTCTTAATTCCTAAGAGGGATAAGGGCTTATGGACCTGGTTTGGATCAAATTCTCCTCTAGTTTCAACTAAGGGACATACTCGAGTTGGATTTTGTGGAAGGGGTGCGCCCAGATATGGGGGCACATTTGGATACAAGGAAGGAACACCAGGCAACTTGGGAGCTGTGGGAGGTGAGCCTTCACCGGGTGCTTCCTTATCTTGGTTGTTTGTGCTTAACACCATTTGCCTAGTAGGCATAAAACAATCCCATATCCTTCATATCTCTTAGTTGGAAGAAAAGTTGGACATAGGGGAACTCTGTTCATTTCCCTTGTATTTTGCAGAATAAGTCTATCTGTTGGATGGTATTATAATTTAAACTCCTATCCATAGGTCAGTGTTCCTTGTCCCCCAGAGGATACTGTGGCCATGCAGTGGCACAAAAGAATTTTAAGCGACTTCTCCTTAGGATTAGAGGATCGAACAGCTTCCAGTTATCAAGGGTGTCTGTCGGGAAGTGGATTGGTTATTTCCTATCTGAAAGACAGTGGTGAGAAGGAGGAAAGAAAAAAAGGAAAAAAATTCTAACAGGCATCCTTCTACTTCCATGGGTGGACTTCCTTAGGGGCGAGTCTTTTTTTAAGCTTATTCTACCCAGTACTGTTGCAACCTGAGAGCCAGGCATCCCGGGTCAAGGTGAAGATACCCAGGCAGGCTGAGGCATGGCAGACTCCTAGAGATTGGATCCCCAGGCAGGTCGAGGCATATCGACCTCCTAGGACCCCTGGACTGGCAGATCCCTGAGGAGGTTGAGGCGTGACAATATTTTGAGGATCAGACCCTAGGCAGGTCAAGGCAGGTCGACCTCCTGGGACCCCTGAACTGGGAGTTGGGCATCCCCAAGGTCTCCAGTGTGACCAGTGCTGGGTAGGATTAACTGGTTGTAATCTTAAGTCATTGCTGGTTTGTCCACTGTGGATGGGAATAAATATCATGATGTAAAGCAATCCAAGCCTGTGTCCTGAGACTGGCAACCTGGTGAAACTGCCATAAGCCTTATCCTCTTATTGCTCTGAGGGAATGAAAATCACTGATTTCCTCCCCTAGTCTTCCATATGAGCAGTTTAGGGTGTCTCCAATGGTAAACATTTCATTGTCATAGACCCACTTTAGGTAATAACAGAAGTAATGACAAATGAGTGGGTTATCTGGTCTTGTTAGGGGCATTCAAAGCACTCAAGACACATTCAAAGCACTCAAGACATTTCCCTTATACTAACCAGGGAAAGGGAAAGGGAAAAGGGAAAGTTGCTCAGTTGTGTCTGACTCTTTGCGACCCCATGGACTGTAGCCTACCAGGCTTCTCAGTCCATGGGATTTTCCAGGCAAGAATACTGAAGTTGGTTGCCATTTCCTTCTCCAGGGGATCTTCCCGACCCAGGGATCGAACCCGGGTCTCCCACATTGTAGGCAGACACTTTACCCACTGAACCACCAGGGAAGCATTTTAATAATAAGTGGGGTGGAGCAATGTTGCCTACAAGGGGGCAGGATCCTGGTTGTAGGAGTAACTAGCTTAAGGACAAATTGATAAGAGGCAACAGACCAGATGTTCCATAAAAGTGGAGTAGAGATTTGATCCAGGAATATGTTTGTAACTTTAGGAGAAGTGTGGTAACAGTTTGGGCCCAAAGTGCCTGCAGGGCTAACTCCCAAAGTGGCAAACATTATCCCTGGACCCTTTAAGGGATGCCAACAGATGGACTTCTAGCAGGCATTGTGTGCCTGTCGTATTGTGTGCGCACCTTAGCAGGTTCACTGAGAGATGCTATTGTTGCACATGTTGTAGGAAACATGGAAGTTCAAGGCCTGAATATCTAGAGGGATTGGAGATTGTACAGTATTTCTCTTCTAAACACCAGTTATTTTCTGGTTGTCCCTCCAGAATATTTTGGAGGCAACATTGTGGGCGCTGACAGGGCTCAGGAAAAGAGAGTGAAACAGAAGGGAAGGGGGCAGGGCACATCTTTTGAAAGAATGAGATAGCCCAAGGGCATAAGAAACTGATTAAAATCAAATGGGTCCAAGGTGACAACTCAAATTCAACTAAACCTTGATCCTCAATCTGCAAGCTAAATGACACACTCAGAGGTGCCAGGACAGTTCCAAGGCATTGTCAAAAGACAGAGGGTGGTTCCCCAGTTGTTGGAATGATTCTCCCACTAATTAGCATATGAAATCACCCACACCACATTCCATGGCCTCTACACTCACCCTCTGCAATGGCCCATACCCTGCAAAATGTACTTTTCTCTGAATCCGAGCAAGTCTACCTCTTACCTATGCTGTGTCTCACTGAATTTTTTGCAATGAGACATCAAGAGCCTGAGCTTCATCAGGTCCTAAAACCAGGCACCGCACCGTAAGTCCAAGGAAAGAAGAGCTGAAGGATGGGAGGAAAAAGCAGTGGGAAAAATGTGCCAAGGAATCCCATTCATAACCTGCCAGAAAATTTGCTAAATACCTGGCCTGTGCTCAGTTTTCGTTGGCCTGATCCTTGGCACAAAGAAGATTAAGGACAAAAGAACCTCCACTCGCTTGGGCAACAGCTACTAAGTAGCCCCTGCCAGAGTCCCTCAATTGCACCCACTGCCACTCATCTGTTCATGGAAGGGTTGGGGGTGGGGGTGGGGTTTCAAGGAAACAAGAAATGAGAGATTGTAAAGGAATTAAGATTTTGTTAGCCATATGTCCTTACAGCCATAGGAGCGAGGTCCTTATACCTTAACCCGAGTTCTCCTGTAATCTGAAACTGAGCCACATGAGCTTTCTGCCGAGATGGCTTTTGCTGTCCTGGTTTCTAGAGCACTGGGCTTCTTGTCACTTCCACTGTGCTGGGTTTTCTTCATGTTCAACTTCTACCGTGGAAGCTTTTGCTGAGTTGGGCTTCTGCTGCGCTTGGCTTCCCCCTCGCAGGGGCCGAGCTGTGGTTGTCTCAGCCAGGTTAAACCCAAGTCATGACACCATATATGTCAGGGGAGTTTGTAATTACTTTGGTTCTGTCTTACCACAGCAAAAATTTGAAGCCATGAATGAACCAGTGTTACAGCTCAGTTTTATTTGGCAAGCAAAGGACTGTACTGAACTGACAAGGCTCATTTATTTCAACCAAATTATCTATTTAATAAAATGGGAGAAATGAAAATCTTTCAATATTTAGTTTACAACAACTAGTATTTTAAATGGGAGGGGAAAAAAAAAGCCTCAATTCTTACCTCAAAGATATAACAAACAAAAAGATTAATATGAAATATAGACCTAAAAATAAAAGTTAAAAGTAAAATTTCTTGAAGAAATCAGTATATCATCTGTGCAAACTTGCGTTACTCTCTCAGTCGTGTCTGACACTTTGTGACTCCATGGACTGTAGCCCTTCAGGCTTCTCTGTCCATGAAATTCTCCAGGCAAGAATAATGGAGTGGGTTGCCATTTCCTCCTCCAGGCAAACATTTCCTCCTCCATGCAAACTTAGATTAGGCAAAATATCTTAAAACATAGTAGTCATCATAAAAATAAACTTTAAAACAACAACAACAAAAAAATCTGAAATTTTGAATGACATTTAAAGAAAAATAAACCATGATTTTATAAAAGATATTTGCAATATTCTTCTTGGATATAAATATTTCTAAAATGCATAGGGAGGCATGCATGCTCAGTTGCTCCATTGTGACCCCATGGGCTGTAGACCACCAGGCTCCTCTGTCCATGGAATTCTCCAGGCAAGAATGCTTGAGTGGGTTGTCATTTCCTCCTCCAGGGTTATCTTCTTGACCCAGGGATTGAACCTGCATCTCCTGCATTGGCAGGTGGATTCGTTACCACTGAGCCACCTGAGAAGCCCATCAAATGTGTAGATTACACCTTATAAAGACTTTCAACTCAAATTTTAAAATATCAAAAATAAATCAGGAAACACATTACCAAAGAAGTTATGTATTGTGACCGCATACACATAGCAGTGACTAAATTTACAAGGCAAAAAAATAGCAATAATTGCCAAGAATGTGGAGTAATTGGAACTCTCATAAGATGTCCTTGAGAAAATGGAAATATAAAACTAATTTGGAAAACACTTTAGCACTTTTTTTTAAAGTTAAAAATAACATAGCCTCTCATCCAGGGATGAAATAAGAGATGAAATTATACAATTTTAAGGAGATTTTTATAAGACTGAATATAGAAGCCTTATTCATAATAGCCAAAATATCTGAAGCAAAAGAATGTCTTTTATCAGATGAATAAGTAACCATAATCTACTACATTTATACATATATATGTATACTACTGTACCATATAGGTATTATGTTGAGCAAAGAAGTCAAATACAAAGTAGAACATATTGTATGATTCCATTTATATAAATTCTAGAAGAGGTAAATTTAACTGTACATATGAAGATGATTTATTTTNATGCTTGGAGGGATTGGGGGCAGGAGGAGAAGGGGATGACAGAGGATGAGATGGCTGGATGGCATCACTGACTCGATGGACGTGAGTTTGAGTGAACTCTGGGAGTTGGTGAAGGACAGGGAGCCCTGGTGTGCTGCAATTCATGGGGTCACAAAGAGTCAGACATGACTGAGCGACTGAACTGAACTGACTGAATATCTATCTTCTAATATAGAAGAAATAAAAATTTTAAAAAAAGAAAATACTGTTTTCCCTTCGATGGTAACTCTTCAGATTTAGTCTCGTTATAATTTCCTCAATATTATACAGCAGTGTTAACTATGGCTGTTCTATTGTACATTATATCCCTAGTAATTATTTACTTTATAACTAGATGTTTGTAACTTCTGAAAAACTTCTTTCAATTTCCCCTATCCCAAATTTGCCTCTGATAACCAAAAGTCTGATCTCTTTTTCTATTAGTTTATTTTGTGTTTTCTGTCCACTCAGTCGTGTCCAACACTTTGTGACCCCATGAACTACAGCACGCCAAACTTCCCTATCATTCACCATCTCCTAGGGTCTGCTCAAACTCATGTCCATTGAATTGGTGATGCTGTCCAACCATCTCTGTCATCCCCTTCTCCTGCCTTCAATCTTTCCCAGCATGAGGGTCTTTTCTCTTGATTCAGCTCTTTGCATCAGGTGGCCAAAGGATTTTGTGTTTAGATTTCACATATAAATCGACAGTGTTTGCCTTTCTTTGTCTGACTTGTTTCAGGTAACATAATGCTTTCCAAGTTAATTCATGTTTTTGCAAATAGTGGGAATTTTTCCTTTTTTATGATGCAATAATATTCCCTTTGTATGTGCTAAGGCTCTTCAGTCATGTGTGACTCTTTGTGACCCTATGGACTATAGCCCAGGCTCCTCTGTCCATGGGATTCTCCAGGAAAGAATACTGAAGTGGGTTGCTATGCCCTTCTCTGGCTTCCCTGGTGGCTCAGATGGTTAAGCGTCTGCCTGCAATGCGGGAGACCTGAGTTTGATCCCTGGGTCACGAAGATCCCCTGGAGAAGGAAATGGCAACCCACTTCAGTACTCTTGCCTGTAAAATTCCATGGATGGAGGAGCCTGGTAGGCTACAGTCCATGGGGTTGCAAAGAGTTGAACATGACTGGGCAACTTCATTTTCTTTTCTTTCTTTCTATACCCTTCTCCAGGGAATCTTTTCCAACCAAGAAGCAAAATGGTTTCTCTTATGTCTCCTGCATTGGCAGGTGGGTTCTTTACCACTAGTGCCACCTGTGAAGCCCAAAATTTTAAAAGGAGAACGAAAAACATCCTGTCTTTGGTTTTCATCATTAAGGAATGAAAAAGCAGCCCTCCATTTTTTCTTTTTTATGGCGGAATACTATTCCCTTAAGGCTGCCCTGAGGCTTCCCTGGTGGCTCAGCAGTAAAGAATCAACATGGGCTTGATCTCTGTTTTGGGAAGATACTCTGGAGAAAGAAATGGCAACCCACTCCAGTATTCTCGCCTGGGAAATCTCCTGAACAGAGGAGCCTGGAAAACTACAGTGCATGGGAACACAAAGACTTAACTTGCAACTAAAATAACAGTATTCCCTTAAGTATATATACCACAACTTTTTTATTCATTCAACAATGAACACATAAGTTATTTTTATGTTAGATATTCAAAAGAATCCTGATATAAACATGGGAGTACAAATATGTTTTTATTTGCTTTGGATGATTCTCAGAAGTGGAATTGCTGTATCATATGGTAGTTCAATATTTTTTTTTTAGTATCCTTCATATTGTTTTCCATAATAACTGCATAAATTTACATTCCCACAGCATTGTGTAATATTCCCCCCCACACCACACACTCCCCGTTTTATTTTTTAACCATATCCGTGTCAGAATTTGTTAGCACTTATCATTTTTCTGATGGCCAGTCTAACAGGTGTAAGGTGATATCTCACTGTGATTTTAATTTTTATTTCCCTAATGACTAGTGATGTGCAACTTTTGATGTACCTGTTGACCTTTCATATATCCTCTTTGGAGAAATGTCTATTTAGAGCCTATGCCCAACTTGAAATAGGTTATTTGGTTTCTTGTTATTAAGTTGTATGAGTTCTTACAGATATTGTGAATATTAGCTTATCAGATATATAGTTTGAATTTTTTTTATTCCATGGCTTTTAAGTTGATTCTTTAAATGTAGTCTCAATTGTTTATATTTTATTTTCTTGTCTGGGTTCAGGATTCTAGTCCAAAAAAATGAGCTTTTAAGATTTATTCCTATGTTTTCACCTAGGAATTTCATGGTTTTAGGTCTTACATTTAAGTCTTTAATCCATTTGGAATTAATTTTTATGAGTGATTTAAGATATTGGCCTACTTTCATTCTTTTATCTGTGATTATCCAATTAATCCAGTGCCATTTATTGAAGGGACATCTTTTTTTTCCCCGCTGAGAAGTCTTTGCTTTCTTGGCAAATACTAATTGACCATAATGTATTTGGGTTTATTTCTGGTCTTTCAATTCTCTTCCATTGGCTGGCCTATTTGTCTGTTTTGAGTCAATACTATGTTATTTTGATAAGTACAACTTTATAGTAAAACTTGAAATTAGGAAGTATGATAGTGAATTCTGCTCTGTTCTTTCTCAAGTTTTGTTTGGCAAATCAGGGTCTTTTGTGTTTTATGTAAATTTTAGGAATAGTTTATTTTTACTTTATAAAAAGTGACATTGGGACTTTGATTGGGATTTCATTGAATCCATAAATGACTTTTGAAAATGTTGATTTGATATTTTAACAACATTGATTCTAATCCATGATCATGGTTTATCCTTTATTTTTTGCATCTTCTTTGATTTCTTTTTTCAGTGTCTTATAGTTTTCAGAGTAGAGATCTTTCACTCTCTAGTTAAATTTATTCATAAGTTTTTTATTTTGTCAATGTTACTGTAAATGGGATTGATTTCTTTCATTTCAAAAATTCATTGTTACAGTATACCTTGATTTACTGTACTTTATTTTATTGCTCATCACAGACATTGCAGTTTTTTCTTAACAAATAAGTTTGTGACAATCCTGCATGAAGCACCAACAGCATTTACCAACAGAATTTGCTCTTTTAGTTTCTATGTCATAATTCAGTAATTTTCACAATATTTTGTATGCTTTCATTATTATTATGCTTTTGAAAAGTGAAAATGCAAGTGTTAGTCTCTCAGTCGTGTCTGACTCTTTTCGACTGCATGGACTGTAGCCTGCCAGGCTCCTCCATCCATAAAATTCTCCAGGCAAGACTACTGGAGGGGTTTGCCATTCCGTTCTCCAGGGATCTTCCCCACTCAGGAATAGAACCCAGGTCTTCTGAATTGCAGGGAGATTCTCTACCATTTGGGCTATAGGGAATCTGTAATCAGTAATCATGACATTACTGTTGTGAATTATTTAGGGACACAATAAACTGTGCCCATATACATATTATGTATGTTCTGACTGTTCCACTCACTGGCCATTCCCTATTTTCCTTCCTCTCCTCAGGCCTCCTTATTCTTTGAGATAAAGTAATGTTCAGATTAGGTTAATAGAAACTTTGAAATGGCCTCTGAGTATTCAAGTGAAAGGAAGAGTTAAGCTTAGTGAGGAAGGCATTTTGAAAGTCATTGGCTAAGGAGGTCTTAAGATGGTGGAGGAATAGGATGGGGAGACCACTTTCTCCCCCACAAATTCATCAAAAGAACATTTGAGTGCTGAGCAAATCCTACAGAACAACTTCTGAATGCTGGGAGAGGACATCAGGCACCCCAGAAAAGCAGCCCATTGTCTTCAAAAGGAAGTAGGACAAAATAGAAAAGATAAAAAGAGAGACAAAGAGGTAGGGACTGAGATCCGTCCCGGGAAGGGAGTCTTAAAAAAGAGAGAAGTTTCCAAAAACCAGGAAACACTCTCTCTGGCGGGTCTGTGGTGAGCCTTGGAATCTCAGAGGGCAAAATAACTGGGAGGAAAAATAAATAAATAATTAAAACCCACAGATTAGGTGCCTAGCAGAAACTCCCAGCGGTGCAACAGCCCAGAGGCTCGCATCCCCCACTAGCAAGCCGGGGAGGGACAGGGAGGTGTGGGCTGCATTGCTTAGGGTAAGGACTGCGCCTGAATGCCCTGAGGGCAATCTGAGGGAACTAGCTTGAGATAGCAACCCAGACTGTGAGATAGTTATCCCTTGATCCCTATCCTGAGAAAAGCCCTAACCACCGCCAGGCATGCTCACAGAACAAAGGACTGAGCATAGCTAGCTGGCTGAAGACCAGCCCATCCCCCACTGGAGACAGGCAGGCAAGGGCAGTCAGAGCCAGAAGGGTGCTATTGCGGTCCCAAGAGGCATCCTATACCAAACTGCAAGCAGACTTCATTGTTAATCAAGACTTCTTGGACTTCTGGATGGTCGACATCTGCTGAGAGAGTCGCAGCCAGAGATCAGTTTCCCAGAAGTGACACACGGCACACCTGAGAAGGCTGTCCCGTTGTACACCCAGAAAACCAAGCAGCTGGGATGGGGGAGGGGATAAGTCACAGCCTTCAACTGGGGGCAACTTCATGCACCAAGGATCTGTTCACCTGAGCTGTTCAGACCTGGGACAGCATAAAACACAGGCCCAACCAAGTCTGCACCTTTGTGGAGTACTCAAGAACCTGAACCTGAGCGGCTTAGAACTGAGAAGTGCGTGCAAACCAGGGCCCGCATCAGACAGTTCCTGACAGAGCAACCTAGAGTCTGAGCAGTGTAGACTGGGAAAGCACACATGCTGTGAGTGGGTGTAAACCCAGTGTGGCTGAATCACTGTGAACACACGCCAGTGATATTTGTTTGCAGTGTTCCTTCCTCCCTAAAGCACGACTGAACAAGCGAGCCTAAAATATATAAAAAAAGTGACCACCATCGCCCGCCTTATTTCAGGGCAGAAATTAGACACTGAAGAGACCAGCAAACAGAAGAAGCTAAAATAAACAGAGGGAACCGCTTTGAAAGTGATAGGTGCAATAGGTTAAAACCCTGTAGTTAGCACCAACTACATAGGAAGGGGCCTATAGATCATGAGAAGTACAAGCTGGACCAAGGAACTATCTGAAAATGAACTGACCCCACACTGTCCACAACAGCTCCAGAGAAAATCTTAGATATAGTTTTACTATTATCATTTTTTAAATTAAAAAATTTATGTTATGTTATTTTATTTTTTTGTTATTTTTAAGTCCCCATTATTCCTTTTGAAGGAGGAAACAGACAGAGCTGGACTCCATCTTAGGCCAGGCTGTGAAAATTAAGCTACACACATGGTCACCCTCCCAGTGGACTCTGAAATTTGTGCCCAGTGTCTACAGAAATGGCACAGCAATGGAAAACCAGACCCCCCGATGAAAGAGCCTCAGGACTTATACTTGGACTCTCCAATGCCTAAAAGAATATACTAATTATCTCTGTAACAGGAAAAAGTGATAAACTCCATTATGTTTATCGAGATATGACCACAGGCCTATTGATAAATATCCAATGTTTATCTAGTCTTGTGACACATGAATCATGGGTTAACTTTGATTGTATCTCTCTTTTACCTTATCCAGACTACTTTCAAGGAATTTGGGGAGGTGGGTTTGAGCAAGTACACTTAGGGTATATAAGGTTTTCACAAAAACTGGTCAGGGTCCTTGGCCAAGAAAAGACTCTGCCTTGGGCCCACTGGTGTAATAAACTGCACTCCACTATCTGCATTGTCCTTCTGAGTGAGTTTGTTTCCCAGAACATGTGGCTACAACACTTTAATTTTCATTTTTATAACCTACTATTACCTTGCAAAAAAGA
>SJYQ01001700.1:343412-355348 GCA_006410935.1 Redunca redunca
TATATATATATATATATATAATAATTTCTGTGACTATGTTTTTTTTTTAATATTGTATTTTTGAGAATCTAATCTCTACTCAAAATTTTTTTAATCTGTGCTTTTTTGGTATTTGTTATCAACTTTGTACCTTTAAGAACCCAATCTTCAATATCCATTTTTACTTGGGAGTAAGATCACTGGCCTGATTGCTCCCCCCCCCCAAACCCCACCCTTTGACTCTCCTTTTTCTCCACCAGGTGGCCTTTATCTCCTCCCTCCCCCTTTTCTTCTCTACCCAGCTCTGTGAATCTCTGTGTGTTCTGGACTGTGGAGAACACTTAGGGAACAGATTACTGGCTGGATCTGTCTCACTCCTTTTGATTCCCCCTTTTATCCTCCTGACAACCTCTGTCCCCTTCCTCCCTCTTCTCTTCTCTGTGTAGCTCCGTGAACATCTCTGAGGGATCCAGACTGTGGAGAGCATATAGGGAAGTGATTACCGGCTAGCTTGCTCTCTCCCGTTTTGATTCCCCCCCTTCTCCTCCTGGTCACCTCTATCTCCCTCGTCCCCCTTCTCCTCTCCATGTAACTCTGTGCACCTCTCCAGGTGGCCCTCACTGTGGAGAAATTTTTCATCATTAACCTAGATGTTTTATCATTGGTGCTGTAGAGATGGAGAAATCTTGAGGCTACTGTAGGAATAAGACTGAAAACCAGAGGCAGGAGGCTTAAGTCCAAATCCTGAGAATCCCAGAGAACTCCTGAATCCAGGGAACATTAATTGATAGGAGCTCAGGAAATGGCAACCCACTCCAGTGTTCTTGCCTGGAGAATCCCAGGGACGGGGGAGCCTGGTAGGCTGCCATCTTTGGGGTCGCACAGAGTCGGACACAACTGAAGTGACTTAGCAGCAGCAGCATCAAACACCTCCATACCTACACTGAAACCCAGCACCACTCAAGGGCCAACAAGCTCCAGAACAAGACATACCATGTAAATTCTTCAGCAACACAGGAACATAACACTGAGCCTAATATACAGGCTGACGAAAGTCACACCAAACCCACTGACATCTCAAAACTTATTACTGGATACTTCATTGCACTCCAGAAAGAAGAAATCCAGCTCCACCCAATAGAACACCGACACAAGCTTCCCTAACCAGGAAACCTTGACAAGCCATCTGTCCAACCCCACCCACAGCAAGGAAACTCCACAATAAAGAGGAACCACCAATTGCCAGAATACAGAAAGGCCACCCCAAACACAGCAATATAAACAAGATGAAAAGGCAGAGAAATACTCAGCAGGTAAAGGAACAGAATAAATGCCTACCAAACCACACAAAAAAGGAAGAGATGGGGAATCTACCTGATAAAGAATTTCGAATAATGATAGTGAAAATGATCCAAAATCTTGAAAACAAATTGGAGTTACAGATAAATAGCCTGGAGACAAGGATCAAGAAGATGCAAGAAAGGTTTAACAAGGATTTGAAGAAATAAAAAAGAGTCAATATATAATGAATAATGCAATAAATGAGAAAAACTCTCTGGAGGGAACCAACAGTAGAATAATGGAGGCAGAAGATAGGATAAGTTATGTAGAAGATAGAATGGTAGAAATAAATGAAACAGAGAGGAAAAAAGAAAAAAGAATTAAAAGAAATGAGGACAACTTCAGAGACCTCTGGGACAATGTTAAACACCCCGACATTTGAATCATAGGAGTGCCAGAAGAAGAAGACAAAAAGAAAGAACATGAGAAAATCCTTGAGGAGATAATAGTTGAAAACTTCCCTAAAATGGGGAAGGAAATAATCACCCAAGACCAAGAAACCCAGAGAGTCCCAAACAGGAAAAACTCAAGGCAAAATACCCCAAGATGCATATTAATCAAATTAACAAAGAACAAATATTAAAAGCAGAAAGGGAAAAACAACAAATAACACACAAGGGGATTCCCATAAGGATAACAGCTGATCTTTCAATAGAAACTCTTCAGGCCAGGAGGGAGTGGCAGGACATACTTAAAGTGATGAAAGAAAATAATCTACAGCCCAGATTACTGTACCCAGCAAGGATCTCATTCAAATATCCAGGAGAGATCAAAAGCTTTACAGACAAGCAAGAGCTGAGAGAATTCAGCACCACCAAACAGGCCCTCCAACAAATGCTAAAGGATCTTCTCTAGACAGGAAACACAGAAATGGTGTATAAACTTGAACAGAAAACAATAAAGTAAATGGCAATGGGATCATATTTATCAATAATTACCTTAAAAGTAAATGGGTTGAATGCCCCAACCAAAAGACAAAGACTGGCTGAATGGATACAAAAACAAGACCCCTGTATGCTGTCTACAAGAGACCCACCTCAAACCTAGGGACACATATAGACTGAAAGTGAAGGGCTGGAAAAAGATATTCCATGCAAATAGAGACCAAAAGAAAGCAGGAGTAGCAATACTCATATCGGTAAAATGGACTTTAAAACAAAGGCTGTGAAAAGAGGCAAAGGACACTACATAATGATTCAAGAAGAAGATATAACAATCATAAATATATATGCACCCAACATAGCAGCACCAAAATATATAAGACAAATGCTAACAAATTTGAAAGGGGAGATTAACAATAACACAGTAATAGTGGGAGACTTTAATACCCCATCAGAACAATGGATAGATCAACTAAACAGAAAGTAACAAGGAAACACAAACTTTAAATGATACAATAGACCAATTAAACCTAATTGATATCTATAATACATTTCACCCCAAAACAATGAATTTCACCTTTTTCTCAGGTGCACATCTAACCTTCTTCAGGATAGATCACATCCTAGGCCATAAATCTAGCCTTGGTAAATGCAAAAAAATTGAAATCATTCCAAGCATCTTTTCTGACCACAATGCAGCAAAGATTAGATGTCAATTACAGGAGAAAAACTAGTAAAAATCCCAACATATGGAGGCTGAACAACACGTTGCTGAATAACCAACAAATCACAGAAGAAATAAAAAAAGAAATCAAAATATGCATAGAAATGAATGAAAATCAAAACACAACAACCCAAAACATATGGGACACTGTAAAAGCAGTACTAAGGGGAAGGTTCATAGCAATGCAGGCTTACCTCAAGAAACAAGAAAAAATTCAAATAACCTAACTCTACACCTAAGGCAACTTGAAAAGGAAGAAATTATGAACCCCAGTGTTAGTAGAAGGAATGAAATCTTAAAAATCAGGGCAGAAATATATGCAAAGGAAATAAAACAGACTATAGCAAAAATCAACAAAACCAAAAGCTGGTTCTTTGAGAAGATAAATAAAATCAACAAACCATTAGCCAGACTCATCAAGAAACAAAGGGAGGAAAAATCAAATCAATAAAATTAAAAATAAAAATGGAGAGATCACAACAGACAACACAGAAATACAAAGGATCATGAGACTGCCAGGAGCCAGCGTGGAGAATCCCGCCCATGGCAAAGGTCATGAGGAAGAGGCCTGATGGGCAAAGGCGAGATCAGGCCTCAAGGGGCCCCCCTTCTTGAGCATCTACCCCCAAACCAGAATCTGTCTGTTTTATTATTTCATGACTTTCACCAACTCCTCTGACATTAACAGGGGACTATCCCCGACCACCTTTCTCTGGAGAAAATCAACTTAGGGCTCTAGCTAATAAGTCTCTTGGACATGAGAGGAATATTTCAAATCAAACCCCCTCTGTTAGCATTCTAGCTTGCTTGGCAGGTTTATCCAGACTCTTGAAGCTATGCTTATGATTATTCACAGCCTCCCAACTGTGAGAGGCACAGGAAGCCTAAAACATAGAGCCTTTCAAAGAGTTAAAAACTATTAGAGTGCAGGTGTAAGATTTCATTATTGGGCCAATGCTTGTTGCTAAGTTCCCATATCTCTTATCCACTGTGCACCTGGGAGTACATTAGTTAACATAGTTGGAATGTAAGAAAAACAAGTGTAGCCTTGAAATTAACCACATCAGACCTACCTCTGAGCTAATTGGTTCTTTCTTGTAACTCACTGCACCTTTGCTCCATGAGAAATGTAACTCTGTTTAGCATTTTCTGAAGCTGATATAGATTAGAAATATAAAGAAAAAACATTTCAAGGGAAAATAAGTTTTCTGGTTGCGCAGCCTTTATCAAAAGAGGGTCATAAAAGGTTCACAGGCCTCCAAGGCCAGAAGATAATGTACACAGTATTGTTTATGGGAAAGGTATGCAGAAAAAATCCTGGTTTCGATAAAGACAAAACAGATGTAATGTTTGGGCTGACTCTGTATGACTTTACATCTTTCATTTCCCTCTATGTACAAGTTAAGGTATGAAAGCTTCCCTGAAAAATAAAGTGACGGACCAGGATCAGTTCCACGAAAGCCTGGTTCCCCCATGTTTTTCTTTTTTTCTTTCTTTCTCTCCTCTATTTTCTTATCTACAACATTCTTTCCTTATTTCTCTCTAAATCATTCACCGACACCGTTTCTCCTTCAGGTTCCCCTGGATCCTGCAGGGGCTGGACCCTGGCAAGAGACTATTTCAGCAACTATATGCCAATAAAACGGACAACTTGGAAGAAATGGGAAAATTCTTAGGAAAGAACAACTTTCCAAAACTGAACCAGGAAGAAATAGAAAATCTTAACAGACCCATCACAAGCACAGAAATTGAAACTGTAATCAGAAAACTTCCAACAACAAAAAAGCCCAGGATCAGATGGCTTCACAGCTGAATTCTACCAAAAACTTACAGAAGAACTAGCATCTATCCTACTCAAACTCTTCCATACAATTGCAGAGGAAGGTAAACTTCCAAACTCATTCTATGAGGCCACCATCACCCTGATACGAAAACCTGACAAAGATGCCACAAAAAAAGAAAACTATAGGCCAGTATCACTGATGAACATAGATGCAAAACTCCTTAACACAATTCTAGCAAACATAATCCAACAGCATATTAAAAAGATAAAAAAAAAGACCAAGTGGGCTTTATCCCAAGGATGCAAGGATTCTTCAATATCCACAAATCAATCAATGTAATACACCACATTAACAAAATGAAAAATAAAAAAAAACATATGATTATCTCAATAGGTGCAGAGAAAGCCTTTGACAAAATTCAACAGACATTTATGATAAAAACCCTCCAGAAAGCAGGAATAGAGGAACATACCCCAATATAAAAGCTATGTGTGACAAACCCACAGCAAACATTATCCTCAATTCTGAAAAATTGAAAGCATTTCCCCTAAAGTCAGGAAGAAAAGGGTGCCCACTCTCACCACTACTATTCAACATAGTTTTGTAAGTTTTGGCCACAGCAATCACAGCAGAAAAAGAAATAAAATGAATCCAGATTGGAAAAGAAGAAGTAAAACTCTCACTGTTTGAGGATGACATGATTCTCTACATAGAAAACCCTAAAGACTCCACCAGAAAATTACTAGAGCTAATCAATGAATATAGTAAAGTTGCAGGATATAAAATCAACACACAGAAATCCCTTGCATTCCTATATACTAAAAATGAGAAAATAGAAAGAGAAATTAAGGAAATAATTCCATTCACCATTGCAACGAAAAGAATAAAATACTTAGGAATATATCTACCTAAAGAAACAAAAGACCTATACATAGAAAACTATAAACACTGATGAAAGAAATAAAAAAGGACACTAATAGATGGAGAAATTTACCATGTTCATGGATCAGAAGAATCAATATAGTGAAAATGAGTATACTACCCAAAGCAATCTATAGATTCAGTGCAATCCCTATCAAGCTACCACTGGTATTTTTCACAGAGCTAGAACAAATAATTTCACAATTTGTATGGAAATACCAAAAACCTCGAATAGCCAAAGCAATCTTGAGAAGGAAGAATGGAACTGGAGGAATCAACCTGCCTGACTTCAGGCTCTACTTCAAAGCCATCAAGATAGTCATCAGGACAGTATGGTACTGGTGCAAAGACAGAAGTGTAGATCAATGGAACAAAATAGAAAGCCCAGAGATAAATCCACGCCCNAAGACCTATACATAGAAAACTATAAACACTGATGAAAGAAATAAAAAAGGACACTAATAGATGGAGAAATTTACCATGTTCATGGATCAGAAGAATCAATATAGTGAAAATGAGTATACTACCCAAAGCAATCTATAGATTCAGTGCAATCCCTATCAAGCTACCACTGGTATTTTTCACAGAGCTAGAACAAATAATTTCACAATTTGTATGGAAATACCAAAAACCTCGAATAGCCAAAGCAATCTTGAGAAGGAAGAATGGAACTGGAGGAATCAACCTGCCTGACTTCAGGCTCTACTTCAAAGCCATCAAGATAGTCATCAGGACAGTATGGTACTGGTGCAAAGACAGAAGTGTAGATCAATGGAACAAAATAGAAAGCCCAGAGATAAATCCACGCCCCTATGGACACCTTTTCTTTGACAAAGGAGGAAAGAATATACAATGGATTAAAGACAATCTCTTTAACAAATGGTGCTGGGAAAACTGGTCAACCACTTGTAAAAGAATGAAACTAGAACACTTTCTAACACCATACACAAAAATAAACTCAAAATGGGTTAAAGATTTAAATGTAAGACCAGAAACTATAAAACTCCTAGAGGAGAACATAGGCAAAACACTCTCCGACATAAATCACAGCAGGATCCTCTGTGACCCACCTACAAGAATATTGGATATAAAAGCAAAAATAAACAACTGGGACATAATGAAAATTAAAAGCTTCTGCACAACAAAGGATACTATAAGCAAGGTGAAAAGAGAGCCTATAGAATGGGAGAAAATAATAAATGAAGCAACTGACAAACAACTAACCTCAAAAATATACAAGCAACTCCTGCTGCTCAATTCCAGAAAAATAAATGACCCAATAAAAAAATGGGCCAAAGAACTAAATAGACATTTCTCCAAAGAAGACATACGGATGGCTAACAAACACATGAAAAGATGCTCAACATCACTCATTATCAGAGAAATGCAAATCAAAAGCACAATGAGGTACCATTTCACACCAGTCAGAATGGCTGTGATCCAAAAGTCTACAAGCAATAAATGCTGGAGAGGGTGTGGAGAAAAGGGAACCCTCTTACACTGTTGGTGGGAGTGCAAACTAGTACAGCCACAATGGAGAATAGTGTGGAGATTCCTTTAAAAACTGGAAATAGAACTGCCTTATGACTCAGCAATCCCACTACTGGGCATACACACCAAGGAAACCAGAATTGAAAGAGACACGTGTACCCCAATGTTCATCGCAGCACTGTTTATAATAGCCAGGACATGGAAGCAACCTAGATGTCCATGAGCAGATGAATGGATAAGAAAGCTGCGGTACATACACACAATGGAGTATTACTCAGCCATTAAAAAGAATATATGTGAATCAGTTCTAGTGAGGTAGATGAAACTGGAGCCTATTATACAGAGTGAAGTAGGAAAGAAAAGAAAGCCAGAAAGAAAAACACCAATACAGTATACTAATGCATATATATGGAATTTAGAAAGAAGGTAGTGATAACCTTGTATGTAAGACAGCAAAGGAGACACAGATGTAATGAACAGTTTTTTGGACTCTGTGGGAGAGGGCGAGGGTGGGATGATATGGGAGAATGGCATTGAAACATGTAAAATATCATATGGGAAACGAATTGCCAGTCCAGGTTTGATGCATGATACACGGTGCTTGGGGCTGGTACACTGGGATGACCCAGAGGGATGGGATGGGGAAGGAGGTGGGAGGGGGGTTCAGGATGGGGAACACATGTACAGCCATGGCAGATTCAAGTCAATGTATGGTAAAACCAATACAATATTGTAAAGTAAAAATAAATAAATTAATAAGAAAAATGAAATAGAAAGTCATTGGCTAACAGCTATGTCTCTTGTGTTGAACAGTTAGCTAATTTGTGAATGTGAAGAAAAAGTCCTAGAGGAAATTAAGACTGCTTCTCTAGTGAACACACAAGTGATAAGAAAGTAAAACAGGCCTTTTACTGATATGGATAAAGTTTTAGTGGTCGAGATAAAAGATCAAACCAGGCACCACATTACCTTAAGACAAAAACTAACACTGAGTAAGGCTCTCAGTTTAGGTCAGTTCAGTTCAGTCATACAATCGTGTCTGACTATTTGCGACCCCATGAATTGCAGCATGCCAGGCCTCCCTGTCCATCACTAACTCCCAGAGTTTACTCAAACTCATGTCCATTGAGTCAGTGATGCCATCCAGCCATCTCACCCCCTGTCGTCCCCTTCTTCTCCTGCCCCCAAACCCTCCCAGCATCAGAGTCTTTTCCAATGAGTCAACTCTTCACACAAGGTGGCCAAAATATTGGAGTTTCAGCTTTAGCATCAGTGCTTCCAATGAACACCCAGGATTGATCTCCTTTAGAATGAACTGGTTGGATCTCTTTGCAGTCCAAGGGACTCTCAAGAGTCTTCTCCAACACCGTAGTTCAAAAGCATCAGTTCTTCGGTGCTCAGCTTTCTGCACAGTCCAACTCTCACATCCATACATGACCAGTGGAAAAACCATAGCCTTAACTAGAGAGACCTTTGTTGGCAAAGTAATGTCTCTGCTTTTCAATATACGATCTAGGTTTGTCATAACTTTCCTTACAAGGAGTAAGCGTCTTTTAATTTCATGGCTGCAGTCACCATCTGCAGTGATTTTGGAGTCCAAAACAAAGTCTGAGCCTGTTTCCACTGTTTCCCCATCTATTTCCCATGAAGTGATAGGACCAGATGCCATGATCTTCATTTTCTGAATGTTGAGCTTTAAGCCAACTTTTTCACTCTCATCTTTCACTTTCATCAGGAGGCTTTTTAGTTCCTCTTCATTTTCTGCCATAAGGGTGGTGTCATCTGCATATCTGAGGTTATTGATATTTCTCCCAGCAATCTTGATCCCAGCTAGTGCTTCTTTCAGCCCAGCGTTTCTCATGATGTACTCTGCATATAAGTTAAATAAGCAGGGTGACAATATACAACCTTGATGTACTCCTTTTCCTATTTGGAACCAGTCTGTTTTTCCATGTCCAGTTCTAACTGTTGCTTCTTGACATGCATACAGGTTTCTCAAGAAGCAGGTTAGGTGGTCTGGTATTCCCATCTCTTTCAGAATCTTCCACAGTTTACTGTGATTCACACAGTCAAAAGCTTTGGCATAGTCAGTAAAGCAGAAATAGATGTTTTTCTGGAACTCTCTTGCTTTTTCCATGATCCAGCAGATGTTGGCAATTTGATCTCTGGTTCCTCTGCCTTTTCTAAAACCAGCTTGAACATCAGGAAGTTCACGGTTCACGTATTGCTGAAGCCTGGCTTGGAGAATTTTGAGCATTACTTTACTAGTGTGTGAGATGAGTGCAATTATGCAGTAGTTTGAGTATTCTTTGGCATTGCCTTTCTTTGGGACTGGAATGAAAACTGACCTTTTCCAGTCCTGTGGCTACTGCTGAGTTTTCCAAATTGGCCGGCATATTGAGTGCAGCACTTTGACAGCATCATCTTTCAGGATTTGAAATAGCTCAACTGGAATTCCATCACCTCCACTAGCTTTGTTCATAGTGATGCTTCTTAAGGCGCACTTACTTCACATTCCAGGATGTCTGGCTCTGGTGCTTGATCACACCATTGTGATTATCTTGGTCATGAAGATCTTTTTTGTACAGTTCCACTGTGTATTCTTGCCACCTCTTCTTGATATCTTCTGATTCTGGTAGTCCATACCATTTCTGTCGTTTATTGAGACTATTCTTGCATGAAATGTTCCCTTGGTATCTCTAATTTTCTTGAAGAAATCTCTAGTCTTTCCTATTCTGTTGTTTTCCTCTATTTCTTTGCATTGATCACTGAGGGAGGCTTTCTTATCTCTCCTTGCTATTCTTTGGAACTCTGCATTCAGATGCTTATATCTTTCCTTTTCTCCTTTGCTTTTCACTTCTCTTCTTTTCACAACTATTTGTAAGGCCTCCTCAGAAAGCCATTTTGCTTTTTTTGCATTTCTTTTCCTTTTGGATGGTCTTGATCCCTGTCTCCTGTACAATGCCATGAATCTTCATCCATAGTTTATCAGGCACTCTGTCTATCAGATATAGTCCTTTAATTCTATTTCTCACTTCTACTGTATAATCATAAGGGATCTGATTTAGGTCATACCTGAATGGTCTAGTGGTTTCCCCCACTTTCTTCAATTTAAGTCTGAATTTGGCAATAAGGAGTTCATGGTCTGAGCCACAGTCAGCTCCTGGTCTTGTTTTTGTTGACTGTATAGAGCTTTTCTGTCTTTGGCTGCAAAGAATATAATCAGATTTCAGTGTTGACCATCTGGTGATGTCCCTGTGTAGAGCCTTCTCTTGTGTTGTTGAAAGAGAGTGCTTGCTATAACCAGTGCGTTTCTTGGCAAAACTCTATTAGCCTTGGCCCTGCTTCATTCTGTATTCCAAGTTCAAATTTGCCTGTTACCCTATGTGTTTCTTGACTTCCTACTTTTGCATTTTAGTCCCCTATAATGAAATGGACATCTTTTCTGGGTGTTAGTTCTAAAAGGTCTTGTAAGTCTTCATAGAACCGTTCAACTTCAGCTTCTTCAGTGTTACCAGTTGAGGCAGAGGCTTGGATTACTGTGATATTGAATGGTTTGCCTTGGAAACGAACAGAGATCATGCTGTCATTTTTGAGACTGCATCCAAGTACTGCATTTTGGACTCTTTTGTTGACCATGATGGCTACTCCATTTCTTCTAAGGGATTCTTGCCAGCAGTAGTAGATATAATGGTCATCTGAGTTAAATTCACCCATTCCAGTCCATTTCAGTTCGCTGATTCCTAGAATGTTGATGTTCACTCTTGCCATCTCCTGTTTGACCACTTCCAATTTGCCTTGATTCATGGACCTGACATTCCAGGTTCCTATGCAATATTGCTCTTTACAACATCAGACCCAACTTCCATCACCAGTCATATCCACAACTGGGTATTGTTTTTGCTTTGGCTCCATCCCTTCACTCTTTCTGGAGTTATTTCTCCACTGATCTCCAGTGGCATATTGGGTACCTACCAACCTGGGGAGTTCCTCTTTCAGTATTCTATCATTTTGCCTTTTCATACTGTTCATGGAGTTCTCAAGGCGAGAATACTGAAATGGTTTGCCATAACTCTCTTCAATTCTATGAAGGCCAAGAGAGGTGAGGAAGCTGCTGAAGAAGAGTTTGAAGCTAGTAGAGGTTGGATCATGTGTTTTAAGAAAAGAAGCCATATCCATAATTTCTCCATAATATCAAAAAGCAAACTAAGTGATGATGTAGAATCTATAATGAGCTATCGAGAAGAACTAACTAAGAACTAAATAACTAATAATTAATAAAGGTGACTACACTAAACAGCAGATTGACAGAATAGACAAAATAGCCCTCTATTGGAAGAAGATGTCATATAAGAACTTCAGAAGTAGAGAGGAAAAGTCAATTTCCATCTTCAAAAGACAGGCTGATTCTCTTGTTAGGGGCGAATGCATCTGATGACTTTAAGTTGAAGCCAGTGCTCATTTACTTTGAAATGTAAATGAGCACTTTGAAAATCCCAAGTCCCTGAAACATTATGTTAAATCTACTCTGCTTGTGCTCTGTGAAGGGAATAACAAAGCTTGGATTACAATATATTTATTTACAACATGCTTTACTGAGTATTTTAAACTCACTCTTGAGACCTACTGCTCAGAAAAAAATATTCCTTTCAAAATATAGCTATTCACTGACAAGGCACCTGGTTACCCAATTGTTCTTTTAGACATGGACAATGAGATTAATATTGTTTTCAGGGCTGCTAGCACAACAATCTTTCTGCAGCCCATGGATCAAGCAGTAATTTTGATCTTCAGGTCTTATTATTTTTTTTTTTT